>JAFBMS010000055.1:1201444-1593944 GCA_019788955.1 Albula glossodonta | reverse complement strand
AAGCTGGAGTTACTTAATGTTTTCCAATTTAGTAAAAGGAGACTTAGGGGAGATTTAATAGAGGCTGTTAAATTAAAAAAAAGGCTCAATAGGGTGAACATTAATACATTTTTAGGTTGAGTTCTGTCTGTAAACAAGGAAGCATAAATAGAAATTAGTTAAAAGTAAGTTCCATAATTTTTTTTGTTAATTTCAATACTTAGAATAGGTTGCCAGGTCATTTAGTTGAGGCAGAGACTCTTGCTGAGTTGTCCGGGATTAATGAAGTATTGGTTTCTCTCTCAGTTTAAGTGGCAAGCTTAGTTTGGCCATCACAATGTGTTGTTATGGTTTTATACATTAGTTGATCTGACTGATGTGTTGGCAAGTGATTATGGGGCATTAATTCTGCATGGCATGCATTGTTATGTCTGAAATAATGTGACATTAGAAGTATAAATCGGCCTTAATAATGGGCCATTAACTGATTTTCAATTTTGAAGTCTCAACTGAGGATGGAACAAAAATTGACATAAATGACTGGGAACCAGAATTTAAACGGCAGGTGTTGCATGAGGGTGATGCTGGACAGTGCAATGGCAGGTGCATTTTTAGTACTTACAGTGATGCCATCATACGATACCATGTAGGGCTCCTTATCATGATGCTAGTATGAATAGTGGGTTGTGGGTGAGTAGCGTGATGCTGCAGTACAATTAGCAGGTTGTGAGCGCATAGCAAGACGCTTAGCAATGCGATAGTGGACTCAAACTGGGCTCGCACTGTGAAGTCTGAAACGTTATCTGGCCAGAAAAGAGGGAATACACTGACTGTTAGATTGGCTAGTAGCTGTGCCAATCTCTGGGCCTGTCGCTAGGCGCTATGCTCTGTGCTTCTCTGTGTTCGTACGCTTGCCCCACTGTATGACAGAGGGCCTTTGTTTACCCCAGTCTCTCACCTGCAGCACTGCCTCCACATCCGTCTTCCAAAAACACGACAGCTCGCTTGTTCCCCAAATCCCTCCTCACGCACCGAGCGCGACCGATTACGGCGGAGCCGCATAGAAAAACAGGCGCAGGGGCTTGTTCGTACAGACGTAGCTGGCAGCTGGCCCGGTTCCTGCGAGCGGGTGAGCCCCTGCGTTATTGTAAATGAGAGCGTGCGGTTCAAACGGAGGGAAAGTATGAAGTCGTCAGATTAAGGGAGAACGTGAGGATACCGCTTTAAGCCCTGCGTGCGCACCCCCAATCTCACCCTGGTGTATTTTTGCTCGACCTCCTCCTTAGACTGCAGTATCAGGACACAAGAGTCAGGTATTCAGCTAAGTATGTATGAGCTCCTATACCACTTACAATGATACACTGCGCTGCATGTCTTTAGCACACACACCGATATACAAACACAGAGCCACATTCAAACTCTGCACGCACAAATGACATGTACATAATGAACAGATATTGAAAGCGTGCATGACCGCACACAAAAACACACCGACAATCTTTCACATACAATTATTCACTCATTCACATACACTCTCACTTGCACACATAGATTCAATCGTTCACACACACACGCGCACACGCTCCCCTGTGTAGATGTTGCAGCTGATGGGGAGGTTTGAGCAGAGCCCGGGGGGGTCTATAGAGGCGTACCTGCTATGGGATATCTTTGACCTTCCCCTGCTGGATCTATCTTACTCTGCCTCGCTTGAGTTCAACAGCTGTCACTGTTAAAGTCTCTCTGTGCCTGCTTCTCCACGGGATGAGTGTGACCCAAACTATGCCTCTCACTCTCTCTCTCTTTCCCTCTCTGTCTCAAATCAAATTTCAAATTCAAGCTATTCAAGGTATTGGCAGGAAATCTATATGTCAATATTGTCTAGGCATGCAATAGTACATTCAAATATGAAAACAAATAAATACCGCACATTGTACTCAAATGCAAATGTGCCGTCAACAGCAACAACAATATATAATGGTAATGATACTAATAAAACAGCGATTACTTCCACGACTGCTGCTAATAAACAGTGCTAATACTCCTCTCTCTGCAGGGATCAGTCTGCTCATTCCACCAGAGGCCATCCCAAGGGGGAAGATCTATGAGGTCTACCTGACAGTGCACAGGAGGGAAGACGGCAGGTAGGAGTCTGTACACTGCAGGGCCCCAGTCAGCCATTTTGGGGGGGGGTCCATCTCAGAATTTCATTGGGTGTCTCCCCAATCTACAAATAAATGATAAGGGATGATACATTTTGCACCAGTTGCTTGATTAAACAAATCAAGGGGTTTATTTGCTAAAGGTTTGCATGTATAAAACCAAAAGTGGTGAGTCTGTATCTCCTGGCCTCAGCATACGGAATCTTCCAGTTTAGCTGTTCATGTGTATTGTCCACGATTCTTAATTACATGTTACATTTTCCAAGCACAAGAGACAACACTTATCTTTTCCTGTACAGTAAACCCCCCCTACATCGTGGGGTTACGTTCCAGACCCACCCGCGATTAGTGAAAATCCGCGAAATAGAAATACTCTATTTAAATACACCCTAGGCATGTTATAAGTTTTACGGTACTTTTAAAAGCATTTTAAGGTCTTTAAACACACTTTTAAAACAATAGAAACACATTTAAACACATAAAAACACAGCACAAAACATTCAAAGTTATGCGGAACACCGTACACTGTAGGGAGACACGCGGAACTGTGACAGAGCAAGGCAAGCAACGAGATGCTTCTAGAACACAACAGCCAATCTGCGGCTGAGAAAACAATACCGACACTCTGATTGGCTGAATCGGTATGTACGGCTATTCTATCGTGACGCGCAAGATCTAAACTCACAAACAATGCTGCGGAATGGCGCGAAATGGCGAAAATATAAGCGACATTAAAATTAACAGGCCTTACGGAAAAAAAACCGCGAAATACCGGGACCGCGAAAACTGAACCGCGATATAACAGGGGTTTACTGTACAGCAATTATTTCTGCATGTATTAATTTTTTTTTTACACTTTTGTAACTCAGCAGTGTGTGTTGTCTTGACGTTTCCATCGGTAGGTCAAGCTCTTGTGTCTCAAACTTTTTTGTACCGTAATTATCTCAGCTACTTCCCTTTTTGATCAAACTGTCTATGGTTGAGATTGCCTCCAAAGCATGCACAATCCTTTATTTATGAGTGGCTGTTTGTGGCTGTTGTGATTTACATAATCACTCCTTGATAATCACCTGCAAAGAGTGAAAATATACACACACACAAATATTTTATTTGAGATCTTAGTCAAGATGAGTTTCAAAGAATCAGCGAGCAAACAAAAGTTAACATTTCAAAAACTTATTTCTGGCTCGGCATGATAAGTGTAAGTCTTGCTTCAGTCACGTGTTCCAGGTAATCTCATCTGCCCCACAAAGAAAACCTATTATATATTATCATTGAATATGTTAGATGTCTACCCATCCTGGGGTTTACAATAATGGACTGTAGAACGGGATTCATAACCTCTTTATTATATACAGCCCATATGCAACAGCAGGCACTAAAAACACATTCTTCATGCTTTAATAATCAGTAAACGCTTCAGCAGTTATGTAATGTAGACAGTTTAAGCTTTTTTTAAATGAAAGTTGCAGTATTGACACGGATTCTCAGGAACTTAAGACCATAAAAGGCTTTAACTGGAACATGCATTTTAAGTAGCTGTAGATAAACCGTTGTTATCGCTGAATCGATGCGATTCTTGACCAAAGCGAGGGTGTATGTATGAGTTGCTGGTTGGACTCTTTTGTACAGCCAAGCGAAATGTCAGAGTTTATTCAGTAGCTTTCCTGGTGTCCTGGGTTGGGGTGGAATGGCACGCATATTCAAACTGCACCACTGAATACAGTCTGAGCCGTTCAGTCTGCGCTGTGAGCCAGATTATCTCCCACTAGGCAGGACTTGATCAAGCAGTAAAATATTATTGAAAGCCACACAAAATGGATGCTGCATTACATAATTCTAGAGGCCGAGAATAAAACATTGTGGTTTATTTTGTTCATTATGCTTTATCAACCAAAGTAATAACCTGTTCAGAAATTCAGATCCCAGTGACATGTGTTTTCAATCTGTTAGCTATCACCAGCAGCCAGTCTATTTCTTGTATCCACAGTCAGTGCTCTGTTATTTTAATGTGTATATACCACTCCCACACATTGGTTTTAATCTGACAGACAAGAGGAGTAAATAACAAAAAGTTATAAAGCAAGTCAAAAAGTTACTTATTTGATTCTTCCTTCTAGCATTATGGAAGCCAGGAAGTTTAACAATATGACTCACTAAGAAGAAAATTTCTGATTTATTATTGCATATGTGGTCTTTGTTTAAAGTATGCTCGCTGTGGCCGCTGGGTGGCTTGGGGAACATGTTTATGATGCGCCTGTCATTCCTCGAATGGGTGTTGACATCTCCTCCGACAGCACAGTCAATAAGTTATTGGTAACGAATGTGCAATGTGGAAAGAAGCAAGAGCCAGTAGTCGCATGAAACAGAGTCGTATATTTATAGGTACTTCCTCCTGACTTGGAAGTACCAATAAAAAAATTGTCGCTGCAATGGGTTGGGAATTGGGATCTGTACGTAGCTGCTAGCCCGTAACCGAGTGCGCGGATAATTGAGCAATATTTGGACGATATAAGACAATGTACATAAGCGTTGTATGCTTTATTTTGTTTGTTACACGTAGTTTCCGAGTGAAGTCCATTGTACATTTGTGTTTGCGTAGCCAGGAACACTGTAGCATGTGTGCTACAAAAACAAAAGAACTGTTTCGACTTCACATTCGCTGTTAGGGGACGAAGCTATGGGCTGTGAATAGCTAAGCACGTTTACTTTGTTTTCAATGTTTTAATGCTCAGAATTGTGCTATTACCTCATCAATCTTACCGCGCATCTGTGGGGTACTCGGTAGGTAGTCTTTTTCCAGGACAGCAGTAAGCGAAACCAAGAGGTCACATCAAACTATACTTGTAGCCTGCTTCGAATGACGTAGAATATACCAATACATGGAATTTTGTATGAACTGCTGTTTTTAGGTTTTGTGGAGCATGATATGCAAGATAAATATGTGAACGTATTATTATAAGTGAAGTTTGATTGATTATGTTAATAATAATAGTAATAGTGTAATAATAATGATAATGGGTTGAAGAGAGCCTGTTTTTGCTTCAGTCATTTGGGTTTTGTTGACAACCCAGTGTACATGGGTTTATGTGTATTTTTTTTTGTCTTTTTTTGTTTGTTTGTTTGTTTTTGAGCTTTTCTGCGTTTAGTTGTTGATTCGTTTGGTACTTGAGCACCTTCACCTGCACCCACATTGCACATCCAGGACCGATAAATAACTTGTTGCATGCTTTTTTGTTAATTTGGCTCTCTTACTGGATTTCGTCCTTGCTGCTACGGGCATCCCGTCACAGTGGCACATAACCTATGCATGTCACAGACACACACACACACATGTTGAACTGAATTTATGCTGCCTGTCTTTAATTGGGTCTTTAGCATCGTATGCCTACCTGCATATCAGGATTAGGTTTTTTGGGTAATCGGTATCCCATGCCTCCCCTTTCACAGACTGCCGCTGTCGGGTTGCCAGACACTGCTCAGCCCCATCATAAGCTGTGGCCCTCCAGGCGTGGTTCTGACCCGGCCGGTGATTCTCAGCATGGACCATTGCTCTGATGCCAACCCCGACAACTGGGCCATGCGGCTGAAGAAGCAGAGCTACGAGGGCACCTGGGAGGTGAGCAGGCCGGGATTCTCCGACCATAACCATTGGGAGGTTAGTGGGTGGGGTCATTCCTACGAGAGCCAATGGGAAGTGAGCAGATTGATTGAAATGGCACAGAATATGACACATTTTTATCGACGCAGAATAAACCAATTTCTGTTGGCGTAATTTCACAATGAAATTAAGAACACTTTATCAGCATTTATCAGTGGCATAGAAACGTCAGTGTGGTTCTGTAATTCTGCAAGATTTCGCACAAGGAAATACATGAAGCGATTAGAAACTTGGTGAGGGGGTGGAGTCAGTTTTATGAAAGTGAATGGGGGTTTGAGCAGGAGGAGACCGTAGCTCAGTCTGAATCACAGCTGTTTCCTGACCGACAGGCCGTGGTTGTAGCACGGCTGCAGCTAGCATGGAGTAGGGTTATAAATATGCGGGCTGGAGCTGGAGAGCCGCACTGCTTTTAGCGGGGCATGCTCGCTAAATGAGCTCCCATTGTCTGCTGCTCTCACTCAAGCAAATGTCAAATGCCATACCTTTCATAATAACTGCAGAAGGAAGCAACTCCCAGTGTGTGTGTGTGCGTGTGTGTGTGCATGAGTATTTGAGTGCAAGTGTATGTTTTTGTTTGTGTGTGTGTGTGTTGTGAATGTATAATTGTACTCAAATTTGTGTGCGTTTTTGTTGGTGAGTGCGTGTGTGTGTGTGTGTTTGTTGTGAATGTACATTTGTACTGAAATATGTGTGTATGTGTGTGCGTGTGTATGAGTATGTGATTGCAAGTGTGTGTCTTTGTGTGTGTGTGTGTGTTGTGTTGTGAATGTATATGTACTCAAATGTGTGTGTGTGTGTGTATGTGTGTGTGTCTATGGATTGATATGTAAAAGGGTGCAGGTGTGTGTGTGTGTTTGTTGTGAATGTATATTTGTACTCAAGTGTGTGTGTGTGTCTATGGATGGATAGATAAACAGTAAACAGGTGCACATGTGTGTATGTGTGTGTGTGTGTGTCTGTGGATGGATATGTAAAAGGGTGTACGTGTGTGTGTGTGTTTGTTGTGAATGTATATTTGTCCTCAAATGTATGTGTGTGTGTGTGTGTGTGTGTGTGTGTGTGTGTGTGTGTGTGTGTGACAAACAGTGTGTGTGTGTGTGTGTGTGTGTGTGTGTGTATGTGTGTATATGCATACATGTGTATGTGTGTGTGTGTGTGTGTGTGTGTGTGTCTATGGATGGATAGACATACACGTGTACATGTGTGTGTGTGTGTCAATGGATGGATATGTAAACAGGTGTACATGTGTGTATGTGTGTGTGTGTCTATGGATGAATAGACAAACAGGTGTACATGTGTATGTGTGTGTGTGTGTGTGTGTGTGTGTGTATGGATGGATATGTAAACAGGTGTACACGTGTGTATGTGTCTATGGATGGTTATGTAAACAGGTGAACATGTGTGTATGTGTGTGTGTCTATGGATGAATAGACAAACAGGTGTACATGTGTATGTGTGTGTGTGTGTGTGTGTGTGTGTGTGTCTATGGATGGATATGTAAACAGGTGCACATGTGTGTATGTGTAGTAGGGTCCATGTACAGCTCTCCCCTAGCGTGCTTTCTTAAAGGCCACATTGCCCAGACAGGGAGTGGCAGGGACCCTGGGGGGCGCAGTGGCGGTTCGGCGGGTCGTGGGGGGATGAGCGGGAGGGGGTCCTCTTTCATGTGGGATACTGTGCATGAATTATTCAGACCTCTGGGTGAGGTAGCAGCAGGGCATCTGTAGGATGAATTGGCCTGTCTGAGACCACTCTCACTGACTGCTTTTAATCATCCACAGGCCCAAATATAGCCCCCAGGCCACAGGCAGGAAGGAGGGGGTACAGGGAGGGGGTGGGGGGTGTGGGGGACATGGGCCGAGATAACAGAGCAGAGTTTGTCCTACAGAAGATAAAACTCAGCCCGCTGGCCGGAGTCATTCATTATACTGGAAAATGCAGATGGTTTACAATAAGAGCGGGAGACAGTGATAAGAGAGAGAAAGAGCGAGCATGCTGGCAGAGGGAGAGAGGGTGAGAAAAGAGGGATATAGAGATGGAAAAATAGGAAGAGACAAGGGGAGAAATAGAGACCGAGAGAGAGAAAGAGATGAGGGTACAAAGAGATAGAGCGAGACATCGAGAGAGAGAGAGAGAGGAGGAAAAGGGGAGAGAGAGGGACAGAGAGAAGGGTAGACAGAAGCATGGTTTGTCGATATTAAGACTGAACTCGGTGGTAAAATGAGTCAGACTGTTCTCTGCACCGCATTAATAAGAATAAAAACGAGAGGAATGAGAGAGGTGTCGGAGCAGAGCGTAGCAGACGAGAGGTTCGTTTGTTTGGTGAAGGGCAGTGGTTTATTCCATCGATTGCCGGTCGCAGGCTTGGGCGTTCCCTTGGGCCCTTTCTGCACTGCTGGCGGAATGGAGCACCTCGTTTCAGGGCATGATGGGAATAGAAACAGCCCCCCATATGTAACAACACCCCTCTGATGGATGGCCATACCCCGATGTGGCCGTACATACATTGTTATGCCCTTCTAAGACCATGCCCGATGTCGATGCCCTTCGTATGACCATGCCCCATGTCACACCCTCATGTGCCTGCAGACCCTTCAAACTCAGAGCCCAGCCAGAACCATCTCTAGGCAAGCCTGAACGCTTGGCAACCTCTGTTCTGTAGACAGAGGGTCTCGGGTCATGTGGCTCTCTTATCCGGGAGCAACGCTTGCTGGAGGGGCGGTTGCCACACCAGGATAAGGGCCAACGTCGACACCGAGCGGTTTGGCGGGTTTGCAGATACGTACCGCATGTGACACATGCATTCTCGCCAGTGTTTTGCGTTAGCACGTCTGGCTTTAATCACTACCTTGTCAACAGGCTCTCTTTCACTGAGTCGATGCGATTTTGGTTACGTCCTTAAAAGCGGATGGATTTATCGGTCGGGACAGCGCTGCTTCCTTCGGGCATGTATTGCAGAGCTACGAGCGTTGCCGTAGCTAGTGGCTACGCACGGGGCCAGCTTTGTGTCTGCCCCTGAGCACCGGAGCCACTCTGTGGAGCGTACACATCTGAGACAAGTTAGCTCACTACTTCCCAGTCCTCCTACCCACCCTGACTTCCCTGCAGCTTTGAAATGTGATCCATATCCCATATTCTGTGTGTTCCATGACTGTGTGTTTAGATCACAGTCATCAAATGTGACACATACCAGATTGATCAGGGAGTCGGGTATCTGCATTAAAAGTAAAAAGACGAGCATCTTGTAGCAATGCTCTGTGATGTCACATCAAATGTTATTTGTGACATAATTCCTCTAAAGATGTAAGTCGATGGTCACATTTGGTATCGTGCCAGGGAACCATTGAGATGAAGGCAATGGCAGAGGGCATGTTTGGTGGTGCGGTTGATTAGTGGTTGAGCAGTTGCTGAGAACCAATAGCTTTGTCACTCGGCCATTCCTAATGGCCTTCATTAACTCCATGCCGACATGACTACACCGTAGTGGAAAATTTCACGCCGTACTGGCAGAGAGCAAGAGAGGAATAGCTTTGAGTGTATGTTAAGCTAAAAAAAACATACATGGACTTAATTTAGCAAAAACTTATTGACTTCATCCACATAGCTAGAGGACAAGACCCAGTGAATAGATGTACTGGTGTGTAAAGTATAAATGATACAGTATTGATCATTTGTGGAAATACCCAGCATTCCCTTTTCCTGGCAGGGTTGTGTGAATCATCAGAAGATAAAACAACCGGTGCTGTCTTGTCTGTGTTTGTGGTCGTAAGGAGGGGATCATTTTCATTCAATCTTAAATGGAAAAAGCAGACGTGGCTTCATACCCCAGGCCCATGTGAGACAATGGCTGCCCTGTTTTTAGTAAGATAAGGAGCAAACCTGGTGGCTGATCCCAGGTCAGTGTGTGAGAGCCATCAAGGTTTTAATAATATAGGAGGACAAGAGTGATGGCTGATCCCAGATCAGTTTAAGGAGACAGTATGAGGAGATTTGATATGTTTGTACCAAGCTCCTGAATGACTGATCCCTGGTCTGTTTTTAGTAAGGCAGGTAGGCAAATCCAGGGGATTGGATGGCAATAGTACCCCAGAAATCCCAGCTCCTGTCGCCCCAAGCAACCTCCCTGTGGATGGGGGTTCACACAGAGTACCAAGCGAGGCAGGTGGGGCTAGAGAGAGACGCAGGAAGCCATCCACTCTCCCGCTTCCTGGACGTTAATCATGGCCACTTATTCGAAAGCAGCAATTACAGTACCCTAACGGCAGGCTTTACCACTCCCCGGAGCACCATACTGGGGATGGATGCCGTTTCATTCACTGTGCGTTTTCTGAGGAGAGGCAGGGGAACCCAGCACCCTGCCACAGAGGTGAGTCCTGTCCTCTCAACTGATTCCTCACGGTAATTGAAAATTTTCCCAAGACTTTCAGTATATAGCTGTATCCTTTGTGCTAAGGACACTGTTGCAGCCGAATGGCTTGGCTAAATGGGGAGCGGGAGGATCTGTCGTAGAGTAGCTGAGCGTGCAGTTTACCGAGATTAAAGCAAATCTGAGTACTCTTCAGTGAGGGGGGATTGCTGTATTACAGCAGGGGGATTCACACAAGAGGCCTAGCTCACCATGGACTGGGAAACCTGCTGCAACCACAGAGAATTTAAACTGCTTGGGGATTAAGAACACTTTGTGACATCGCAACAGGAGTGCTTTGTGACATCACAACAGGAATGCTTTGCGACATCACAGCAGGAGCGCTTTGTGACATCACAGCAGGAGTGCTTTGTGACATCACAGCAGGAGCTTGTTGTGGCATCACAGTACAAATGCTGTTTAATGTAGCATTATGGAGCACTTTGTAACTTCCCAACGGGAGTGCTTTGTCACGTCTAGGCAAGAAGTTTCATGAACTGACAAAATCAAGTGTACCTATGTTCGCCAGTGGTGCTAATGAACTGGAAATGTAGATCAGAAGTTGAATTCACTGTCAGTGCTGTAAAGGAACTATTTAAAATTTTCAAAGGACATGTTATATACAATGTGGTATACAATTACTTGTCATGTCATGCTTCATAACCATATGTCAGTTAGAATGTAAATGTATTCTTATGATAACAGTTATTTAGAGCTTACAAGGGCCTTTATATAGAGCTTATGAAGTGCTGTAAAGACACACTTCAAATAAAATTCAGTGGTTTCTTTTTTTGACAAAAGCACGCGGTGCCATATCAGGAAAAAACGTACATAAATATTCCTATCCGATGCACTTTAATATTCTAAATATTTTTGCAGAAGAACAAGACCTAGGGCCAAGCTGAGATATAATCATTCTGACTGATATAGCTTGTGCCTCCAGTGTTGTTTATGTGAAAGGGTTCTGACGCATAGCAGGTACCCTGCAGAAGCCTGTCTCTCTCTCCGTTTGGGAGGCAGACCTGTAGTTACAAGATGCTAGACTTGATTAATGTCTGAAGTCAGAGACTTAGAATCCATTTTGTGGATTGCTGCAAGTGTTTAGCTGGTTTACTGTAAGGGGTTGTTGTAATACGGTCAGATAAAGATATTACCTTCCTCAATAATGGAAGAAGAGTTTTTTAACCCTAAGTCTGCGGGGATCAATTAGACTCTGCCTCAGTAACCAGCCTATTCTTCAGTCACAAGGCCTCATGTATATCTGGTCTGACAGCACAATCCTTAAAAACAGCGTCTGATGAAATATCTTGGATCACACAACCAAAGTAAGGAGTGCAAAAATAAAAATGGCTTTGAGCGAAGCTGGAAAATGAGGGTATGTAACGGCTCGTTTTTCAGCCTCCATGCAGGCAGGGCCATGTAGCGCAGCCTGTTTTCAGAAATGTATTATAAACACCATAGAGCACTCTCCAGATTGGAGCTGAGTGATTTTAGCGTGTGTCTTTGGGCTCTCTAGGATGCTCTTGTTCATACATTTGCAGATGTGACACTGGTGGGGAGCTAATTATATAGACACACACACACACACAAAATGCATCCGCACACATGAACAGCTATGTGAACGTACACATTTCAAACTTGGAATCACACACACACATTCAAACACATACACACTCAGACACACACTCACTCACACACACACACACACAGAAAATGCATCTACACACACGAACACCTATGTGAACGTACACATTTTAAACTTGTAGTCACACACACACACTCACACACATACATACACACGCACACACACACTCAATCATGCTCACTCACACACACACACATACACACGCACACACACACACAATGCATCCACACACATGAACACCTATGTGAAATAAAACACTCAAACTTGTAGTCACACACACACACACACACACACACACACACTACCAGATGAGATATAGCCAGGAGCAGTGGTAGCGCAGAGTAAACATGTTTGTTTTGTTGCGTCATTTGGGCCAGGTCTCTTAGCAAGTTCTATCCCATGAGCGTCTGTGAGGATGCGAGCATGCGTGAGTGTATTCGAGAGTGCGGCGGTTTATGTGAGTGGGTGTGGGTGTTGGAATATGTGAGCGTATGGGTGTGCGTTAGCATATTTGAGTATGTGTTAGTGTGTGTGACTGCATTTGAGAGTGTGTGAGGTTGTGTGAATGTGTGTAATAAATAATAATAAATAATCTCTAGAAATGGACCACAATTTTAGTTCTTTGCTGCCTTTGTGATTGGTTGGGATTTATGGTATTCTATAAATCAGGGGTTGGCGGCCATGTCGCTGGAGGGTTGGTTTGTCTGAGCTATATTATTGTTATCACCAATTACCATGACTCAATCAGCCAGTTAACCGTGTACACCTATGTATATTCATAAGGTTGATATGTAAAGCTGTTCATTTAAGGACACAATTCATGGTCTTCATAAAACATTTTTGCAAATGCATCATATCACATAATTGGTTGGGATCAAATTATTAAGAGACATAAATACAGAAAGAGAATAAAAATAATAGAATAATGAAAAATAAGAATAAAACCAGACACAGATCTTTGCGTCCCCTTCTATTCTCAACTACGTAAAATGACAAACTGATTTGATCGGCCTGTGCTGATCATGAATTCTGATGTTTTTATGGTCAGATAATTTGGCGTTGGGGGTGGGGGGGGGGGCTGAAATGTCACCTTAGTAGGTACCTGACCACGTCCCCTCACTCTGTTTTCAGGACGTCTTGCACGTGGGGGAGGAGCTGGCCTCGGACCCGTTCTTTTGCCAGTTGGAGGCGGAGACATGCCGGGTGTTCACGGAGCAACTCGGTCGCTTCGCCCTGGTGGGCGAGTCTCTCAGCATGGCCGCCGCCAAGCGCCTGAAGCTGGTGGTGTTCGCGCCCATACACTGCTCCACCCTGGAGTACAACATCAGAGTGTACTGCATGGATGACACACAGGATGTGCTGAAGGTGAGAGACTCAGTGCATTTGAGTGTGTGTTTGTTTGTATGTATATCTGTCTTTCTGTGTGTGTGTGTGTGTGTGTGTGTGTTTGTATGTATATGTCTTTCTGTGTGTGTGTGTGTGTTTAGATGTCTGTCTTTGTGCGTGTGTGTGTAATTCTAAGTGCATGCATGTGTGTGTGAGTATGCTGCCGTGCTTAATACAGTATAGAGCATGTGTCGTGTTGCTAAGATGAAACCTCTGATTTCATCAGAAGTAGCTTTAGTGTTAAAACACGCACGTTTTGCAAGGTTGTGTTTTGAAACTGAGACTAAAGTCAAATCAAATTCCGGCTCAAGTCGACATATGCTGCATTAGCGTTGTCTCTGCCTCCTGTAACCCAGCATTCGGGCAGCGAGAGAGCCATTGATCACACCTCCAGCCCCCCGCCAACGAAATGTTCTCACACCTTTCCTACTCGTCACGTTTTTTTCGTGGGTTTAGGAAATTGCCGAAGTGATGTATGGAGTCAACACAGCAGCCTTGCAGACGGCACTGTCGTTCCTCTAAAGATTGGGGGTGAAGAATGGGGCGATTGGCTGTCATGCCGCGGCATGGATCTCGTGACACGCTCAGCCTGTTGAGATGCTGTGCCGCTTTCTGCCTAAAAATAAGTCTTGCTTTTGTGGCTCAGGCTGCTCTGATTCCCGACCCCTGGAGACAGATTTTTCCTCCCACAAAAAGCAGCTTTTTCGCTACACGGCAGCCCGGTCGGGAGGGTGTCCATGGCCGTTTTGTGGGGAAACAGGTAAATTATTCCAGGGAATTAACTGACTACACTCTTTGGCAATCATCGCAACAAAGACCCACTAATTTACCGCTGTGTCATTACCGCCGAATGCAGACCCCTTTAAAGCGTAATTATAAAGATGAAGAAGAGTGAGATAAATCTCTGAATTAATGCTTTCAGTGTTCTCCACGTTAATAAACTCCAACCATTGTGCTACGCCAGAGTTTGAATATTCATGAGGGTGAAAAGAGGTTGAAAAACAGTACTATTTTTTATTATTTTGTCTTCTATATTTTCTGTATTTTTCATATTTTCTGTCGGCATGTTGGTTCCCTGTAAATGTTTAGTCTAGTCTCTTGGATGGGCACCCTGTCAGCGGTCTTCATTCCTCTGTCCACAATGCTGCTTAGAGGAAACAATCGACCAGCCGAGGCAGAAATGGGACCTGTCAAAACAGTATTGTATCCGATTGTGTTAGATACCGTCAGTTTGGGGAAAGGATCACAGGAGACATCTAGATTGACAAAGTGACAAATACACCAGATAGATCTCTAGGTATATCCTTCATGTTTTGGGGGCCTCATGGCGGGGACTCTCCCGACATCAAGCGCCCCAAGTTCTGGTTCCAGTTTGCCTGAAAATCACTCCTCTCTGTGGGTTTAGGTTCATTCAAATCAACCCTTGTGTGATGGTGTGACTGCCAGAGGTTTCACACAAAGCGTCAAACAAAGCAATCCACAGTTTCATTTGAAGCATAGGAGGGCCTTTTCTCAAATATAATAAAGCATCATAGAACAGAAAAAGTATCTCTCTGCAGAGAGACCTTCAAGAACATGAAATGAAATGTAAAATTCCAAAAAATAATAATAATAATAATGGTGTCAATAGCCTTTCAGCTCAGCTAGGCTCATCATTTGTCTACAGTCTACAGAGTATCCAGTGCAGTAGTTTCCCTCCCTCTCGTTATCCAGATCAGCTGATGTGCAGTGAGCGTTCTCATTCAAAATGGCTGCCGTGCATCACCGGCTAGGGGCTATTCAGTGGGTGAAGTGAAGTCTGCCTCCCTTCCAATGCAAAGTTCTTTGAGATTTATATATATATACAATAAATTGCTATCATAATCAGCTGTGAGGCACTAATTGTCCAACATCCACAAATCCATAACTACATAATTCTGCCACTTTATAGCGGTACTGTGGTCAGTAGTACAATAGTTTGAGTGCTGGGCATGTTCCACCAAAATTGTAGGGTCAATTCACAGGTGGGCCACAGCTGTTTTACACATGAAAAGTGTAAATGCAAGGTGCATCACCTAAATTCAGCAAATTTCAAGCTGAATAAATTGGTAGTGGTAAAAAGACCTGAACTGATCTGAGTTGATCTGAATGAGGGATAATTTTAGCGGTAGCTGGGTGCTCCTCATGGTTCTCCACACAATGACATTCTTTAATCTGCCGATTAAAACACATTCTGACAGTTTTACTGTGTGTCATCATGTAGATTATAACAACATTATCACATATGTGCGGTGTAGATTATAATACTACTATTGCGCATAATGGCACGGGTTGTAACAGCGTTATTGTGCATGGAGGTGTATATTATGACGATGTTACTGTGTGTGAAAATGCAGGTCATAACGGTGTCATGGTGTTTGGTTGTGTTATTGTGTTTGGTTGTGCAGATTGTAACAGTTTATTATGTGTGCCCGTGTAGATTATTAGGTTATTATAAGTGTTATGGTGTGTGATAGTGTAGAAGATAAAAGCTTTACAGTGTACAGTGTAGTTACTATGTAGATTATACCAATGTTTTTGTGAGGAGATGTAGAATATGACATTGGGTTTCGTTGTAGGTTGTAATAGTTATATTGTATGTGATAGTGCCCATTATAATAGTTTCATTGTGTGTGTGGCATATGTTATAACATATTATTGCACGTGCTAGTGTAGGTTATAACAATGTTATTGTATGTTGTGGAGAGTTCCTGCATCACAGGGGACCTTCTGGTATTTCAGCTCTCCCATAGCCAATAGCGTGAACGTTACAAACGCATTTTCTTCACCAAAGCCACAGCTACTAAAACTACAAATGTCAAATAGATATCCCACCCAAACCAGCTGTTTTACCTGGAGCCAGTGCGGAAAACGGCGGCGGTGTCTGGTCTACAGCAGCTGCTCAGCAGTTGCGGCAGAGACGCTTGTCTCGCTGTTGCTCTGGGGAGCTGACATCCTTACCGGAGAGAAAAAATAAAACAACATCATTCCCAGAGTGCCTCACGTTTAAATACATGGGGCATGGGGTTGTGTAACCTCTGCAATGTTTCCTTTGGCTAACTGCTAAAACTCAGCTCTCTCTCTCTCTCTCTCTCTCTCCCTCTCTCTCTCTCTCTCTCACTCTCTCAAGGCCTCATTAGGTTTTAGACAATTTTCCAGATTTTCTTCTAAGAACGGAATGAGTTTCGTTTCCTTCCTTGGAGCACGACACAGACTCCTCCTCCCCCTTTTCCTCCTCCTCCCACTCTTCCTCCTTCTCCTCCAGCTCCTCTTACCTTCTCCTTCGGCTCCTCTGTGAAGCTGAGCAGCTGAAAATGGCCTTGCCTTACAGATTCCACGAAGAACAAACAAACACAGAAAAACAGATAAATGAGTGTGAATTAGGCTTATCATTATTCCACAGGTGTACGGTTCTTTGGTCCCACATGTACCACACACAGCTCAGACTGGAAGAGCCTGGAGAAAACTCTTATAAATAAATTGGTGGGGGTATAAGGTTAGGCACAGTTGACAGAAAGATCACATTCTCCCAAGTGAATTCTGCCTTTTCCCCCACACACTGGTTTTACCCCTACCCCCCTCCTGTACACCCTCCCCCCCGGTGAATTACTGTGAGTTTGGATTGCAGGGGACTGTGTAGCCAGTCAGATATGGGGGGGCTGAATAGAAGGCCGATTGTAGAGCCAGCCTCTGTGGTGATATTAGCAGGAGGTGCCAGCCATTCACTGTGTCCCCACAGAGAAAGAGTTGGCATGGCGTGGGAGAGAGCAACGTAATCTGTTAAAAACCGTTAATCTGACTGGCATATGCGAGCTGGAAAGCTTTTAGGTTTTAGGTAGTTATAGTTACCGGCTCTGTTTGGCTGACAATTCCATCTATAAGCACTTGTCAGATTTTTTTTTCAGTGCAGTCAAAAGTAAGGAGTATATTTCAGTGCAGGGGTGCATGCAGTCACCCAGCTGAGTCATTAGAGACGTTCAACTGAGGCTACTGGACTCTGTCTTACAGGTGGGGCTGTACCCCTGTCAACTTCACCTGTACCCCTTACCAACAGTGTTCTGTCCCGTAGTGATCCAGGGCTCTTAGTCAACTTAACAGGATCATTCAAGTCTATGGCAGAATGAGGGTTGAGTAGCCTGTAGTCACTGTGGCCGTTCATGGTGTTAGTATAGTAGACCTGAAGGCGTTGTGGCCATATAAAATGTGACCGAACATATAATTGAGGGGCGTATTCGCAAAGTTCACATTTTTATTTTATCACATAATACTAAAGTACAGATTCAGAGCTACAAAATGAGGTATCGCTTGCCAAGATTGAAGAAATACTTTGGCCGTAATGTTCAATAGAACATTATACTTTTGCAAACTGCAGTTCTGAGAAAACAGCCTTTTTCATTTTTGCATACATTCTCAGCACAAAAATCACTTTCAGAAAATGAATTGATGCTTATAATGGTAAGATTAGGATAGTGATTTAATCAATTAGTAAGGTCATTTTGAATTTGCAGGTTTGAAAAAAAAAAAATTCATAAATTTATGTAAAATATGAAAAAACATAATTCAAGTTAAAACATTAATTTAGTGGTAAATTGTGATACTTCTTTTTACTCTTCTCATTCCCAGCCTATCTTTGCATGTCTCTTAATCATTCTGTGACTTCGGTACATGAACAGTTGATCTCCTTATTGTTTTATATTAAAGACAGTATTCATGTGTGTTCAAAGTGGCATTGCTCTCATTCTCACCTACTCAGCTCTGACCAAAAAGCTATTCCAGGATGCAATTGCATCTGAAAGGCTGGAGGACTAAAGGCTGGTGATGGCTGAGAATCCTTCCCATTGTTCTTGGGAGTGGTGTGGGGATTTATTTACATTTTTATAGGTGGAGGACTAACGGAGGGCGACAGTGATTGTCTGGATACATGAAGTAGAAGTGCATGGTTATAGTCTATATATTTATAAAACAAGAAACTATTTTAATGATACGTACAACACTGTAGCTTATAATAAAATACAAAAAGGTACAACAAAAAGTGCTTTTCCGGTTGTGACAACACATTTGCCATGTAGCATAGCTCATAGATGCATTCATGAGGCAGTTTGTTTGTACAGGATTCCTGTTGCTCGACAAAATGATGGTTGAGAAGCCCAACCATCTGTTGGGTGAGAGTATAGTAGCCCTGTAGTCACTGTGGCTGTTCATGGTGTTAGTGTGAAGGTGCTGTGGCCGTACAAAATGAGGGTTGAGTGGTCCTGTAGTCACTGTGGCTGTACATTTCGTTAGCATAGTAGCCCTGAAGGTGCTGTTTCCATATAAAATGAGGGTTGAGAAGCCCTGTAGTCAATGTGGCTGTTCATGGTGTTAGCATCGTAGCCCTGAAGGTGCTGTGGCCATATTAAATGAGGGTTGAGTGGCCCTGTGGTCACTGTGGCTGTTCATGGTGTTAGCATAGTAGCCCTGAAGGTGCTGTGGCCGTATAAAATGAGGGTTGAGAAGCCCTGTTGTCACTGTGGCTGTTCATGGTGTTAGCATAGTAGCCCTGAAGGCGCTGTGGCCGTATAAAGTGAGGATTGAGTAGCCCTGTAGTCACTGTGGCCGTTCATGGTGTTAGCATAGTAGCCCTGAAGGCGCTGTGGCCGTATAAAATGAGGGTTGAGTAGCCGTGTCGTCACTGTGGCCATTCATGGTGTTAGCATAGTAGCCCTGAAGGCACTGTGGCCGTATAAAGTGAGGGTTGAGTAGCCCTGTAGTCACTGTGGCCGTTCATGGTGTTAGCATAGTAGCCCTGAAGGCGCTGTGGCCGTATAAAATGAGGGTTGAGTAGCCCTGTAGTCACTGTGGCCGTTCATGGTGTTAGCATAGTAGCCCTGAAGGCGCTGTGGCCGTATAAAATGAGGGTTGAGTAGCCCTGTCGTCACTGTGGCCGTTCATGGTGTTAGCATAGTAGCCCTGAAGGCGCTGTGGCCGTATAAAATGAGGGTTGAGTAGCCCTGTAGTCACTGTGGCCGTTCATGGTGTTAGCATAGTAGCCCTGAAGGCGCTGTGGCCGTATAAAATGAGGGTTGAGTAGCCCTGTAGTCACTGTGGCCGTTCATGGTGTTAGCATAGTAGCCCTGAAGGCGCTGTGGCCGTATAAAATGAGGGTTGAGTAGCCCTGTAGTCACTGTGGCCGTTCATGGTGTTAGCATAGTAGCCCTGAAGGCGCTGTGGCCGTATAAAATGAGGGTTGAGTAGCCCTGTAGTCACTGTGGCCATTCATGGTGTTAGCATAGTAGCCCTGAAGGCGCTGTGGCCGTATAAAATGAGCGTTGAGTAGCCCTGTGTCTCTGTGCTTGGCTGGGTAGCGGGGACAAAAGGCATCAACCCTGACTGGGCACAGAGGGGACGACAGACGGGGAGCTCTGCCGGAGTGGGAGGCCGCGAGGCGCTGAGTAGGTGGCAGGACTCCTGCCATCCAGCCCCATAATCCAGTTATCTGTGCCTCTGAAGCTGGCACCCTGAAAGACCTGGACACAGGAATGCTAAGCCTATCATCTGCCTCTCTCCCTCTCTTTCTCTCCTTCTCTCCCGCGTCTATCCCCCCTTTCTCTCTGTCCAATCTCTCCATATCCTGCGGAGGTCTTGGTCTCTCGATCCCTCAAATAATAAAACGTTTCTGCGTGCGTATGTGTCATTGCGTGCACTCATGTGTCAGTGTGTGCTTACGTGCATGTGCGTACTTGTGTGTATGTGCCTTGGTGTTTGTATACGAGACTGCGTGTTTGTGTGTACACCTGCATGTTTTGCATTGCCTGAAGTTTCGCTTTTTCGCTTTTTGATTGCTTTGTCTTTGACATGATATCTAGCCCCCAAAAATTCCCTTCATTAAATGTGAATAGAGTGAATCTTGTCCTTGAGTTAGTTTCTTTCTTTTTCAACGAATCACTTCATCAGGTTGTAATTGGGAAAAATAATGGGGTGTGAACTGGATGGTTATTCACTCTGCCTGCGACATATGCAGAAATCAAATGCATTTAAGGACCATCTTTGCATATAATGGAGACAGAGCCCAAAAAATACCAGTTCTCCATTTCCTCCGTGCCGTTAAACCAGGAGAGAGTGCTAACAGCCGATTGGCGTTTCTGCTTCTAAATATTCATAATGGGATAATTGACAGGTTCCTCCGTCTCGCACATTACTGCCAGACAGCCCCGGAGCACGCGTAGGGCAGGAACCAGTCCAAAGTCCACCAGCTCCCAATTTGCAATGCTAATGATATCATCTCCGCTAAAGAGTAATTGCGGCGGGGGAAAGCGTGCTAAATGAGCCGCTTTTGTAGCCTCTATAAAAGGCCCTTGTTTCTGACTTTGTAAAAATGACACTTGGGAAGAGCTGCTTGTGTCTCTGGAGAGTGGGATGCCCTTCGCCATTCAGCCACCGCAGTTGACCCTGTAAAATTACTGCCTCTGCAGCACTCTGGATGACTAACGAGACAAATGCTGGAGGGAGAAAGGTGACCTCTGACCCTGTCAGTAATCACTGATTAGAGAGATGATGGTGCCACGACTCTTCTTTTGTCGAAAGACCATTGACTTCCTCCCCCAGCCCCAAACAAGGGCAAAACTTGTGCTAACTCCCACCCGAGGTGAATGCTGTCAGGCACCAGAGCGACACACAATTAAGCAAAACAGACTCAACTTCTTTTTTTTTGTTGAAATTGAATGATCTCAATGTCATGTGAAAAGAATGGCTGACAAATCACATTCTTGAATTTCACTGCTGAGGGGATGTGGGAGGGTGGAGTTTGAGGTGGATTTTTAAAGAAAAAAATTATGTTTAGGATTGCAATTGTTAGATGACATATTTGTCCTTTTGTTTATTATCGGATAGCTACCGTGCAGCTTTCACTACTAGAACATGTAAAAAAAAAAAAAATTTAAAGAACAACTGATGTGCAGACCACTGATATTGAGATAGTATGAGGGTCCTTTTCTTTAAATAATAAAGCGAACAAATTCAGGAGTCAAATTCAGAATAAATAAAGTAATTAATGAAATGTATTGAGCCTGTCTGTCACTTGATGACGTTGACAATCAAGAAAACAGATGCCGACAGCTAGCTCTCACAAAGTGGCCTTATGTCATGTGTTGGGAAAAAAATGTAGAATTTCCTAATGAGTAATTAACAGGTTCCTTACCATATTAATTGAAATCGTTGTAGCTCAGACGGAGTAAAAAGAGCAGAAAATTGAATCGTTGGTGTGTGGTTTGGAATGGCGGAGACGCTCTGTCTCAATCAGGGTGCCATTGTAATGCATCACATAGAGCGCGTGATAATTATTCACACGCACATATTTGCAAAGCATTGTTCCTCCTGGTTCCCATGGTATATTTATTTACCGCTACATTCACAATAATTGTTTTTGCCGCTTGCTACAATTTGGTTTCATGCTTGAGGAGAGTCATCTGCTCTTGGCAAGGGCTCCAGGCCCTCCAAACAGCTATTTCACCTTATCGCCATATCTGCAGCCTTTTGGGGGGGGTCTATACTCATAGATGAATCTGAAACCAGCCATATGTTTGCCCCGAAGACACATTGATGCTACTTCTCATTCAGATTTTCTTTGCATTTGAGTGAAAAATGAAGAAATGGCTGGGTATTTTTTTCTGTGTTCCAGATGGTGGTTTGAGCTATATAGAGACAGGGAGGATGGTGTGATGAGAGTGCTAATATGCAGTCGAGACAAACAGAAGCACCAGAGGCACACATGTGGTGTTGAACGTGGGCTAGGGGGGCAGGGCAAATCAGCAGGTCCACTTAGACTTTCTTCCCAGGTGTAGGCACAGATTTGCAATGTGAGACGAGGTTACTTTTGTCTCCAAATTGCACAGTATTCTCCCTTGCTTGTGTGGCAGTGACCATGAAGAGTGTGACTCTGTAAGAGTTTGGTTCTCTAAGGGTGTGGTACTATATGGGTGAGCTCATAAAGGTTGCGATTCTGAAAGGCAAGGTTTGTATGGCCGTGGTTCTGTAAGGACCTCGCTGTCGAGGGTGCGGCCAAGACGTTTACGGTTTGGTAGGGTTCGGCTCTGTATGGGTGTGGTCTGTAAGGGCACAGCTGTCAAAGATGTGTCGCCGTAAGGGTGTATCCAGGAAGGGAGGGAATAGCTCGGTAAGGGGCGGGGATCCATATGGGCGTGGTCAGAAGGGGGGAGTGATTAAGATTGCGCCTTGTCTTGGTGTAGGAGGTGATGCAGATGGAGAAACAGCTAGGCGGGCGGCTGATTGAGGAGCCGCAGGTTCTCCTGTTCAAGGACAGCTACCACAACCTGCGCCTGTCCCTTCACGACATGCCCCGAGCTCACTGGAGGAGCAAGCTCATGGCCGGATACCAGGTGAGCCTGATACTACGTCACACAAACCAACAACAGAAAACACCATTACTCTACATTGAATCACAATAACACACATCATCACATTACACTACATTACAGTACATTACAACAACAAGCACCATTACAACAACAGTGCATTACAGCAGGAAAAAGCATTATACTACCTTACATTACAAGTGCCCTTACACTACAAACACAAACACTGTTATATTAGTGATCCAACAACAACAAAAACAAGAATGTATGTTTGCTATGTTACGCTGCAACCATTTCATAACCAAAAACGGCAATTAAAAAATAAATAAAAATGGCATAATAACAAAAATAACTACTATACTATGCTGCCTAGATAAACTCAAATAAAACAAAAACACTGTGCTACCCAAACTTAATGTAATAATAATAACACTATTCTAACAATAATACAAACAAAATCATGGAGAGCAGCAATAATATTTGTATTTCATCTAACCATATTTTACATGTGAGGCACTTTTAAGTCAAAATGACGAAAACTATTGATATTGACCCACCTTTTGGGTCTTCATTTGACTCCCACTGGTTTAGTGTCTAGCTGTGCTCCAGAAGCCACAAGCGCTATATTAATCTACTCTGTTGCATTGCATTGTGGGTGTTGCATTGCATTGCATTGTGGGGATTATTGAAACATCATGGATGTTTCAATAATCGTCATTAAATCACAAATCTCAGATGGCCTGGCTGTATCTCAGGCTATAAATCAGAAAAGTAAAGCAGAAAATAGATGTTAGATTGTCTTGAAGGAATAATTTATTGCATGTCTGCGGTAACGTGGTGAGGAGAATCTCAGGAAGCAGTCAGGGGTGCAGGTGTTCATGTTCACAGGTTTCCTGTTTCCCATCTCTTGGATATAATGTGAAATTAATTTTGCTTTCCGAGCTCCACGTTCCAGCCTTCCTTTGGTTATCATAATTGTTAAAGTAAGCCGTTATAATCCAGTTATTGACTTGTTTTACTTTGTAATTTATTTGTATTTGTTAGAAGGTTTCGAATGTTAAATGTTTTCAAAGATTTTATAAAAGATTTAAAAGGTTGTGCTCTGAATTTAAAGTGTGAAGATGACTTTAAAAAAAGGAGCTTTGTTGTTGTCTGGGCAGGCAGTGGATGTTTTCGGTAAAGGAAGGCAGTGACCTTGGCCGATTCGCTCACTCAGGTCTTTGAAATTCGGGGAACTGGATCCCACCTTCCACCTGACGCACAGTTCCTGTAACACAGGCCGAGCGCACTGGCGGAGCTGGATTCCCGCTAACAGAGTGCACAGACGTGCACGCTCAAACTGATGTAAATGGATTACTCTGGAGAGTATTCAGCATGGAGGCTGCACGTCACCCCCCTCCCTGTGTAGCGCCAGCACATTCCCTATGACTGTCCCTTGGCAACCATTATCTGCCCCCCCACCCCTCCCCAAAATCAACCACTTGTTCTGCTCTTTCGTCTTGAGTTTGAAGACCACACCAAATACATACACACAAATGTGCACAAAAATACATATTCACATACAAATGCGCAAACATTTTCAAACATAAAAGACACATACATTATATTCATAAACAGTTAAACATAACTAGACATAAATACACAAATATGTGTACACACAAAGACATATACAGCTACACACAAATTCTCTTTTGCACACTTACACATATGCACAGAAAATCTCTTTCTCTGAGACACACACACACACATACCATTTCTCTGTCACATACACTTACATGCCTGCTTTTCTTTACTTTCATTATCTGGCCTGTGCAATAGCTCCCCCTGTTGGAAACTGTGCTGTACTGTAGGTCCAGTGTGCAAAAGACTTCACACTTCTCTACCCTATTATTGAAGAAGAGGGAGTACTTCAGATGTTGTGAGTGAGATATGACTGAATAATAATTTTGGAATAAGAATGTTTTTTATGCAATTTCTTTTGTTTGTTTTATGTTTTATGTTTTATCTTTTAAACACTTCAATACATATTAAATGATCCCAGAAACAAACATAAAAAGTGGGTTAAAAGCACACTTAAGAAACAGCATTCATATTAATTGTATTTCAGGAGTGCATTTAGTGTTGTAGATATGCTAGGCATAACTGAAATTATTCATAGGAGCATGGAGACCTGATTAGCTTCTCAGTTGTTTGATAATGAAGGTACAGACTTGCTTAGTTTCAGTGGTGATGGACAATGATGTGGAGATCTTTTAGTCTTTATTGTGATTGATAATGAAGTGAAAAACTTCAGGGTGTCTATGGTGATCTGTAATGAAGGTGTAAGCCCTGCAGAGTCTCTATGGTATTTGATAATGAAGGTGTAAGCCCTGCAGAGTCTCTATGGTATTTGATAATGAAGGTCTCTACAGTGATTTATAATGTGGGTATAAGACATTCATAGTCTTTATGGTAGCTGATAATGAAGGTGTGAGACCTGCTGAGTCTTTATGGTAATTTACAATTGAGATGTAAGACCTGCAGAGTCTCTGTGGTATTTGATAAAGTATAGAACTGTAAAGTCTCTATGGTGTTTGGTAATTAAGTATTGGCCTGTGGAGTCTCTTTGGTGTTTGATAAAGTATAGAACTTTAAAGTCTCTATGGTGTTTGGTAATTAAGTATAGGCCTGTAGAGTCAATCACATAATTATGAAAAATGTTTTGCCATCCCGGTTCTTCTTCTATATAGCCAACTAGCTAAGTCACATTGACTAAAATATGGTCCAACTAATCTAACCTACCAGTCAATCTGCTCTACATTCTTCCATGCAGTCTCTTCATGGGACATGTCTCGTTCTTTCATTTTGATTTTTCTCTCAGATTTTTCTGGCCGCATGCTTTTAGTTCCTAATATGCTGCATAACATTGCGTTGAAGTGAAAGGGGCAGGCTTCACTGCAAGCTACACAAGTGGAGCTAAGCCAGTGCAATGTGTCATTTAGTGACTTTGAAAGCAAGAAACGCTAATGAAATACCATTGTATAAGCATAAAACCTGTACAGTCTGTTTTGTGTTTGATTATGGAGGTGCAGACCTGCTCAGTCTCTATGGTATTTGATAATGAAGTACGGACATGTAGAGTCTCTATGGTGCGTGACAATGAAGTGATGGGTCTCCCAGGTCTCACATGGTGTTCTTTGTCCTATTTGGCCACCTAGGAGATCCCGTTCTACCACATCTGGAGTGGCTCGCAGCGCAGCCTACACTGCACGTTCACCTTGGAGAGGCTCAGCCTTAGCACGTGCCAGCTAACCTGCCAGCTCTGCGTTTGGCAGGTGGAGGGAGAGGGCCAGAGCTTCAACATCGACTTCAACATCGCCAAGGTAACCGCCCGCCCTCCATGACAACGGGGCTTGGCAGCCTGGCATGGGACCGTCACCTGTGAATCACGCAGATTGCATCGAGTCCGTCCGATTTAATCCGCAAAACCTCCTGCTTCAGTCCATGGGGAAAAAACGGCTTTATTTCAGCCGTCTCCACCGCGGCATCCCTTTTTATCTACTTACCTGCGCAAATAAAAACTGCAGCTTTGGCTGCGAATGCTTAAATGCGATTAACAGAAACGGAGGGGAGGCAGTAAAATACAATCTCTGCTCTGGAAACATTAAGTCGTAATAAACTATTCTCTCTCAATGTCTGTTTGCCTACTTCAAAGAGGGCAGCACAGATGTAGAAACGGGAGAAGGAAAAACGTTTTGATTCACAGTTTAATTAGTTTAGGCCAGATAACAATCTCTCACTTAAGGTTTTGTCTTCTCACCGCTGTGACGACTCATAGTTTTTCCCCGTGGATGCTCCAGTGCTGTTTTAATTAAAGCAGGAATGTAGGACTAAATTGCCTCGCTGCGAGAATGCAGTGTGTTTGATATTTCTATAAATCATCACTAGGATGGAGGACACTGCATTTTTTTTAAAGTTCCCAGCCAGCCTCTGGAGGATGACTTTTTTATCTCGGAATGATAAGCATAAACACAAGTGCAGCTGAAGGTCGTTTACGTCCTGGTTGCGGGGACAAGAGGCGGTTCCAACCGTTTGCAGTTAACGATGATCGTCCGCGATGATCGTCCACTGTATAAATTCGGCGCCCTTCGTTTCTACATCCGAAAGCACTTTACGGCGCATGCCTCAGCCGAAAGCGATGTGTAGCACCTGCTTGGGTGATGTATGGCAGCCATTTTTCATTCGAATGCTCGCCGCCCATCAGCTAATGTGGAGCGGGAGGGATAAACTGGGTCAATCAAACTGGGAGATGATTCGGTCACCAGAAGGCGTGAAACACCTTCGTGATAAGAGCCAGTGGAGCTTTAACTACCACAGCGAGAAAGAACATCAGAGTAACATCTCACGTGAAAGACGCCATCTCATCCGACACAGTATCCCCATCATTTCTGTGACAGGATGCCTTTTGCTCTGTTTTTTTGTCAGAGTAGGACATCCCTCCCCCCACCTGGTGTTCCGCACACATCTGATAAGACGAGCCATAGGCCCCAGTCCTCCCAGCCAGTAGCTGTCAGGTGCTGTTAAGAGCCCAATTAGAATGCCTCTCTCCACACACCGCTAAAGCCCCAATCCCTCTGAGATACATAACCATAGCGACAGTGCTGAAAAACTAAAGCGCTCAAATTCAGATTCTCCAGTGTGATGGAATGTTAAATAAAAGCATCAGTCATTAAGGATTACTTATCCCCGTATCGAAGTCAAATCCTTAAACAGGTCTCTCTCAATCTGGCCACCCTCCCTTGCGGCTGATTTGCCACACATTCTGGTTCCTTACCTGCAGGTGTAACTTTCTTAGAATTGCCACTTTAAATGAAAAGTGAGTCCACCTTCCTGATTGAAAGTTACGTTACAAAAGACGCAGTCAGTGTCGACTAAATCCTATATGCCTATAAAAACGGACAGAAAAGGCTATCGAATTGTTTGCAACAAAATAAAATATCTAACAACCAGTGATACTGTAATAAACTATGAACTCGGTGGCTTGTAAATCTTTAAACTATAGCTCTCTCTGTTTCAGCGAGTACATGATCTATCTCCCCCACTGTCTCACAGATTGTATGACTGGCTGTTCCCTCTCAATCTGTTTCAGAGAGCATGTGATTGGCTATGCTCTTTCTCATTCTGCCTCACAGGGACTGTGATTGGCTGCTTTCTCAGTATCTCATAGAGCATGTGATTGGCTGCTCTTTCTCTTAGTGGATGTGTTTTTTTGCCTGTGTGTCATAAGCAGGACAGCAGGCCCCTCGACGCTGATTTCCTGATGCTGGACAACAGCGCCCCGGCCCTGGCCGGCCCCAGCGCATTCCAGATACCGTATCTGATCCGACAGAAGATCTGCAGCAGCCTGGACACGCCGTGCCCACATGGAGCCGACTGGAGACTCCTAGCACAGAGACTCCAACTGGACAGGTGGGCCACGCCCCCAGCTCCATCTCCGCCCCACCCACAACCCCGCCCAGAGCCCAGACCCCACCCCTTTTCTTCCCACAACTGCGCTGCCCACAATTCTGCCTCCGACAAACAATGCTTGCACACTCAGAATGAGCAGAAACATGACCCTAGCTACTTAGTATTGTAGTCAAAAATGTTATATATCGAGAGATTACCTAGATAGCTAAGTTGGCTATGTAGTCTTGGTAAAATTTGTTTGCTGCCTAGGCAAACCTTTCTGTCAACTGACCAACAGAAGCACAGCGGACACATCCCTTAATGATCCACATGTCTTAATTGAAAATACTTCCAGAGCACCAAATGGCAAAAAATGTAATTGTTTTGGTCATTACCCCCTGACTCTCAATATTATATTTATTTTATTTTCGTTTTCTGCATTTATATTTTTGGCACTGCTGGCTCCATAAACTAGTGATTTTATTCTAATTACGCTCCGAAATGAAATGCTTACATTTAGTTTGTCTAATTATGCTTACTTACTCTGCGCATACACTTCCGTGCACGGGAGCAATTATCTTTTATTACTCGGCTCGTTCCAGTCACCATCCGGGCTTTCGCTCATTTTCCCCAAAGTAAAACACAAGAGATTTAACTCAGCAAAATTATACATATCTGTAAACGCAACTCGACCATGACGTTATATAAGAAGCCAACGTGCCAACAGGTAGCTGTAGGGTTGTTAAGTTGCAGTTAAATCGTATCCCTGCCTGCGCAGAGACGCGTGGTGCAAGCGTAAGCCTAAGGCCCGCAGCACATATCAAGTGGAGTACAGGGTCTGAATAATTAAGCTGGTTAAGGATTTAAATGCGATCCTGTGGGAGTGTTATCTTCACCAGCCTGCTGCTCCAAGCAGAGAGGAGACTTCTTAGGACAATCCCCGCTCAAGTTTCACGGATTAAATTTACCACCTGCACCTTCCCGCAGATCACAGATCTCCCACTTGCATGTTACCGTAACAAATAATCACCATCGTTTTTTTTTTTGTTTGTTTGTTTGTTTGTTTTTCTACACTGACAGTCACCATTTGCCTCAAATATTTCTTTACAAGCTGCATTTCTGTTCCGTTTCGCTTACATTTACATACGGCAGGTTTGTTATCCGGAGTGATTTTAGAAAATGCATACAAAAAGAACAGGCTCAGAAAAGAATCAGTGTTAGAAGTTTGTCAGTGTCATAGCATGTATTAGTAAGCCTCACATAAACCTGCAACATACCTTTAAAAGATATTTTATCAGTTCCATGATAGCTGCCGTATTTTGCTGGCCTAAAGCACAGTGTCCACATTGAGAGATAAGCTGAGCTAAGCTGAGGCAGACCAACCTGAGTCCATAGTAGAATATCTATCTGAAATACTTAAACTCTTCGCACACTGGTAAAATGTGGAAAAATGAGAGCGAGGAGCATATTACCGAGAATAATATACAATCGCATGAAAGAAAAATTTTGATCGGAGTAGAAATAGATGTTTCTTTTTAGCAAATTTTTAGCAGTGACCTGCAGGAATTGTGCTGCGTCTGAAGGGTTGTAGCATTTCAGCTGAAGTATCTGACCCAGGTCCAGTGTCAGGCGCACAGTTGAGTACCAGATGGTGTGGACTCAGCGTTTCAAGGGCCTTGTCTCTATCTCTGCAGCCCCTGACAGTTTTTGTCCGTGATGCGTCACATAAATTAAATCCCGCCTCACCGATTTATATGAGAAATATGAACTGACATGACCTTAGCAGGACCCCTACCTCCTCCTACCCTTTATGTATAAATAATATGGCACCCTAACAGTCGAGTGTTATCGGTGGTCACTCTTATGGAGTTCTGTAACTTTGCTTTGTCCCCTGTGGTCTCAGGAGACAGATATGGATGAGGTCATATAGCTCAAATGAAATTCCTCCTCCCTCTAAGATGAGACACAGCACTGGAACCACACACACTCACACACACAGTCAGAAACAAACACATGCATCGTTCCCACACTCGCATAAACAGAAGCATACGCACATGCACACACATACATGTACATGCCGACACATATGGTCATACCGCTTTCAGTTCACCCCAAACCTCAATTGGCCATAAGGGCAAAGCAATACCAAATTAAAAAAATAGGTTAAATAAGTCATGCATAAATCAATAAAACAAATAAATACATTTCTTTTTTTGTAAAAAGCTGTGAGTTTAGTTTTGGTCTGACCTTATGGCAGACAGCTAAAGGTAAATCATGTTTTGAGGAGCTAAAAGCTTCAGACGTGTGAAAAAACAGGAGAAAGCCATTACAGAGATGCCCTCTCTCACCCGAACACAAAACACTCTTCCCCAGCGTGTCACTTCCTATCAGTGCCACTTCCTGTCAGCGAGCCACAGCCAATCAATGTGTCATATCAGACCGGGGCTTTACAGTGGCAGTGACCTTCTGGTGCTCTCTGTGTCTGTGACTTTGTGTTGCTCTGTCTCCTTGTCTGTAACATTTGACTAGACTCAATCAAACACACTTAGCGGTTTCTCGGGGATGGCTTGTATCAAAATCACGTGCAAAAACGTTACAAAGTGTAAAGTGGGCTCTGTGTGTAAAAATGGAACGTATGAAAAATTGGTTGTCCCTCTATTACTTCACAAAACAGATGGAAGAGGTCATGCTAATAACTACTTTCAAATTTGAAATGTGATTGGCTAACCCTGAAAGTAATTTTGGGAAAGGTATTCGAGTGTGAATTTTGAATGGGAAGCAGGTATTAGCAGACATGTAATAGATGATTATGTCCGTCATAACAGCAAGGAGACATCATAACAATCAAAGACCTCAATGCAGACAATGGGTATTTTCCACTTGTGTAAATCTCATTGAATGTTACAAGTAAAAATAATATATACATATCACCTATCTGGCAATGCTAGCTTTTGAATGAAAAAGTGGGTGCCCGAGAACAAGTCAAGGAAGAAGCCATAACTTACCAGCCACAACCATACAGCCGTTTGCGTGTTGTCCATAGTCTTTAACCCTTTGACACTGGTGTGTCCATTTTATCCTCACCATTGGGGAGCATGCACACACTGGTGAGTAAGGACACATAACCGAATCTTCTGTATGATTAGGTAAAAACAGAAGCTAATTAGCTGGCACATTCTGACTCACACTGGAAACACACTAAAAGACGGTCTGCGGATACATGCATCATAAACATCATGAAGCAAATCGTGATGTTACAGAATTACAAGAGTAACTAGTATTGTAATAAAATAAGCAATAATGTCTATTATAACAAACAGTGAATAACAAAGCAAGTACAAGCTTTATCAACATAAAAACCAGGGCTTGAATCTAGCTTTTTTTTGTGACTTTAGACTGCCTGTAGCCTCTTTTTATGTTGCTTTCTCACTGTGACTGTGCTTGTGTTCTCCAGTGACTTTGTCTGTGTCTGCATGACTATTGTAGGCACCTCAGTTTCTTCGCATCCAAAGCCAGCCCCACCTCAGTGATCCTGGACTTGTGGGAAGCACAACACTTCCACAGCGGAAACCTCAACCAGCTGGCGGCCGTGATGGCAGAGATCGGCAAACAGGAGGCCATGATCTTCCTGGTGACCGACGGCGAGTGCTAACCCCGCCCCCACCCCCCAACCACAATCCAAGAGGAGGAGGAAGCAGTAGAGCAGAGGTGTGGCCATGAAATGCACCAATGGGAGAGAGGGGAAAGGAAATCAAGTACAGGGTTTGAACCACCCTGCCCCACCCTGCCCCACCCTGCCCCACCCCCTTCATGGGAGGGGGTCCACTTATAAGATACACCCAGCAGAATCTGGATCGGGTCACCCGAGGTAACTCTTTCAACATGACGCTGTGAATTGCAGCAGCGCTAAGGGTGTTTGGGTGGGGGTGGGGGGGGTGGGGGGAGGGGATGTATCAGGGTGAGAGACACTTAACAAGCCGCGCATTTATTTGTTTATTTATTATTCTTTTTTTTTTACAATTTTTTGTTTCTCTATTCATTTTAATCTCCCCACCTTACACAAAAAGATGAAAGCTAATCAGTTCACGAAATACCCATCACCCCTCACTAAAGAACCTGGCTAATGGCGCAAAGGCGGTGCTTCACAGATCCACATGGGCCCTGTGCTCTTTTTTGTGGGCGGAGTGGACATAGCGGCGATGTGGTGTAGCGGTTCAGCGCATTGAGGCTGTGCGTTCCAGTCACATGGGGTGCACAGAAATGACACCCTCACCACAGAGTGAAGGCTGAAGTGCTTCGGCTGCTGTTTCTGTGCCGTGCCATCAACGACACAACGCCACCTGTGTCACTCTGAGAGCAGGATTCTGAGAAGCTACAGTGCGTGAGTGTTTGTTTGTTTTTTTTTTTTTTTTTTTTTAAACAAATCTCGATGCAAGAGCTGCTGTCAGATCAGAGGAGCGTTTGGTTCATATACAAAAATTCAGGCCTGGCTCACCTACCTATGTTACAGTAAAATACAGTTATGAATCTTACTGTTTTCTTATCAAAACTTTGGTGATATCAGCAATTTACCAAATAACCTCTCTTAGATAATGATTGTAAAGAATAACACTATTCCCAGAAATTAACTATAAATGGTATTATATGGATTTTTTTCAGCAAAAATTAAATTTTGGGTAAATGGGCTTAGCTTACGGTAGGTTTTATTGTTTTAAAATATTAAAACAAATATTAGATCGCTTCATTTTATGTACTTTTAATTAACTGCCTGCTCAGGGTAAATTGTATGTTAGTTTAATTAATTTTGTTCTCTTGCAGTCAATATTTCTTCATACAGAGTAAAATTCTTGGTGCCAAAATATCAAACTGTGTAAATGCAGGCTCCAACTGTCTAAATCCAAATCCTGGTCCTTAATCTTAATCCCTCTCTGAACCATGAATCCTGGTCTGACTCCGAATCAAGATCTGACTCACTGTGTGAATCCAAATCGGAATCCTGATCTGAATCACCATTTAAACCAAGCCTTTTTTTACGCTCATGCACAGGTAGCACCTCGCAGTAAAACATGCAGCACGGTTTCACGAGAAGCCAAATCGCAGTCAGTGGGTGCTTTTCGCACCCGGCCAATGAGAGGTACTTGAGAATTCCTGAAGCGGAAATCAAAAGCCATCTTTTTCCAGCTCGTTTGATCGGGGGTTGGCCGAGGGCTTCCCCTGTGATGATGCAGTCGTGACACGGTAATCTGAGGGGTGGAGGACCTGTGACGCACCGCCACATGGGTCGGAAAGTCTCATGCAGCAAAGCATGCATGTCAACATAACGTAAACGTGAATGTGCTCGTCTTTGCCGCCTGTACAAATTTGAATACTGAAAGTCACATGACAGAGAGGACAGCGTCGTATCATACAGGGGGAGAGCATAGCGGTTGTCCAGGCACATGAACATTTTCTGAACAAATATTTGAAAGTGTTTTCTTTTCTGTCCACACATATGAATGAAGACTAGTCACATCTCTTCAGGGCTGGAACTTGGCCAGTTATATAGTGCTGTCTTTTGATGTTTCATTGCTTACAATTTTTTTTTTCATAATACAATATGTATTATACTATTTTTCATAATAAAATATGTAATACTATTTCCCTTTTTTTTTCCTTAAAAGTTTTCTCAAGGAAAACACAAGAAATTACTTCTGAGATGTAATGTAATATTGTTGTTTTGAACTGATTATAGTAGCAAGCCATTTTTAATTTTGAAAACAATGCTACCAAATGTATCATTGCCTGCTTTCCTATATTAAAATTGTCTTTATTTCTAATGTAGCTGTTTGGCTTGAGGGTCTCCACCACACATATTCATATGCAAATATTGTATGGAACAAACTCCTCTGAATATGAATTTGTCTTTGATTGCATTATTTTTGTGGGGACACATTATAGATGGTTACAGGAGAGACAGCCAAAAGTGAGGAGGACTCAGAATTCTGATCATAACCATTCATTATTAATAATTCATGAAGTGAAACAGAGTTGACAAAAGCAATGGATCATGAGTCATTGTCTTTGTGTAACTGGGGGTGTGTGTCTTTGTTTCTGTAAGCAAATTTCTCACAAACTCACAGCTTTGTGGGAGAACACATTTATCTTGGCATAGAAGGAAGGTTTTTACAGGAGGTTTTTGTGTTTTTTAGGTCTGTTTTGATTAATGTCCCCAGCGGATGTGAAAATGGAGACAAACGAATAGGCAGGGAGCAGAATTCTCCTTCGTCCTTCCCAGAATTCCCTAATACAATGTTACATCAGGTGCTTGTTGGAGGATGAGAGCCTGTAGTCATAAAGATTCATCAAGCATTAGTTTAGTCTTTATGCACATAATAGATACAGTTAGGATATGAACAGATGAAATCTTTTCCTAGATTAGCACCTCAGTTCTGAAAGGCCTCGTGAAACGGGGTGTGTAGTGCAGTTAAAAAATAAAATACTCATGAATAGCTTGTTTTCTCTCTATCTCTCTCTATGTGACTAGAACTGAGGAATCACCATGGAAACGTAGGGAGACAACAGAGGCCACTATAGGGGTTAGATGAGTTGTAGCTAGGGAATGAAATAAGGTTTGCGCCTGGTACGTTTGTTGCTGTGATAATCGGTCTTATTTTCACGCGCACAAACGCGAACAGTGGTTAGATTCTCATGCAAAGATCTGGACAAAAATGTTCTCCCGTGTGTGTGTGTGTGTGTGTGTGTGTGTGTGTGTGTGTGTGTGTGCGCGCGCGTGCGTGCAGAAACAATTTTGGTCCTGCTACAAACTGCGAAACTTTAGCTACAACCTCTTTATTGTACATGCAGTCATAGAACTGCATTTCACTCGGCCAAATATCCGCTCTATGCATTCTTTGGGCGGCACAAAGTTTAACACTTTGAGTAATTGCAATGCCTGGTTGTGAGCAACCGATTTAAAAAATGTAGCGGTTGACCCAACCATTGACACGATTTGCCTTGTTTGTGTCATCCGTCAGCTCTGTGACCGTCCCTACCGTAGACAGCGCTGCTTTTAAATCGATACACGGATGCGCAGGCTACTTTTAAACCAGCACTTCAACCCTGAACTCTGTTTCTCCAAGGCAGTGGGTTTTGATTGCATTGGATTTATCGATACCGTGTAAAAATGATAATTTGACGACAGTCAGTGTGTAGAGGCATATACGTACAGGTCATGTAAATTTATGTTTCACGTATTTGGCGGAAAACGGATAAAGCTAGGAAGGTGATGCTGCTAAATATGGCTTTATATCGTCATGTCGAAGAACTGCGTCTGATGTTTCTTTGTCGAAGTAGTTTTAGAGTTTTTATATGATTGCCTTGGCTCGGTGGTTAAATGATTGTCCAGTTTCTTGAATGTGAGAGTGGAAATGAGTCCAGGTTGACTTTGAGCAGAATTAAAATAGGTTTCCCCCATAAAATATAGGTGAAGCCTTTTCTATGTTTTGAAATTACTGCTTTACAAAAAAAAAATCACCAGTTATGCGGATTTTAGTTCCTATAAAATCTGAATAACGTTAGCGAATGGCGTTGGAGGCCTCCCCGGTTCCAGAGGTCATGCAAAGGAATCCATGCTAGCCTATGGATGGTGCAAATCCGCTGACGGACTCCAAACGGAGTTAAGATTATTGCTCCGCAGGTTTATCGTTATGAAGGTTAATCACATTGAGCACAAGAACACAGGTAGAGTGTTTCTTGATATTTTTTCATTCCTTCCCCAACTTATTTAATATGTTTATAGTACTGTAAAAATCAGAAAATCTGCGTCGGAATAGATAGCCAGCAGCGTGCGTCATCGGTGAGTTCTGTAGCCTTCACTTCATGCAGGTTTTTCAAACACCCTCTTGGTAATAGATTTGCCATGTGGAAATGCAAGAATTTCTTCTAAGGAGCTGTGTAAATAACTTTTTTTCTGGATTAGCAGGGCACTAGCGCAGTAATTTTTGAGCAATTGTTAGCAACCAAAGTTTTATGAAATTACGTTAGCCCATTTTTTAAAGATTTTTGTTGGTGATCTGGTGTTGCGATATCCTTTTAAGCGTTTCAAAAAGTCAGAAATACTGGCACATACCTTTTAATATACGCCTTTTAGTTTTACAGCTTCACATAGCTGAAGATGTCACTGATTATGCCTGTCAAAGGAAACGGTTTCTCTTCATATTTTTACTAAACATTAAATACCATGAGAGTCCTACTCTACCCATTTAACCAGTAATACAGATGTTTAATAAGTTGATCTTTGTAAAGAAATGTAAATGATATTTTAATATGGAAAGTTGTAACCAAAAAATATATCTGGCGCAGTGTTTGTCGAAGCATAACAACTATGTGAAGTATTTGCCTACTGTTCATTGGAGATATACCGTTTTATGCCGTGTTAAGGGTTTAGACTGTTCTGCCGGACGCTTGTTATCTTTTATTTTGTACTTTGGCTATATACATACATGGTTGCCTAACATTTTTGAAGGTCAGAGCATCAACTTATCCCACATACATGAAGGCAGAAATCATATACGACCCCCCCCCCCCCCCCCCCCCCCCCCCCCCCCCCCCCCCCCCACCCCACCCCGGGAATTGCTTAAGCCATAAGACTAATATTTTCAATAATAAACAATGGGAATGTGCGCTCACTTAAGTGCAGAACGGACCCCTTGCACAGCGTTGATTCCTGAAGTCACACTGACGTAAATGCTTCGGAACATATTTTCTTTTGTTTTGTGCATTTCCCACATAGAACATAAAAGCTCTCTCTCTCTCTCTTCGCACACACCATGGCAGACGTGGATAAGTAAATTCTTTCAATCTTTTGTTCAATAACCTGTTAGTAATGTGCCGCGGATGGCAATTTCCATGTATGATGATTCTCTGCACCGCACAGCACGAAAACCCGTAGACACTTCTTTTAAGTCGTGATCGTACAGCTTCTACCAAGGATTTCTGATAATACAAGTCATCCTGGACTGAAAAGCCAATAGATTTCAATGACAGTACATTTTTCTCAGTCTCATTCATAGTCCTGTGTAGTTTGTGTCCTTTTTTACTTTTTTTTTTCACTGAGAATACTGAATTTCTGTATTTGTGAATGTGTTCTCTTAATTCGGATTTTCCTTGCCTTTCTGTAAGTCGAAAATGCTGTATTTATCTGCGACAGCGCTTATGCAATTGTATCTTTTTTACTTATTTTATTCTGTCAGTGTAAATTACATGTCGTCAAAAGTTTTGTGCAAGTGGAAAACCGTCAAGGAAGGTTTTCTGTACTTTTTGGACAATATGAATTTGTGGGTAGAATTTTGAAAATTCGTTTCTAAGTGCATTCAAGTATTTACTTGGCCTTATGTACATATATATGACAATTTCAGAAAGGTATGTATAATAATTCAACCTGAAATGGATGTAAATAAATTATATATTGTTAAAACACGGGCTGGGTTGTTTACTTTGAAATTGTGGTCTAATGTGCCGTTTTAATACATTTATTATTGGATTTTTTTTAGTCAGGTGCAATTTTTTTTGTGGTTCACTGTTCACTTGCGGTCAACTAAGAGTCATTATGTAAAGGACTCCAGCTGCAGACAGCTATATTTTTATGAGGGATTTGACATATTCCGACCTTCATTTATTTCAGACTGTTACATGGGATGTTTGACATGAGTAAAGGCTGGTTTGCAAGCTGGTAGACAGCTGTCACTTACCGAAATCACAATGTTCAAGAACGTTCTAATGCTGCTCCACATTGACTGCTTTTGTTAATATGTTGAAAAAGTTGAAGTGCACTTCCGTGACATTTCACAATGTCTGCTCAAGAATGTTATCTACTTTACAGTATGTGATATGAAGACAGCAACTCCAATAGAAATTAATCGGGATAACTACAGAACCAGGACATAAATATTTGCGTTTAAGCAGACATGCTCGGTCACATGCTCGAGAGGACGATACAGAGGAATGACGTATGGAACAGGTCAGTACAACGCTCATCCGCCCTCATTACTGGTAAGGGGGATCTTGACCATCACTTTGTGCAGATGCCAACAAGATTGCAAACAAGATTGGGGTGAAGCTGTGTATTACCATTGAAGTCTATGGCAGCCCCAAGAATCGTATGGTAAAAAGTTTTGAAATTTGGCACAGTGGTTGGGGACTGTTCTCTGATTCTTTTCCCCCAGTTTCATGTCTATGCCCCTATGCTCTCTATAGCACCATAGCGCCACCTATGTGTCAGATCTGGAGGTGCATGTAACTTTTGGACCATTTGCCCAGTTTTCAAAAACGGATTCCTTATGTCAAGCGGAGCTCTTCAGACCAAGCGTCACAAGATGTATCAGATGGATTTTGATTTTCGAAACATTCCGTTACAGCTAATAAAAATGGTGGCAAAGCTGCCAAACAGGAAATGAGATCATATCTCAGAAACTCTTTGATACATTAACACCAAACTTGGTATATGGATTTGGAATCCTATTCTGAGGATGTCAAAAAAAAAACACATTTGACCACTGGGTGGCGCTGCAATAAGCAGAAAGGTGTTCTGGCTAATGGCTGTTGATGTATTTACCTCAAAAAAGTAATTCCTGTGTCTCATGATATGAGATCCAAAGGCTGAGCCATGTTAACTTGTCATGGCCATCTGATCGATATAGCCACAATATTGGATTTTATCAAAAGGTGTTTTCCCAGGCCACAAACTTTTTCCAATGTTCACCAAATTTTGCACCGATGATCTTCAGACCAAGCCTCACAAAAGTTATCAAATGGATTTTTTATTTTCAAAACTGTTCTTCCATTACAGCCAAATAAGATCAGTGGTGAAGACGCCAAACAGGAAGTGAAGGCATATCTCAGCAATGCTTGTAGCGATGTCAACCTTGATATGTTGACTCGGGACCCCTTTCTGAGGATGTGCAAAAAAAAATTGGCATCATTTGACCTCCAGGGGGCGCTGCAATAAGCAAAAACATGTTCTCTCGAATAACTGTTGATGTGTTCACCTTATAAAAGTGATTCTTAGTGATGCTTTAGGATGTCCCAAGGCCTGCAATCAATCCAGGGGCAACTCATGGACCAGCCTGTAGTCTAGTGGCTAAGGTAAATGACTGGGACCCCTGAGGTTGGTGGTTCAAGCCCCAGCCCAGCCACAGCAAGAACACCAGTGCTGTTGGGCCCCTGAGCAAGGCCCTTAAAATTGCTCCCAGGGGGGATTGGTTAGCATAATCAACTGTAAGTTGCTTTGGATAAAAAGTGTCAGCTAAATGATGACAATGTAATGTACTTTGCTGGGCCAATCTTTCCCATGTAAACTGGACCTCTGGCCATAGCTGGCAAATACATGACCAACACCCAAACCCCTGATTGCAGGGCTCGCACTCTGCTTTTCAACCAGGCATCTTTATAACGTGAGCCATCCAGAGGCCACTGAACAGTTATGCTGCATACAAAATTACCTTTCCCAAAATTACTTTAAGTTCATAATAAGTCACATTACTCATGCAATTTGGCAGACTAATGGAGGAAAGCCCAATTTTGTATGTATATTCAGTTTTGTGGTCCTCTTTGCATCTAGTTCGTTTCTAGCTGTGGTTCATTTTTGTGTGATACGTTTTTTTGTACACGCAAACCTTTAGTAATTTGAACCCTTAGTTTGTGCAAGCCTGCTTCAAATGAAACCAACACACAGTGGCTTCCTGACACATCCTAAACTTCAGAGCTTTAACTACCTGCCGCTCACCTCAGCTCCTATATGACAGTATTATGGGGTCCATGTAGATGCTAGGAAGCAAACATGAATGGTTTACATGGAAACTGGTGTGCATCCTGCATTGAATTGGCTAAGAGGAATAGCCAACATCAAGAAAAAGGAAACTACAGGCCTTTGTCCAATGGAACATCACGCAACGTTGCTATGTTTGTATTTTCAGGCTTGGGGATCCACGGTTCTGACAAATGGCCATGAGCGGTCACGTCCCATCTGTTTGACTGACCATCATACAGATATATAGGACCACCACGTGCTGGTGTTCTTGCACCACTATGAAACCGTTTGCCTGTTATGGGAAAATGCATAATCACATTTGTACAACTTTGTTTGGATTTCCATTCATTGATTTTCATTTTGTAATTACTTGTATCTGTATATGGATTGTCTTGATTGATATAAGTGAAAAGATATTATGTATGCAATGAATTAAGACTACAATTCAAGACAGCTTCCTTTATGAAGACATTGTATGACTTCATGACATGACTGTATGACTATTAAACCGACTTCACGTTAAATCACCTAAATACGGCCTCCGAGTGGCTCGTGGGATAACTTGCTGAGGTCAGGGGTTCGATTCCTGGCCTCGCCATTCCCGGCCATGGGCAGAGGTGCCATTAGCGAGGCAACGATTGGCCAGCCTCGCCGGGGTTCAGTATGGGGTAGGTCGGCTAAAATACTCCCGTTGGCCTCACCGCGGTAGCGCTCTCCCTGTCGTGTTCGGGCGCCTGTGGCGGCACGAACCAAATGTACGCTGACGTCGTCCTCCGACATCATAGGCAGCGTACGGTTGGTGGTGCGCCCGCAACGTGAAAAGAAGCTTGAGTCTCGTCATGTGAATTGGAGGAGTCACATGGAGGAGTTCCACTCCCACAGCTGTTGGGGCGGGTGCTACAGTGAGGTCAACAAGTTCGGTTGAAGATTCGGGTAGGGAAAAAAAAAAAAAATCACCTAAATATTCTATTCTAATTTCTTAATATCAGACTTGTAAATGGAAATATCAACCAGCAGTCAGATGCCAATTCAATTCTATGCAACACAACTCCATAGAGGGCAACTTCAACGTTCTACACAATACAACACAGTAAACCAAAAGAAAATACGGAGGTTAAAAGAAGAAGATAAGAACAGTGTGGTAGTGATATCAAACCACATGAGGAGGATTCCTTTATCCTCCTCAAGGACAAAGGACAGAAGACTGACTGTATGTATATAACGTTTTATTGACCGCATGATACAAACAGTATGACACAATAGTATCATCTTCATCACATACATTTCGTTTAAAAAACACTTTTCCAAGCATGTACACGTGAATGCGGTATTCTTTTCCTTCTGTACCAAGCCGGAAAAAAAGCTTTACTTTGTAGTTAAGAGACAGTTTCATATATAGCTGAATAAACGTAAATACCATAAGGACAGATATGATTCGATTTGGTAAGCAGAAAGTGGGGACATGGAGGCAGGACAAGTTTATGGTTTTTACCACCATGTCAGGAGATATTCAAACAGAATCAGCTCCATTTTTTTTTTTACCACTGAATCCCTACCCTGGAAAAAGGACGTGCAGCTTAACCAATGTCTCGGAAAAGCCCTAAAAATAAAGGCGGTGATGTAGAAGGGCTTTCTATGCCTGGCGCGCCGATTTGCCATTCTGTTCAGGTCCCACCACGTGGACTTTGGGTACCACACAAACAGGGGTGGCTGACCTTTTCTTGGCTGTGAATGCAGCCTGCCGCTGAGGGCTTCACTCCGGCTGCCTTTGGAAGGCCTCCACCACAAACACACTCCAAGATCACTCGCGCCGTTTGTTCCCTTAGATAGCCTCAGGAATAAATTGAATGTACAAACTCTCGAAAGTGCACAACAGAATAAAATCTTCTGGGTGTGTGTGTGTGTGTGTTTTGGGTTTGAATGATCCAGGCTTTTTCTCTGTAAATGCTTCAAGGGCTGGGGACGCATATTTAACTGTGCGGCCTTTCAACAGTTGGCAAGTGGCCTTTCACACAAAGATATATTTTAGTGAATTCAATTCAAAGTGCCACCTGCCGTCTTCCAGGACTAGAGTTAAACCTGCAGACACAGTGGCCCACCAAGACTACAGTTACACCTGCAGACACAGTGGCCCTCCAAGACTACAGTTACACCTACAGACACAGTGGCCCTCCAAGACTACAGTTACACCTACAGACACAGTGGCCCTCCAGGACTACAGTTACACCTGCAGACACAGTGGCCCACCAAGACTACAGTTACACCTGCAGACACAGTGGCCCTCCAGGACTGGAGTAAAACCTGCAGACACAGTGGCACTGCACTGTGGCTTAAGTCTACCTTGTGTTTCTGCAAGATAAAGTAATCCTGGATCTGCAGGTCTGGCTCTGTCCCCAAGTGACAGAGGAATTCAATTTATGTCACCAGGTGAAATTCTAAAGTACCTGCCCCCACTACTTTATCTGCTCGCCATAGAGCATTATAACACCTATATAACACCTGAGGACAGGACCAGCTAAGGACAGCGGAGCAGCTGCACACATTTCAACAGGTCAAAGACATACCTGTTGGGCTATACCTGTTGTGGGACAGTCATACACACTTGGAAAAATAGACTGCAGGTATGTACATCTGAGACCGGAAATTATGATTCATAAGGAGCCACAATAGCTGTAGATGCTGGGGCAAAAATGCTCCATATTTCCTAAGTCGATAATAACGGGGCAATACCCCCCATACAACATATTCACTTTGCTTACATTAAAAACGGCCACTCTTGTGGACGATCTCCTCTTGTGATCACCTCTCACCGATCAACTTCAGTGCTGCCCTACCTGACCCTGTTACTTTGGTTATCAGTAGTTAGCTGAAAAAGCTGTCCTGCACCTGAAATCTGCGGGCACCGTGGAGTAGATCTGTCCAATGTAGGCGATGCCAGCGCTGCCTCAGTAGGTTGTGAGCGTCAGGGGCAGGGACTACAGAGTCTAAAACGGTCTTCAAGGTCACAGCTTCTATTTTCTCATTGTTATATATATATATATTTTTTTTTTTAAATTTTGTCTTCCAATCTATTTTCTTCCCCAGCTTGGACTCAGCTAACAATTTTTGGTTCTTACAAAATTCTAGGAAAATCCCTATTCTGAAAACACAGAACCAATCCGTTTCCTCTATGCCCCTTCCAATGTTATTTGCCTAGAGATATTTTGTTGTAAATTTGACAGAACTTCTGTGGAACAACATCATTCTCCAGGACTGTCTGTAGAACATTTTTATCATGCTGTTCTGGAACTTAATGTGAATCTAATCTAAATCTTTCCCAATATTTTAAGTTTTCAGAGTTTACAGACATGATTTTGGCCCGTAGTAGGGAGTTAAAAAATTGGCACACGAGTTATTATGTCAGAACACTGTAACACCAATGTCATCACGATCTGACAGCTCAAAAGTATGGGATCTGCATCCTCTCAAGTCCAATGGCCCCAAAAAAAATTTGTTTCAAGAATGCTGGTTGCTTACAGGAAAAAATACACAGGAATCAGGAAATGGCCGAAGGTTCCATTTCCTGGAAATATGGCTGCAAATTCAGGGGGGGTCACAGGAGGGTGGTCCCTGGGGTTCGTGGAGGGCAGGACAGGGTGTAGATTTGGCAGCAGTGTTGGTCGCCCTCCAACCCCAGAAAGAAAAGCTCACAGCGGGGAGAAGGCATGGCCTTTACACAGCGGCTTGTCCTTCTTAGAGTAAAACGTCTTCCCTTCTAAATTCATCTGGCAGACCTGGAGAAATGTGGTGGAAAATTTTAAGACTGGTAACAAATTTCATTAAAGTAAATTACGCGAAGCAACAGACAATAATGAAGCAATCTATATGGTATTCAATGTCATATGTAATATTTATACTGAAACATTAAACCCAGCCAACATGGGCACATGGCTGTGAGCCAGTCAACAAGGTTATGGGCGGGGTTTCGCATCACCAACATAACTTTATGGATGCTTTATTCAGTAGTTATGCGATGATTATGAATCCACTACGTGTGCTTTATGTAGCTGCAAATAATACACTTTGTGATCGTACAATGAAAGGCACACTTTTTAAAACCGGTGAAGAAGAGGGCCAGTTCAAGACAGAACTCTGTCCCTCAGGGCTAGCGCGGGATGGCGTGTTTTATTTAGTCCTCAGACACTCTTCCTGGAGAAAGTACACAACCAAGGGCAGTAGTCAGAGGCGATATTTTTAAGAATTTGTAAAGGAGGCTGTGGCCAAAGGCTGGGGGGAGGGGGGGGGGGGGCGTACAGTGATGGACGTGCAATGAATCAAAATGACTTACAGCGCAGACGAAGCAGGAGTCGTGCCAGCTGTATCCGAGCGCTTCGAGGAAACGGTCCCCCGCATCAATCTTGAAGTCACAGCCGTGACATTTAGTGCCGAACATCTTCTCATAGTCTGCCGAGAGGGAGCGAGAGACAGAGAAGGAGAGAATAAGACCCCCTTGCCGAAGAGGAGAGGGGCTCGCGTGCGGAGTTGTGGCCTGAAAAGGACGGAAATGATGAATAAGAGAAAAGAGGAAGGAGAGGGAATTGTGACGGGGGGAGGCCCCTCGCACAAACAGCGCTGATTAAAACGAGCGGCGCCGCGGTGGAAGTGACAAGGTGTGCGAAGGCACCGAGGGCTCGTGATTTACGGGTGATTTAAGGAGCCTTTTCACAATAAAAGGCCATTAAGACACCGGGGGCTGCTCCACCCTCATAAAAACGGAATCACTGTTTATCACTGGGTCTACTGTTCACTGCTGCTGAAAATGTAAATCTACTGTTCACTATAGGGTTGTCAGAATACATTTCAAACAACAAAAAAAAAATGTGTAAACTTAATGTACATCTTGAAGGTCAAAACCACCTTTTCAATGTGTAAAAAAAACTGTTTAATTAGATTAGGAAATTTTGCTGTCATAAGCACATAGTTACTTGTCAGTTTTCCAACTGGTTGGTTTCGGGCTGTCAGTTGTCTCAAATAATAATTTGAAGAACGGTAGACTGAAATGATTAAAATTCCAATTATATTTAAACTCAATATTTAGATATTTTAACATGTAAAAGCAGAAAGAAAGTTTCAAAATGAGTTCATTGCAGTTTTATAAACAGCATCCAGCTAGTAGGTACAGTTGGTAATGGTTTATTAGTCATAAGCATAAGTTGGATGAAAGTCGTAGAGAAGAGAGTGCACTGTTTACTGTGAACAACTTTGGTTATATGCAACATTTGTCATGAAAAATGTGTAAAATTGACTCACAAATCCTGCATAGCGCCTATACAATGGTAAATGTTAAGCTCGAAACACAAAACAATGACCTAAAATGTAAAAAAGTTTTTCTCCCAATGCGATACATGAGGAAATAATAAAACAATGTCGTGTCTCAGACGTTTAGATGAAGTAATTTTCTGTGTTGGCGCTGTGTTTTCTGATGATGTTCTACAGCTGCAACGTTCACTCATGTGCAAACAAACCTGGCTAGCTACTACGAACGAGATTAATCTGATTCACATTTTCAAATGCGTTCAGACAGGCCGAACACAGACATAATAAAAGAGTAAAGCTGTTCTGTGTGCGTGAGTTCTTATGTCTTTTTTTTTTGGGAAAATATTGGTGTGTCCAGTGAGTGTGGAGCAGGCGGTGTGCTTTTTGGGGGCTGCTCACCCCTCTCGCAGTATGGCTCCCCCTCCTCCATGTAGAAAGCCTGGTTCCTAATGGGCGTTTTGCAGGCGGCACAGGTGAAGCACTGTACATGGTATGTCATCTTCAGAGCGTGCATGATCTCCTGCAGGGCACAGACAGCGCATCACACACACACAAACACACACACACACACACATAATGGAATGTACTGTGTTCTCTAATGGCTGCCAAGACACATAAAGAACTTCCTACCAGGCTACTAACAGATTCTATCGATGAAAGCACACACAAACAAACACACACACACACACACGATGATCTGGACCACTTACCCCGGTGATTTTCCGGCGGCACTTGGCACAGTTGGGGGCGTAGCGGCAGTCGTAACACTTGGTGCAGAACACAGAGCCTCGCTCCTCAAAGAAGCCGCCCACCTCCAGCACCACTTTACACTGCGAACAGGTAAACTCCTCGGGGTGCCAGGAGCGACCCAATGCCACCAGGTAGCGCCCTCTGTAACACACATGTGCATACACAAATATAGCCACATGATACACATATCCATACCCAAATACACCCACATATGCAGGTACACACATGCAACCATGCACACACATACACACATATGCAAATACACACAAGCCACAGACCACAGACACACACGCACATGCAAATACACACACAGCAAATCCTTTTTATGACATTACTACATAAGATAAAACATATAATATAGAATATGCATATGAAACAATACTTTTGCTCAAACCTGAGGCTGAAAATCACTCAGTTTTAATCAATAAATAATTCAGTATTCAGAGCAGAAAAATATATAAGCAACACACGTATGAATATATAACTATCAAGGACAAGAGATCCAACTAGAAAAATGAGGACCACAGGTTCAGAGAGCGAAATGTGGGGCACAGGTTTGGAAAGCGGGGTACAGGTGAGAGAGTGGGCTGCAGGTTGAGAAAGCAGAGCATAGGTTTAGAAAGTGGGGTGCAGGTTGAGAAAGCAGACCGTAGCTTTAGAAAGTGGGGCGCAGGTTGAGAAAGCAGACCGTAGCTTTAGAAAGTGGGGCAGAGGTTGAGAAAGCAGACCATAGGTTTGGAAATTGGGCTGCAGGTTGAGAAAGCAGAGCGTAGGTTTAGAAAGCGGGGTGCAGGTTGAGAAAGCAGAGCGTAGGTTTATAAAGCAGGGTACAGGTTGAGAAAATGGGGCGCAGAGCTGAAATGCGGGGGACCCACCGGATGATCTTGTTGCAGGCAGCGCAGACGGGGGTGCGGGTGGAGTCTGGAGCCCCCTGCTGGGCAGCCTGCAGAATGGAGCTGCGGTTCTGCATGGGGGTCGGCTGGGCCGGCTGGCTGTGCTGGGTAAGCACTGTGCTGGTTTTATCTGGCCGGTACCGGTCCGCAAAACCGGGGTCTGTCACCCAGGGGGGCCTGCACGCAGGCCCTGAGCTGGGAGCTGCTGGTTTGGAGCCCAGCTTGGCTAGAGATGTAAAGACAAACATTTAGCCAACTAGACCGAGGAACATGCGTTTACATCAACGAAGAGGCTTAGTATCTCTGTCCCGCTGACCCACTGTGTCATTGCTTTGTGTCATCATAGTTAGAAACACTTTAATTGTAAAAAGCTGTTACTTCTTGCCATGAAAATCTCATTTTTTCACATCTAATAATGCTTTCATTTACTTCAAGGAAGAGGTTAAATTCACAGGTGATTCACCGAGACTGACAGGTAGAATCAGTGGGGTCCTAACTGCTGAAAGTGTGAACATCTGGCCACTAAAAGTCAACCATTTTTGGAAATAAAGAATTTGAAATTATTATACAACATATACATGTCTCCAACAGCATGAATTCATTAGAAGATCTCAGCATCTCACCATCACAAACAGCATCACACACACACACACACACACACACACACACACACGCACGCACACACACACACGCGCGCACACACACGCGCACACACACGCGCACACACACGCGCACACACACGCGCACACACACACACACACACACACACACACACACACACAAATACACACTAACACACACACAACAGAGGGCTCTCTTCTGCATACACATATACATCAGAGCAGAGTTTGGTACCCTGGCGTTAACTCCCAGGGACAATAACACCCCATCCTCCACCCAATCACAGAGCAAAGTCTTTGCATATGCAAATCAACACTCACTGCTAACACACCTCCATTCTCTCACACTTACAGGCCAGTAAAACTAACATCACTTATATTCCTTCATGCTGCGTTCTTTTTATTATTTAATTATTTAAAATCTGTGGTTTTATTAATATAGGGTGCACAACACAATATTGAATATGAAATGCACAATAAGGTTTTCCGAAAATTGATACAGGACACAAAATTATTATGAGCACAGATTTGCGTTCATAAATCACTTCCCCCTCCCTGTTTCGGGTGAGTCACGCGTTGAGTCAAGACCGTGAGTAATTTCATTGTTAAATATCTGACTGATTAAATATTCGGTCTCACCCAAAATCTGAAAGCTCATTAAAGAGCAACAGCCCGCTCGCATACTTTGCTCGAATAAACAGCGATTCTGGTAATTAATGAGAGCTTCTAATTAGCACAGACAAACCGACACCCCCATCCTCCCACTCAGTGGACAGAAACAGCTAGTCTAGACACCTAATCTTTTCAAGCACCATTGCTCCCAAACCCTAAAAAAAAAAAATAAGAAGCCCAAAATAAAGCGGCCAAAATCAACCCTCCAATCACGAGTGGTCTCTACAAAATTGACCCCAACCCAATAAGAAGCACTTTCCTAGATCAGTGCGGCTCAGCCATGGTACACTCGGACACATAACCCAGACGAGTGCTATCAAACTTCGCGCTGTTTTTATGTTGCGTCTTATTCCGACTAACTCATGTGACCCTAACAGATACAATCACACACTAGGCCCAATGGACATCACTGTGTTTAGCACATAATATGACCACATATTCATATAGTATATTAATCAGACACACAAATCATACACTTTATATTCATTATGTGCAAACCGGCAGGGCCAGTTTCGTAAATAATGGAACAAATGATCGAAACAAAAGCAGTAACCCATTATTCACACAGCTCTTCACGGTACTGTGTGACATACCATCGACCTAGACTTACCAGAATGGTTTTACTGTCCAAACACTAAATGTGTGACAGACCCTCAGGATAAATCTGCAAACTTTTCAGGCACCAGAACACCGCTAATGTGGATTTGATTGATTTAGGCAGTTCATCACTGCAGGCATAAAATGTACAGTACTGGGGGATTCGTCGGATGCAGTTACTGGCCACTGAGTGGGTGGAGTTATACCACATCAGAGCGAGAGATTATACAGGTCTTGGTTGATGCCTGACCCAGGTTGCGAACACATCAAATGCGCCTGCCAAGTTAAACGTATCCTCACCTGGAGCTTCATCGGTTTTATCCACAGGGGTCACTGTGGGATCGGTCTTGGAAGAGGCTGGGCTGGTCTTGTGGCTACAGAAGAAAACAAACACAACTCAATAAAACTCGACTAAAACACTAAACCACAGCCTATAGTTAAACATTCACACAGACAGTAAAACCCGAACCTTAACGACAACCTACGACAGAACAGCAGCGCATGGTTCTGAAGAAGCTGAAGAGGTTCACTACACTGCCCCCCCCATGAAGAAATCTCGCGCCAAAGGCATTTCCCTACCTCAACATTACACAGTCATAAAGTACCGTGCAAGTCAGAGAACAACCTTTTGTATAGTTGTATTAAAAACATCCATTAAATGTTTATTTATGTCTATATTTTGTCCATTTTTCATTGTCTGACAAAAGGTACGAAACATATTTAACACATACTCCTCTAGAACTAAATATAACATCAATTTTTCAGCACTTTGTGTTTAGCCCTCACTTTTATTCTAGTTTTCAATCTTTTAGGAAGAAAATGCTTTCAGCTTTCCAGAGAAACCTACAGGGATATTTTCTATGCTTTATTCAAATACTTCCAACGTTCAGTCTTTTAAGTTGGTTGCAACTTCTGCAAACAAGTCATTCCATGAACTTTGAGTATTGGGCTCTTGGGTGTCCAATCCATTCTGAGAACACCAGCAACTTCTTGGTTTTATAAGTACTTCTTGGTCTTCTTGGCAGCGTGCTTGGGGTCGGTATCTTGCTGTACAATGAATTAGTTCCCAATCAAATGTTTTCCAGGGAATATTGTGTAATGGATTACGAGCGGTTTGTATTTATCAGAATTAAGGATGCATTAATTCAAAATCAAATCACAGACGACAAATGTTGTTCTACATCCCTTAACTTGCACCAGTCCTCCACTATGCCTCACTGATGGTTGTAGACATGGTTCCAAGAGTGTTTCATTGCTTCAGCTAGATACAGACTGCTTTGTGTAACTTCCAAAAATCTGAACATTTTTATCTTGCTCCACAGCTCAGGTGTCTAGATGTGGTGTTCTAGTGCAAATTTTCTTCTCTTCTGTCTCACCTTTTTCCCAGTAGCAGCTTTTGTCAGCTACACACACTCACAGTGGAAGCATCAACAGAAACACCTCTGCATTTTTTCAGACCTAAAGCAAAATTAGAGCTCGATTTTCTCAGATCTGAAGCAAGGGGAGGTTGTTTCTTGTCCCATTTCTCCACGATGATAGTTTCACTTGTCTATTAGGTCTAAAACAGTCAGTGTCCCTTTTTCTCTATATTTTGCAATCATTTTTAAACTTCAGCTGCTTTGAAATTTCCTGATAAATTTGATATCATACTTTGTTTATGGAGGCTTTTGGTTAATTTTACGTTAAATATACTCCCTAACGTATTGTTTGACTTCAAAAACACAATAAGCTGGGCTGAATGGGCATTTATCTGTAAACTGCATGCATGAGAATAAGGGCTGTTTTTGCTCGTCCTGTGCTGTGTTCGGACATGGCTGACGACTACGGCTATTTTTTGATCGTAATACACATGACCAATAATGACCATCACTGTTTTCTGTGATGCTTGACGGACCACCACTGTCATTGCCCACCAAAAACATTTCATACCCTGCCAAAAAAAAATGTTTTGACTACCACAGAACCCATGACTTATGTGCAACAAAAGAAAATATTTTCGAAAACAAACATCGGAAATACATCTGCAAAGTTCCCTTCATGGGAAGACAGAATATGTGGTTAGTCATTGGTCTGCCTATTTTTGGTCTGCTGTACAGTTTAAACACAGGATATAAACTTACCATGGTTACTGCTAAATTATAGAGAAGATTGCATAAATATGTATTATACTATTATACTAGCCCACTGCCTTTGTTGTAAGTGGTTAGTAATTAATGTGTCTGTGTTACGCTTCGAACTTCACCATATTTAACTGGCCTAATCTTGAGGCATTTAGCTTACCATACCAGAGGAAACCTACAAAAGAATATTCGCATTCTGTTTTACCACAAATAAATATTCACACTTATTTTGTCATGCTTCTATACAAATGCTTTTAAAATGGTGTTCAGTGACTGACACACTTTTATAAGTCTTGTGTAACGGGGACCACACGCACACATCAAAAGGAGAGGTGTACTGTGCGGTACCTCGGGCTCCAGAAGAATAAAGAACACCGTTCCTAAAGGCATTACTGACACAGCATGGAGAGTTCCTCTCATTTTATCCTCAAACTGTAAAAACCAGACATAAATCAATTTCACTTTGGCACCATTTGGTTTTTTTTTTTTTTTTTTTTTATGGAAGTGCATCATATTTCAATCCATAACTCTTCCAGTAGAGGACTCAGAATTAGAAACGGAATCAATGATCCAAGACAACAGTCCAGTGTCACACATTCAGCTACTGGGAATGAAATATGCAAAAACAGTTACGTTTTCAAATTACTTTCAAGAAATAGCTTAATTACAGCATTAAAGAAGGGGGAGTTGGAACTCGTAGCTTGCTTTTCAAAGAAATTTTGACACCTGATATTGATGGCAGAAAGCGCACACAATCATACACATGCACACAAACTACACCTGCAACACAAACATACTGTAGCGCATGTGCTTGTGTACATGAGTTTGTGTGTTCTGGGTACACGTTCACACAAGCATGTGAACACACATACCCACAGTTACACATACGTCACACACATACAAACCGCAAATAAATGTAGCGGTACACTGGCAAAGAGGGAAAGTGTAAAATCAGAACAGCGAATGACTTCTAGTGCAGAGCCTCATGTTGCGTTGGTGTGCCTGGAGAGGGTCTGACCCAAGTGGAGCCGAGGAGAGACTCCTGAGCACACTTCCTGCAGAGAGGAGGAAACGTCCTCCTGCAAGGTCAAAGCTCTTATCACATTGCCATAGAGACTGCCTCTTATTGCCTTGGCGCTTCGTAGAGGTGAAGCAATATCACTCGAGTCAATCTGCATTTAAGCTGAAGTGCCACAGAGTGTGGAAGCGTGTGTGTGTGTGTGTCTGACTGAGCATTTGCATATCTGCCTGTGTGTGTGTGTGTGTGTGTGTGCATCTCTGAGCCATGCAGGGGGGAAGGGCTGGGAAATGACTGGCAGCTGAAACCGAAACACCTGCTGTTTTATGAATAAAAAATGAAGGCTGAGGAAGGTGGCACACGCATAAACCCACGCCACGCTCTGAGGGCACACACCAGAGGACAACATAAAACACATAACACTTAGAATTATTATTACCATTTTGTTTTGGTATTATTCAATTATTAAGGATAACTGTACTTAATACTATTAACATTACTTAGAAATATATGCCTAAGGACATTTGATATGAGAGAGTCCAAGAAAAGGTGTGTTATTTTTAAATGTGTGTGGCTGAGTGCAAGTGGAAGCTGGTTTGGGGAAAAGGAAGAAGGAGGCGGAGGATTCTACCGCCACGCTAGGGGGCGAAAGTCACCAGTTACCCCTAAAACCTGTATGGACTCCACAGTACTGTCCCATGGCCAAGACTCCATGGTGGAAACAGTAATGGCTGAACTGCGTTCCTCTCCCTGTCCCGGCAGAGAGCAGCAGTGGAATAAAGCAGCGATGAGCGTCGCCATTTTTTAGACCATCCTGCTGTTTTTGTCAGTACTTTTGGGGAAAGAAAGTGCAGAGAATTGAAAGCCAGCATGTTTTGCTGTGAGGAAACGGCATCCTCACTTCAAACGGTTCCCACCTAACGCGCGCAGTAGGGCCGCCTCATAAGCCACAGCATATGGCCTACCGCGGGGCGAGGAGGCGATGGGTCTCCATGACAACAGCGCAAAGCAGCAGTAGGGCAGTGCAAGGTTCATGGAATGGTAGGAACAAAAATGCCAAACAAGACAATAAGACAGGCCACAGCCTTCCCCTGTGGCATACATTCCATGTGCCAAACCCTTCAGTCCACTCTACAGCTGCACTGTAGTATGTGCTCGTGTAGGACACTGTACATATTATCGGTCTCTGAGAAGTTTGTGACCATTTGGCTGGCTCTGTGCGTTTAGCTATGGTTCACTCAGGGTCCAGTCCCTTCTGACCTCCTCCAGTAGTCCCTCTCCACACAAGCTGTCCATTTTTTTTTCCCGCTCAGTCTTATATGCACAAACTACTTCTGCTAAAGACATGCAGCTACAAATTTCTGGCTACATGTGATTCAACCACATCTTTACCTTTCTGGTCACCTGCTTCAACCACAACCAAGTCCCCGACTTCAGCACTGTGGCCCAAACAGGCCCTGCACCATCAACGGTCACTACTTCTCCAAATGCCAGCCAGCCAGAGGTCAAAACGATTCACACCACAAATAGTTATACAAAATCACAAACCCATGTCTTGTGTTTTAGATTCACTATAAAGCTGAGTGGGACTTGATTGATCATTCCTCTAACAGGCCATTCAATACTCCAGTCAGTCTTTTGAAGGCATTTTCCATGACGAGGGACTTACGAAGCCCTCCACACACAAATGTGATGGAGACGGCAGATCTTCTCTTTTGTAAGGGAAGATCCAGCAGATATCTCGCCCTGTATTCACAAAGCCTTTAAGCTCATAATCGATGAGGTTATCGTATACAGACAAGGGAAACCTGATCCTAGTTCATTACTCCTCCTCTGACATGCTTTTAATGACCACTTTTGGGTTTTTTAGGGAGTGTTTTGGTTTCATGCTTGCTGTCGTGGTTTTTGCTGGTCTCTGTCTGGTGCTTGTTTTGGAGTTCTGCATTGGGTGGTTTGGTCTGGTGTAGAGAAGATCAGTGTTTTGCATTAGTTTTTTTATTTGTTTCTCTTTGGTGGAAATTGCTGTGTTGTATTAGATGTTTTGGTCTGGTCAGGTTAAGATATTTCGGTTCCTTGTGGTCACGTTTGGCGTTTTACTTTAAATGTTTTGGTTCTGTCTGGGGTTTTATGTTGAGGATCAGAGCTCCACTCCTACCTTAAGCCTGCAGCATTTGGCATCTTGTTCCCAGTCTGCTCCAGTTTATTCTTCACTGCAGAGTCTTTATGTCACTCTAACGGGCTCAGACCCACAGACCCTTTTAAACCTTGGCTGTCTGGAGCCGGTTCTTCACCATGGAAACGGTTTGACTCGTTTGCAATGCTAGATCCTATCTACCGAGATATGACAATATGCAGACTACAGCCGATCTCTCCAAGCCCCATGGAAACCAACAAAGGGTCTTATCTTTCCACAGGGCACTCAGTAGCACATGCAGGAAAACAGATGGAAATGGCAAGAATAAGAAAGAGCAAAGCAGTTTCGCTGGGTTTTTTTTCATACGTTTTATGTGTTGATGAAAGCAGGAAACATAAACACAAATTGTTTTCCATTTGGAGGGAGAAACCAACAGATAAACAGCTCAGAAATTATACATAGATGCTCAGTTTAGAACACAGCAAAAAAAAAAAAAAACAAAAAAAAAAAACACAAAGAAATAAGGGGTGGGTTAGATGACAGGGGGGCCATAGAATGGAATCAGAAAGACAGAACAGAGAGAGAATAAACTCCTGACCCCCTTAAAAGGGCTAGTCTCCAACAGGGTATGTGTGCTCGTGTCTGGAGTCAGTCAGTCCATCGGCTCAGTTTGCATCAACTTTCATTTCTCAGCTACACTGCTTTTCCTCTAGTTTTTTGTCTACTTTTTTCTCCCTCCCCCCTCCTTTTCTCCTCTCCTCCTCATGCATCTCCTCTTCCTCGGCATGACTCAAATGCATTTGACTGCCGTGATTGGTTGGTTCTGGCGGTCGTGGGGGCGTGTCCCGAGCTGTGATTGGATGGCTCAGGATTTGATATTGAGGGCCCGGGCAGATCTCTCGTGATGCCAGTCTCTAAGCCTGGCGTAGCGTGGGCTCTGAATCTCGGTCAGGAACTTTTCCCTACCCAGAGGGTGAGAGAGCAGGAGCAAGAGAGTGGAGGAGAGCAGAGGAGAGATCGAGTGGGGAAAAGATAGAGATTTAGAAGTGGACAGGAGGGACAGAATGAAGAAGACATGAAGGGAGATAGGGAGAGTGATAAAGAAGGAGAGAGGGGGGAGAGAGGTAGAGATGGAAGAAAAGCAGAGGAAAGAGAGGGAGGGGTAGAAACAGTGGGAACAGATTGAAAAACAATTGAGACAGTGAGAGAAGAAAAAGATAAGGTATGGAGAGGAGATGTAGGAGAGATGGAGTGGAGATTAAGAGGGGAAAATGAGGAGGGAGCAAAGGCGGGAGAGAAGATGAAGGAGATACAAAGGTGGAGAGATGGAGGGGAAGAAAGGAAGAGTTAAAAAGGAGCAATATTGAGAAATTCAGTATGAAAGTTCAGATAAAGCAAAAACAAAACATGACTAAAGAGATAGCAGCTGTTACAGCAAATTATATCATGCAGCTTCTAAGTGACCCAATTTCATGAAAAAGTATAAACTATCTGTGAATAAAATATATAAATACAGACAGCTTCAGTACACTACACAACAATCGCATCTTCCCACAGAGGGTCAAGTAGGGGAGTTGATCTTAAGTTGGCATTCGGTTGCATTTCAAATCCATGTGCGGGTGTATTTAAATAGGTGTTGAAGAGCGACTTTAAAACCCTGTTCAGGTGTATTTTAAACACACAAGCAAAGCTTAGGAGTACGACAGGCCTTCCGCTCTGTATCACATGCGTGCACACGCACTTGCTCTTTACCTGGAACGCTTCATGTTCTCATCATCGGGATCCTGCACTAAGGGAGCCAGGAAATACAGGAGGGAGTCATTACAATATGCTCTAACCCCACACACACACACACACACACACACACACACATTCCAGATGCTTCCCCCTAAAACCACTGCTTTAGAAAAAGCTGACTGCACATTTAATAGCGACGTGGTAAAACCTCTTCGTCTAGCAGCTTTAGCACCGTCTTTAGCACATGCTAGGGTGCTAAAGGAGAGAGACCACACCCTTACAAAGAGCACTTACATCGCTGTCTCAACACAGCTGCCTGATGCACGGGGAGGGTGTGGGGGCATTGGGGTTTGTGCACCATACGGGAGGGGGAGAGTCTATACACTGCCACTTACACATGAGGAGCTCTAAGAGCCCAATGAAAATTAGCTTTGTGCTAACAGGACAAACACCAGGGGGGGCTAGGTAGTTCATTAAGATGTAGACTTATCTAGAGATGTAGAATATCTAGAGAGGCACGGGCAGCAGTATATTTTACTAATTAGGGAACTGGGGTTTTTACTCAGAGGTTGCAAGTTCAATTCCAATGAAAGACACTGCAATTGCCCCCTTTAAGACATTTCGCCTGATTTACTGTATAAATATATAGAGTGGATACTAAATTCTCATATAATGTCACTCTTGATGGGAATCTGCAAATAAAGTAATACTTTTTACTCAGTCTCTTTATTAAAAAAAAAAAAAAAAAAAAAAACTATGGCCCTTTCACTCCTGTACCTAATCTACACAGCTTGTCCTACCACCCCATGCCAGTAGAGGGAGTGCTCTGACTTACTGAAGTCTGTGCCAGTGAGCTGGGCCAGGATGCGGAAGGAGCGAGACTGGGTGGTGCCAGTGCGTGGCTGCCAGTCCTGCGTGTCTTCAATCAGCCTCTTCTTACTGCGATCATTCGGGATGAAGCAGGGGGCAGGATCTGCTCGCAGCCCGTACCTGCAGCGAGGGGGCGGAGTCAGCATAGCATTGCTCCGCCCCCTTACGCCCTGAGCAATACAAGCACCGTGCCAACAAACCCACCCCGTAGCAGCATCCTATTTAATATGAACACCATGGCAACAAATCCCACCGCTTAGTTTGCATTCTGACCGATACAAACACCATGCCAAATGCCACTCCATAACTACACGTGGATCAGTATAAACATGCTGACGAACCCTACCCTCAGCCCCCCCAAACGCAACACCCAAGGTGCTTCTCCCCTGAGAAAGTATGTCACACAACTGAGAGCACAGGAAGGACACATGCAGATCTACCGAAACAGGACCACTTGTGGGTGATAATTACCCTGGCAACAAGAAAAAGTGAGTCACTCGTATCTTCACCATGGCAACACCATTAAAGCAACAGTTCAGCTGTATATATGTACCATTGAACAAACTCATTTAAAGTTAACTTTTTTATCCCTGATTTTTCCCTTTTTTCCCAACGCAAACTCAAACTTGTTGATCTCCTGCTAGCACAGCTTCACTGCTGACTTCTGGAGGAAAGTTGTAGGCACATGACTTTTCCGGTTCACATGGCGTCTGACTTCACCTCTTTCCACAATGTAGACACACCACAAATTGTATAATCCTGGTCATCTGAGGATAACAAAGTCAGCTTATACTAGTTTGTTCATTTGTAAGCACACAGACTGACCAGGAGTGGCCACTATGCAAAGCAATGAGCCCAATAATACCAGCCGGCTTAATCCCTGTCATTCTTTGGTGAGGCTGGGCCAATTGTTACCTCGCAAAAGCAGACCTTCAGCCATAGCTGGTAATGGCATGGCTGAGAGTCCAACACCCAGTCTTTTCAGGTGAAAAAGTAATGTTTATAAACTGCAGTTGGTCAATCATTACACCACTTGCAATATCATAAATAAACCCTCAACACCGTAAAATGATGACCACATTAAAGGTGTTCACAAGGGAAGCTGACTATACACACACCTCTCCTGAGCCCTACACCTCCAGACGCCTCTATGCCCAGCCCGTATCACCATACCTACACCATCACAGGATCAGAATATCACAGGACACCCAGTAGCAGGAATGTACCATTTAGGTCTGTATATCATTTCTCACACAGCTTCTCCAACAATGTCCAAACATCTGCAAGACGTAACTTATGGCCGAGGCCTAAACCGGCAGCTGATTGAAATGTTTAAACTGTGGGCCTGTAGGCCTGGAGTTAAATCTACAGACACTGTAGCCCTCCGGGGTTGGAGTTAAATCTACAGACACGGTGGCCCTCCAGGGCTGGAGGTAAACCTGCAGACACGGTGGCCCTCCAGGGCTGGAGGTACACCTGCAGACACTGTGGCCCTCCGGTGCAGAAGGTAAATCTACAGACACTGTGGCCCTCCGGTGCTGGAGGTAAACCTGCAGACACCGAGGCCCTTCAAGAATGGATTTAATCGAGTGAGATCACAGACAAAAAGCCTTGTTTCCTCATTTTATTTTCACCTTAACACATGAACATTAAAGCTCCTGGTCACCATTTCCACATCTGCCTTCGATCGGAGCAGGCATAGACCGTTCATTTGTTTTTTCCTGATGGACTGCCACATCCAAGGCTCCTAGTCTGCCATCCCCCTGTACCCCCTTCGTGAGCCCAGACCAGGCCACACAGTCAGGAAGACAGCTGAAAGTGAAAGCCAAAAGATGGATAAGGGGCTAAAGTGTAAGGGGCAGGAAGTACGGGAACCTTAAACTCATCAGATTGGATTTCTGTTGGAGGAGCTCTGGTGGGTTTCAGTGCCCAGGAGGCAGGGGGTGTGTGGGGGGGGGGGCGGTAATGACAATCACACCTTTCACAGCTGACCTTCCCCTTTCCTACACAACATGGGGGCACATATCAGTGCCCCTGGTCATCTCTGCGGAGGAGCTCAAACACCCAACGGCATCAAAGGCCGACAACGCTCCCAGTCAAAGGCTTCAGCGAGGCCCTTGATCACCGCAGGTAATTCAAGGTGACACGTCTGCGAGAGCGTAACTGATGTGACTGCGGTACAGGTATGACATTATGGAGAGGCTGCCGGAAGGTAGCGGAAATGTTTCCAGACCACGTCGGCTGGGTGCAGGCAAACCCAACTGAGCATGCGTGCACACCTCAAAGTAAGCAAAGACAGTCTGAATGCAGATAATGTAGGAGATCAAGATAGTTTTGCTATTCCGAGTCAAAACTGTTCCTGTTCGGTTTAAAATGGTATTCATATTAGCGTTTCAGAATTACATTCATTACAGAAAAACATACAAAAAATAATACAAAAAAAAAATACAGAAGTAGCCACAGTTATGATCTGAGAATAGCCTTGGCTAGACAGTCCAGTTATCTGCAAATTCCAATGTTGTCCAATGACAGACGTATATCAGGATAAATAAATATTTGGTCTGTTCAGTTTTTTTGCTAATCAAACATGCTGGTCTATAGGACTATGGGTTGGGGTGGGGTAGGTTAGCTCACTAAACCACTTCATATTAAGTTATAGGTGAATATTCATGAAATCCTGAATTTGAGTGAAAAGGTGGACCTTCCATAAATCCAGTATTTAAAAAATTGTCATCATTAACATTGATGAGAAAACAAAATACATATATTGTTAATGACCAGATATGAACAATAGTTGGACAAAAAGAGCTGGATGTTAACAAAGTAAAGACAGTCCAGACCAGCAGAGCCTAATAGCACAGGCATGCAAGGTGCAGAAACACACACACACACACACACACACACACACACACACACACACACACACACACACACAGGCAAATGTGCAGGCCCTTACTTAGCCTCAGGGTAAATCTCTTCAAGGAAAGTTTCCCCTCTGAGGAGGAGAACAGGTTAGACAGATGGACAGAAGGGAAGAGAAAATTATAGATTAGAATGACAAAATGAAGCGAGAACCCAAAATTAAAGACACTTCAGCAGAGAAGTTTTCCTATTAAAATTACAGAAAGTTTCAGTTTTTCTTTGCCTAGTTTTATATTTTTGGTGTGTTTGATTGCACTGGTAGAAGACCTAGGTCAAATAAATATTTGAAATTCTTTTTTATTGGCGCTGCAAATTTTTGAACAAACTTGAATCACATCCCTGGATATTTCAAACCTGTCACTCACCCAAACACACTACACACAAGAAGGACAACATTTCATTCATAATACTGGTTAGGGAATACAATCTTTGTTTGGACACAAAAAAATGGACACTAATCTGCAGGAATTTCTAAATATTTCAAGCTATTTGTCCACATTTGGTAGCTTAGTTACTTGAGGAAGCAGCACAAAATCCCAGTCTCCTTGTAAAGACATTAATACTACAGGCTCAGCAGAGAGATTCGGGCCAGAAATGAATACATCAGTCTGCCTAGCAGTGAGTGAGAGAGAGAGAAGCTCGGTGATAGAATGAAAGGATGACATCCCCAGGAGTGACAGGGTGTGGGTTCAAACAGAGCAAAGGGTTTCATTTAGTCTTTCATTAGTGGCACTGGGATTTCGACTGCTAATAACAAGCAAGCATTCAGGTTCCCTATTATAAAGGCAACAGAAATGACAGGAGAGGTTTACTGACTTGTCAAGAGTCTCCAGCTGCAGAAGAAAAGAGAAAAGGAAAAAAAAAGAGAGTGAGAGAGTCTGACAGAGGGATTGAGTTCAGTTTGCATAAACAAAAGAAATTGCTGAAATTCAGAGTCATGGAAAAGGTGCTGGGAGACAAATTGATTGTTAATTTATTTTTGGGGGTTATCAGGGATGCATGCCAGGGTGACGAGCAAACACAGTGCTGTCCATTCGCTTTTTACCTGCTTGTCTCCAGCAGCCTGTGTGAACGCTATGCTGCCTGTTTTTACCTGCACATATCCAGAATTAGCACAGCGCCACAGCCAGCATTTGACACGGGCAGAAACCCTGCTCAGACTTCACTGGCTGTTTGTGACAGCCCCCTAGTCTGAGCCTCCTCTCAGCTCCTACTGTCTGTATCCTCATTATCCCCACAAACACCTCTCATCTCTGCTCGCGCACACACACTGTGGCAAACCTCAAAGAAATGATATTCACCCCCAACACTCAAAATGACTGACAACTGTTCACGCTACAAATCCAGCTTCCAACAATCGTCTACCAAGAACACGTATCTCACTTCTGAGGTTCTCTGATTCTTCCCCTAACCTGTGTGAAACAGGGCACTGACTCCTTCGCTAACCTGTGTGAAACAGGGCACTGACTCCTTCACTAACCTGTGTCAAACAGGGCATTGACTTCTTTGCTAACCTGTGTCAAACAGGGCACTGACTCCTTCGCCAACCTGTGTGAAACAGGGCACTGACTCCTTCGCTAACCTCTGTGAAACAGAGCACTGACTCCTTAACCAACCTGTGCCAAACAGGGCACTGACTCCTTCACTAACCTGTGCCAAACAGGGCACTGACTCCTTCACCAACCTGTGCCAAACAGGGCACTGACTCCTTCACCAACCGGTGCCAAACAGGACAGTGACTCCTTCACCAACCTGTGTCAAACAGGGCACTGACTCCTTCACCAACCTGTGTCAAACAGAGCACTGACTCCTTCACCAACCTGTGCTAAACAGGGCACTGACTCCTTCACCAACCTGTGTGAAACAGGGCACTGACTCCTTCACCAACTTGTGCCAAACAGGGCACTGACTCCTTCGCTAACCTGTGCCAAACAGGACACTGACTCCTTCGCCAACCTGTGCCAAACAGGGCACTGACCCCTCCATTAATGTGGGTTATACAGTGCTGACTCTGCCATTCACATATCTTGCATAGCTCGGACTCCATACTTAACATTTGTCGTACACAGCAGTGATTATGCCCCAAGTGTGTTTACATTTTGGTTTTTTTGCTGTTTTTTTCCCCCTGAACTAATTAGTGGTCAAGGCAGTTGATTTTCCATGACTCCTCTTCCTCAAAGCCCACCCACCTCTACCAGCAGTGTTCGGAGCTTTAATTACCTGCAGGCTTTTTACTTGACAAAATGGGAAAGACCATAGAAGCCCTCATTACTTCCAAACCAGTGAGTCTTAAAATAGCTCACAAGGAAAAAACAAAAAAAGGAATCGATAAAAATGCAGGAGAAACAGGTAGAATTGGAATGAAACATTACTGCCACGGGCGAAGCAGCAGAATTAGCTCCAGCTACACGAGTCGCTCTGTCCTAGTAAGGTGGTGAGGTAACTACACATTCCAGCTCTAAAAGCACATTGAGAACTCAGCACATTTTAGGGGAGGGTACATGCGTCTAAAAACAGCACCAGGCCAGAGCAACACCCTGCCAAATTCTGTTCGCCCTGAAACATCTAGAGCTGAAATGCACTGCAGGCTGGCTCAGAAAAACCCAAACTAACCCAGCCTTTCCAGCAGAGCCCTGCTTTTCGGTGGCAAATAGACATCTGATCTTCAGAGTTCTGGTCAGTCATTTCAATGAACAAAATGGCAGAGGTCCAAATGCTTTATCGGGGTAAACAGGAGGCGTCTAAAAGCTGTGATTGACCGGCTGTGGTCCGGAGGCTTGCATTCCAACGGCATCAGAGCGCCGATACTGATGTGCCCCTCGGTGCACGTGTCCACACAACACAGTCGCACCGCGAAACGGCGTGCAATCATACCGACTAAACAACACTCAATCACGCTTGCTAAAAACACACAATCACATGGGCTAGCAACACACAATCGCATCGATAAACAATCAGCAATGCTAAACACTGAACAGCGATGCTTCACAACGTGTAAATAAGCCAACACACAGTCGCACTGCTGAATACACAATCACACCCTCTAAACACACAATCATACCTGCTAAACATGTGATCTAAAAGATATCATGATACTAAATGACACACAATGACACTGCTAAAAAACACACAGTCGCTAAACGTGCAATCACGCTCACACAACCACAAGAGAGCAATTCCTTCAATCCTTTTCTCCTTTTTGTTTTCGTCAGATCCTACATTTCTCTGCTGGTAGCGCATGAGTGTCTTTTACCATGTTTCAAGGTCATTCAAGTCACATGTCAAGGTCAAGAGGAACACCCTCTTTGTGCAGTGGGTGGGACATTACTGGTTGCTAGGTTATGGCATTTGGCCGGTTGTTAGTTTACCTACCCGTTGTGTGGTTGCAAAACGCTGGGCTCAAACTTGGGCGCATATGCCACGGGTTTGATGACAGGCCCAGTGTTGGCATGGTTACCACCTGGGGTAAACGGTCGTGCCATCTTGTTTATTGCTGTGCTGGGGGCAAAGGAGTACCTGGGCTGGCTGGAGGCAGGGGTGAGTGCATCCTAAGTGAGTGAGACACACGGCAAACACCATGCAGTTAAACACCCACACGAACACATGCGCACACGCACACATGCTCACACTGTCCCAGACACACTGATTCACTCTCCCATCTCTCCATAAAGACTTGATAAGTATTTTTATTGGTATTGCCAATATCAATAAAAATAATACATGAGGAAAAATAATAATAATAACGTGCAGCTGGACTGGGAACTTTCCTACCAACTCATTAATATGGCTTGCAAATATGTACTGAAAATACGCCCCTGGCTAATGTTTCTCTTCTGTCACAACTATCAACATTAAGTATTCACCCTGCCCTGCCTCGCTGAATTCTGTATGTGTGTGCATGGTGAGTAAATGCTTAATATTTTAAGAGGACAGCTCACACCCACCCGTCATACTGACAAATATTGAACTTGGAAAGCAGCCAGATCGACTGGTTTCACCCTGCACATACGCACAGCCCTGGTGCAAGTAAGAATAATCCTGCGCATTTCTCAGCATCTAACTGCAGACACCGCTGTGCATTCGTTGTCCAGCTGCAGACACTGCTGCGCATTTAGTGTCCAGCTGCAGACACTGCTGTGCATACAGTGTCCAGGCTCACAGAGTGCCTAAACTGTAATGTGCACACACTAGTCTAGCATCTGGTGAACTTCATAATTTTATGGCCTGGGCTGTCTGCAAGCTTCAGACTTCAGTCCTGAAGCTGATTTTGTCAGAGCAGTTGTCACATCATGTGCCAAACCCTCGCCCATTCCTGTACCACTAGCATCTAACATTGTTGAATAATGTTGTGTCAGATTTTTAAAAGTTACACAGGTTAACACGGATGATTATATCCCTGCTCTACAATCACTGCAAGGACTTCAGTTGATATGTTTATCAGATGTGTATATGTTCTGGTTTTGTTTTTAAAGCTCTTCGTTTTATTTTATGGAGCAACAAGGGAAGGGAAAAACACAGACAGGGATACTGCCAGTGGAAAATTTTCAATAGTTTTTGGATCCCTAGAAATCCGGAATCGTATTTGATTATAGAAATCATTGCATGGTCTGGTATTTAGCGTTTGGTTGGCCATGGCCTTGCTCAGTCCATACAGTGATTCATTGCTACGTTTTCTCATTTTATGAAAAACTTAACTGACAACTTTTATCTTAGCTACTTGGGTAATTCTACCAGTGTTTTGGACAAAAGATATTCTATGGTAGCTGGAGCCTGAAAATGGTAGACTGGTATGCACAAAAGAGCTAGCATTAGAGAGTATTCATGCTCTCTCACCTGCTCCCAACAGGAGTACCACCTAGACAAGATTGTGATTTCTAAGAAACGTGTTTGTAAGTGACTTGTCCATTTGATTATTAGCAAGTCACATCCCCAAAGTTGATGCAAGTTCTACAGAATTATACTACGTCTGCGAGACAAGGCTCAGAATTTTGATGTCATTAATATGAAGTGGACAGCTGAGGGGAACATCAGTCAGAGACGACACTGCGATGAATGCAGCGTTATGCCATGGACTAGTCACTAGATGGCAGCCTTGAACACTTTTACTATCACTGTTGCAGTTCTGAATACAGACATACTGTTTGTAATTTTACAACAAAAATACAACATTCCGTTAAAATACACACACAGTTTTGTTATACTCGGATTATTCAAGTAAAACAGCTGTATATTCTGGTGTGCCCATACCCTACCCAAGGAGTGCCTGTTCTGCACTAATAAAACTAAAGGCGCTAAAGTGAGGAGAGGTAGCAGTGCATTCTGGGACAGTGCACACCATTCAATACATTCTATAGCTGAACAACAATTACAGGCAATCAACATATGGATATCAGATGAAACCACCCACCACAGAGCAAAGGGTGATACTTTCTCCAGCCATCCAATGGCAGAACAAATATGGCACAGGGGGAGGAGCACAGGTCCTGTAGGGCAGGGGCATGTGTAGTGGTGGGAAAAGCATGGGGAAACTTTGGGAAACTTTGCATAGTTATGGGTCTGAAAAACAGGACTGGTGTGTACAGCACTAGAGAATACTCAGGAATACGTGCTTCCAACAGCAATGGCCCCAACACAAAACAGTAGTACAGTGGTACAGGGGGGTGCTGTAGTCTGGCAGAATGGGCGCTGGGACTCTGGGGGTCACATAGTGTGGCAGTATGGGGGCTGGGACTCAGGGGGTAACACAGTGTGGCAGTATGGGCGCTGTGACTCTGGGGGTAACATAGTGTGGCAGTCTGGACGCTGGGACTCTGGGGGTAACATAGTGTGGCAGTATGGGCGCTGGGACTCTGGGGGTAACATAGTGTGGCAGTATGGGCGCTGGGACTCTGGGGGTAACATAGTGTGGCAGTATGGGCGCTGGGACTCTGGGGGTAACATAGTGTGGCAGTATGGGTGCTGGGACTCTGGGGGTAACATAGTGTGGCAGTATGGGTAGCGCTGGGACTCTGGGGGTAACATAGTGTGGCAGTATGGGTGCTGGGACTCTGGGGGTAACATAGTGTGGCAGTATGGGCGCTGGGACTCTGGGGGTAACATAGTGTGGCAGTATGGGCGCTGGGACTCTGGGGGTCACATAGTGTGGCAGTATGGGTGCTGGGACTCAGGGGGTAACATAGTGTGGCAGTATGGGTGCTGGGACTCAGGGGGTAACATAGTGTGGCAGTATGGGTGCTGGGACTCTGGGGGTAACATAGTGTGGCAGTATGGGTGCTGGGACTCTGGGGGTAACACAGTGTGGCAGTATGGGCGCTGGGACTCTGGGGGTAACACAGTGTGGCAGTATGGGCGCTAGGACTCTGGGGGTAACATAGTGTGGCAGTATGGGCGCTAGGACTCTGGGGGTAACATAGTGTGGCAGTATGGGCGCTAGGACTCTGGGGGTAACATCGTGTGGCAGTATGGGCGCTGGGACTCTGGGGGTAACATAGTGTGGCAGTATGGGTGCTGGGACTCTGGGGGTAACATAGTGTGGCAGTATGGGCGCTGGGACTCAGGGGGTAACATAGTGTGGCAGTATGGGCGCTGGGACTCAGGGGGTAACATAGTGTGGCAGTATGGGCGCTGAGACTCTGGGGTTGCTGTAGTGTTGTTGTATGGGCATTGGGACACTGGGGGTAACATAGTATGGCAGTATAGGCAATGGGACTTTGGGAGAAACTGTGGGTGCTTTAGTACAGTTGTGCTGTAGTATAGCACTGGGATGCTGAAGCTAACATAGTGCTGCAATACTTTATGACCACGGCTGTGCCATAAGAACACCCTTTGCTCTGTGTTTCTGCAGCAGCGACCTGGATTTCACTTACCTTCTGCTCAGACCCTGCCGGATGGAAAGCTCTGGAAGAGAAGAAGAGAAGAGAATACTGAGTAACACCACTGTCACAGGACTCCCAAGCACCATGCCTCTCGTCTGCCTCTCCAACCCCAAGCCCCACTACCATTTATCATTTTATGACATGTTACAAAATACACCAGTCAACTTCCATGTTTCTTGAAACCTCACTAAAATACTTCTACTGTACACACGAGCGGTGTCATTATGAGCTGCGACCTTTGACCTTTAGTGTACTTTAAACATGTACCTTAGCCCAGTTATCACTTGCTGATTTTAAGATACTGAGCTCTTGGAAATTCTTAATGCAATTATACTGTGGCACCTTAAACAAAACTTGAGATCTACATACTGATTCTTTTGTGCATGCAGGCACACACACTTCCAGTCAGAATTTAGTGTTGCATGGGACTGTGGCTCTGTTGCTCGGGGAGCAGAGGAGAACAGGTATGGGAACATAACATGCAAGCCCGGTCTAATCTGTCCACACATTGTCATAGCCCTCCCATCCACTCCCCTACTCTAGGCAGGGTTGAGGGAGGGGGGAGGGGGGGCACAGAACCTTCCGGCACGCACAAGTCACGTTTTTGCGATCGCTTTACACTCAGCATGGGCCTAACATGATGTACCTTTCTAAAATAAAGAAGAGTGTTTATGATGGTCATAAATCACCTAGACCAAAACAGGGCTAACGCCACCACAGACACTTGCAATCACAAGGGGGACCTGCAGGGGGGGATAACGAGATCCGGTTTAAACATTTGGGCCGGACTACCCAAAATACAACGCCAGCCAAGGCTGGGCCAGTGCTGTGCTGACAGCGTATGTAAATAGAGGAGCACATGACTCGTTTTAGCACCGAGGCTAGCCACAAGAGCTAGGCTACATCTCTGCCTTCCAATGACTTCAGCAGACACAACATGCCATAAAACAAGCCCTAGAACACTCACGCACAAAGCCATTCAGACTCACGCACCATTAACAGCCTGAATCCGGAAACAGCGTAAAACGCACACCGAGTGCGCACACGCACACACGCACACACGCACACACGTACACACGTACACACACACACACACACACACACAGAAATGATGGTCGCTCAAGTTATCCACAGCTTCCTCATCTAACTTCCAGTCTGGCCACTCAGCTATGCCCCTTTTAAAACTGCAGTGGGTCACCCGCTATGTCTCTGCAGCTGCAGAGTGACACCAGGGCCCACACCAAACCAGAGACGCAGCACTACTTCACACAGCCATCTGCTTCGTTACACTTGTCTTAACGTTGCAAGAATCCCTGGATAATAGTTCCTGCTAAATACCTATGATGCAATGCTCTCAATCGTTCTCGGCCACTAAAGCACAGCAAACTCATACATGAATAAATAAAATGGAGCGACACACAAAGTTCTCCAAGGAGATGATATCTGTGTGAGGACAGCGTTTCATGTTGAGTGTATTTGCGCTGGTGGAAATTCACTGAGTGTGCTCGTTAATCACCTCACTTTCATTTGGCGTCAAACAGCAAGGTCAAAAGTTGATGGCGGCTCTTCTTATGGTGCAAAATTCACACATACTGTTATGGAGGATTACGTAGGTGGTAGCTGAGCTACCAAGGTTTGGCATGCACCTCAGAATAAACAGTATCTCCGTGTAGCACCAGCAGCTGAGCGAAAAAAAAAACGTCTCTGGCATAAGGGTTTTCACCTGTCTTACCCATCCACTGCAAATTAGGACCACTGAAATTGTAGGGGCCTCTAGTTTTGTATCCAGACAGCTGGCCAAGCCGTCAATAACAAGAAGATGGCACATAGACTGCTATGATGGCACGTCTAATGTTTGTTAGTAGCTGCTTGTAATTCCAACATTGTTCAGCCACATTTCCTGGTTTTAAGGTTGCATTTTGATGCCATGAATTATTGAAAGCATGACAACAATTATATTTTATTAAATTTTCAGAATGTCCTTGTTCATCTCTCTTCTAAGTTGGCAGGGTAGTTCAATTTAATTGTTTTTTTTATTTTTTTTATTTTACATATAAGCATTTATGTAGTTATTGGTGAATGAATGAATTATGAATGGCCTGGAAAAAGTCAATTTTTACCACCTTTTTCCATTTTTAAATGCCACTCAGTCATGAACTACAATACATTGCCTCACACTGCTGCTTTAGTTCGCCAGTTTCACAACAAAAACAAACTTTTTTTTTTTTTTTTTTTGCCAAAAAGTGTTTGCCAAAGCCTGACACAGACAGACACAGAGTATCAAACAAGAACTAGAGCACAGGACCAATCACAAGACCGGCAGGGTAGAGGAGGGTGGGGCCAGAGGAATGAAAGCGACAAAACACAGCAGAGAAGGAGAAAGGAGGTTTCCCTGACACCGCCGTTCAAAAAATTTCCAGACGGCTGCAGTGCAAGATAAAGAAATGTCACTATTTCACACTTCCATGACAAAGTGACTTCTGATCCCTGAGCATTAGCCTACCAACCCTATGAATACTAAGGGAACTACAGATCTGCTAGTTCCATCGGCCTAAATTGCCTGATGCAGCGCTACGTTAGGGTGCTATAGCAATCTGACCGAAACGTAACCACAAGAGCAGGCCGAGAGAAGGACGAACACAGATATTCCCTTGCCCTAACCCAGAGGGTATAGTGTATATGTCTAACAAAGTAAAGACACCACATGCCCAACCCAAAATAACCCTCCACGCTTATACATACACAAAAACGCACACGCACACAGCAGGTTCTTCGATAACACTTTAGTTCCCATGGGGTCAGTTAGTGCTCCCATAGCACGATGTCCACCAATTTAAACTCCTCTGATACATGTGTTTTGGATGCTCCCAGAGATCACAGAACACACACTACCCTTCATCACTCAGAACTTCGGGACAGCTTTAAGGAATCGTTTCTCTGGTCTCTGTACTTCAGCCAGCGTAAGCCCATTCTTAATGAGTTTCTGATACAGCTGCTTTCAGTCTGTCACTCTGCTACATTACAGGACCATCTTTCACAGAATCGTCAGGCGTTCTGTGGCCCTGCTGCTCACTGCTGCTCTGCCATCTCCTCCCCAGTCTTTAACAGGGTAGTCTCATGCTCTTGCGTAGGTCACACCCATGAAGGTTTGGACAGAGACATAACAGACCCACCAGATGCAGAGACGTTTTTTGTCACTGGCTCAAAAAGTACTGAACGGATGTTGCAAAGGGCTGGACGACAGGCAACAATGTGGTAACAACAGTCCATTACAGACACAGTGACAGGATGTAAATGTGGCCAACTAAGCAAGGCAGAACTTAAATTCTAAGGCATAGAGTACTGAAAAAATACTCCTAGTATTTCAGGAGCTGCATTTCCCAGTCCCTTCTGGAAGCTCAACTACTGAAATGAGCCTCCATGTTTAACCTCGGTTCATGCCTCCCTCTCAACAGCCTACTGCATTCGCCCCTCCTTCATCATCCAATCATTATCATCCTTTCCCCAGTCAATCACTCCATTCTACCAATCACATCTGCTCTTCCCCCTTAATCAGCCAATGAGCTGCCTTCCCCTTGTCCAGAATCTACCCCAGCTCCCAGGGATGTAAATTTTGTGTAATGCTTTTAATCAATAGTCAAAACCTGTTAATCGATTATTAACAATTAACTGGTTAGCTAAATATCTACTTAAGCCTCTAAGAAGAATTACTCAAAACTGGCCTATCAATAAATTAATTTAATAGAACTATATGAGATGTTTTATTAAGACAAGCCCCAAAAATCATTAAAACAGGATTAACATTGTGCATTCTGGGTAAACTCCCACTCTGATAGTAACAAAAGGCATTTCTTACTAATGCTGATTAATTTTGTAATAAACAGATGATGAATGACCGAAGAATGACTCAAAATATAATTAATTGAGTTGTGTAGTCCTGTATCAGACTGGTTTTACTAAGACCAGTGCTAAAAAATCATTAACAGGATAATGGAATCGCATTGCTCATGGATGCCACGACAGCAAAATCAAGAAATTAAAATAAACTATATGGATTCACGGACTGAAAAACAAAAAATAATCAGGAACACGGGCTACAAACAAAACAAATTTTAGGCCTGTCAGGCCTAAAGAGAATGTGCCGTGAGACCTCACACAAAAAAATTCCAAAACGCTATTTCCTTATGCTCGCTTCATTGCTGGCATATAACAGCAACCAGCTCGCGAAAGTAAAGTTACATCTGAATGTGGTGCCCCCATGTGTTAAATTTAAGAGTTATTACATTTGGGTGTTGATATTTTTCCACAGTACTTGATGAGCAACAAAATGTAATAGCCAACAGTAGGGTATTTATTGAAACTGTTTATTGAAATGTAACTGTTTAATCGCTGAAATTAGTCGATCAACATTCTTATTACTGATAACAGTTATTAACGATTAACTGTTAACATCCCTGCTAGGTCCAGTTAGTACCCACAGAAAATCAAGGTACATGACCTCATCTTGGCCTGTGCACCAAGACTACTTTGGTCAAACTTTCCCAGATGACAAGCTTAAAATAATGAAAGGTTTCAAATGAATTTGCAAACATTGATTACAGCTGCATTCGGCAGGTTTAAATGGTGCTTACAACTGAACCAACCATGCTGGTAGTCAAACCCCCAGCGTGTGTGGACCTCCAGCATCGCTGTGCCTCAGTTCTACTGCTGCTGCAGCTGAAGACAGATGCTACACACACTGGGGTACGCTGCGGTGCACACCGCGGGTGCGTAGGTGTTCATTACTTGGTTAGTGAGACCAACGGGTGTACAGTTTCTGGTGAATGAGACTGACGGGTTTAGAGAGAGCGCAGGTGTGTATGCAGGTGTGTAGGAGGCAGTACCTGGTGAGCGTGAGGGTCAGGGAGTCTGTAGCTGCACGGATTTTGTTCTGTGCCTCCACATGGGTCATCTCCTCGGCGTTGCTGTCACTGATGGACACGACCCAGTCGCCCACACCCACTCCAGCCTGGGCCGCTTTACCGCCCGGGGTCAGCTGCAGGACAAAAAGAGGGGAGAGTCACATTTACAGGACACCAGCCAATCAGGAACCAGCACAGCATTCCCACACTGTCAGGACGCCCAAACACCAACACCGGCCAATCAGGACACACAAACACCATTACTGCCCAATCAGAGCACCTGAACCTTTGACATCTGATGGATTCTGAAATTCTCAAACAGGTTTATGCCGCGCAGCCGCTGGGCTTCTCCGTTCACACTCTAACTTCCCCACACAATACCCCGTCACAGACAAAATGGAAAAACAAAAACAGGAAGAGGAGAAGGCCATCTGTGTTCCCACAGCCTGAGTCTGGATTTATGCTGCTAAAGCTTCAGGACCCAATATAAGCGCTAAGAAACTCAAACAAGCAGCTTTCATTTAAAACAGAAACCCCACTGATCACCTGTACCTGTCTAGAGCAAGATATGACCTGAGGCTACATGAAGCTGACCATAAGTGCAAAGGAAAGCTTCACAAATTCAATGTGTTAATTACATTTGTATCATTTATATTTTACATTTTAATTTCATTACATTAGTACTACTACTAAAAAATAAAACCTAAAAGTATATAAGAGTAATAATTTAATACGGGAAGTACATTTGCAGTGACACCCTCACTTCAACTTATATCATTAAGAGAAGAGAATATTCATCGGTTCATGTAAATCCATAATTCAGATTAAGCAGCAGCTGCACAAATTACGAATACACATAACCTATTCTCTACTCTCACTGCTAGCAGTAGTGGTGGCAAAAAAATCTTGCTCTTAGCATGTTCCTCTAGAAATGTTGCTACATAGTAACACCCAGCTGTGCAGCAAGTCCACTTCAATCGCTTTATTTATGTAGCAAATTTACCACTAAAACTTCTGAACGAACGCAGCTTTTGTCCTCGGATGTTCATGCGGTCAGGATGACTGTGAAAAGGTGTTCCACTCCTGACTGTGGCACAGAGAGGTAGACTTTCCACATCGCCCTCTTCCCCACTATCAGTGTGCTCATCTACCCTGTCCTGAACTGTTGGAGTACATGGCAGATGGGGCTATGGATACGAATGGATGCTCCGAACTGGAAGCCACAAGTTTTAATAAGTACAGAAATACATTTTTTTTTTTTTTTTTTGAAAGAGTGGCTTTATTGTAAGCCTTCCATACAACAAGCAGACGTGGGTTTGCTCCTTCTCCACGATTAAGCATCTCAAGTGAGAATGAAAGAAGACTTAACAAGACTTTGGTGTTGTAACAAAAAGCACATGTCAAGAGCAGCTCTCCGGGCTTTGAAGTAGCACGTTCATTGGGTATTCCACCGATAATGCGATGCTATGATAAAGCACTAGTCAAGACACTTCTGCCAATAATCAAGAACAGTATTACTTCACTCTCAAAGATTCCTTCAGATGTGGAGAGACACTTCAAGCAGAATGAATTCCAGGAGGGGGAACGTATCTTACTACCCCACCATGTCTGAGAGGGCCACATGTTAACTGCCAAGAATACATTTAAATCACTGAGCTGATCTTGACGCAATTGTCCCATTTTATATCACTGTGGAAAACCCTGAAAATGCACAGCCAGTAACGTGATTCCATGACTGGACGCAGACCAATGAATCAGCCTGACTGAAATCTGTTCCAGCTGAGGCTCCACAGGCTAGGGCCATGTCTAAGCCAATCAGGAAAGGGGTCCCCCCCACCACAAGCCAATAACATGAGGGGCCCCCACCTCAGGAGCCAATCAGATGAGGGGCCCCAATCACATGAGCAAACACCACACTCGTCTGCCCTCTGGCTAGATGTTTGGGAGGGCGGACCACACCTCTCCCACTCCACTCATCAGCATCAGGAAGAAGCCCACCCATTTCCATCCTGTGTTTCAGCTTCTCTCCGCCCCCCTCCCCTTCAGTCTGCACTCACTGACTAAATCAAGGCTGTAGTGAATAATATCAACACCAGTTAATATATCTGCTAAAGGGCGAGTTGGAAATTCATTATCGCAGTCATACGGCGGTCATATTCTGCTTGTGCCACCATATAGTTTTGAAAAACACATGGCAGCGATTATTCAAGGTAATGTGCTCACTTTGACCGCTGCACTCAAAATAGTCTGTTTGCACCATTAAATTACAGCCTTAAAACAGCCTGTTTGAAGTGACTATTTTCCCCTCCATGTTCTATTTGAATCTGCTTTTATCCTTAACATCTAAACTTCAAATAGTCACATCGAATCTTTTTTTTTTGCCCATCCAAACTTGGACTACATTCATATGTACTTAAATTCCCACATTGTCCCATTAATCTATGTCTTTGGTAAACAGTTCCTGTATCATAAGAAGACCTGTGCTAAATACAAAGCACTTTAGCCCTTTAGAGGCTAAATTCTAGCAAATACCCAAGAACATTCACCTTAACATCCAACTATTCAAAATTCTAATCATAAAGAATTTTGCCAAATTTATAAAAATTGTTTCTTTTAAAAATCTGTCAGTAACCTGTTCATCTGGGCTGCTCCTGAAGTGTTGACCTAAACTGAGCTTTATGTTTTCAGACTTCGAAATGACCAATCGTCCTCTTCTCTGTACATGTTTAAATGAGCGCTGGAGGGACAGAATCAACTACTGGCTGGCTCTCTCCATGCCAGCACCCTGTCTTCCCCAGTATAAAACTCTTTTTATCACCCCATGCAGCGCAAGCCCATGTTTATCATGAGTCACCAAAAGGACACAAACCCCCAGTTTGGGAAACAGATTTCGCTGCTGGCAGTCTTCTGTGACTAGGTCAGAACAGATAAGACCACGGAATTCATGCATGTGTGCCAAAATATTTGACATGCACAACACATTCACATAAAATTAGTATTACGTTAAAGGCAAAGAACATTTTTTTCCTGGAAAACTTCAAGATTTCTGAGAAAAGATTTCTGCTCATAATATGGGTCAGGACAAGGGGTGGTCATTGACGGCCCTTCCCTTGCTCTAGCTATAAGTACTGCAGCACCATGCATCTACACCACCTGGACGACAAAGAGCAAAAGCACGCACGCACGCACGCACGCACGCACGCACGCACACAGCCTTGTGGCTGGTTTCTGACAGTGACCGCAGTAAGAATGTGCCTGAGCAGTTAATATGAACAGCAATGTAAACATGCACCACAGTGCTGAAAATCAGCCAGTGTGCAATGTTGAACTCAAACTCAATACATACCTACAAACAATAAATAACTGGACACTCAAGAAAGGCACAAAAACGTTTAAAATCACCAAGCAGGCTGCTGCTGTCATTGTTCTATTCCAGTATGTTTGGAAATGCCAACAACCAGCTAACTGCGATTGTGCTGTATTCACTTACACTAACCTACTCACACGCCAACAGCCTGTGGGTGGATCTAACCCAAGGCAGAACATGGAGCCAGCAAGTGAATGCTCCAAGCATTCCACCTGCCTCAGACAGAACCAAGAGAAGTGGAGACACAGGTCTGAGGCGCAATGGTCTAGTTTATTTCACTGTGAAACCCAGACAGCTTGAACCCTGAAAATCCTCAAGTGGACCTTCACCATTCCCCACTGTATTCAGCTCTTTCCTATTCTTCCAGTCACAAGAATTCTCACACATGCATTTGGTGCAGGTAGCATTCAAATCACAGATGTGTGTTACACCAGTCAAGCCTATGACACAATCTTGGCAGAACACCCTGTCAGAGGTACACAGGAATGATTACTTCCAAAGGTCATGAGTTCAGTCCCCACTCTCACCAGTTCTGCTCTGTATTCCCTCTTATTAACAGCACTGTGTACTCTGACTGTTTCAATAAAAAGCAAAAATATGAAAGGTGAATTGGATGAATTAATATAAAATCAACACACTGGCTTGGCCTGACATCTTCACCCCGGCCAACCTGCATCTTGATGTGATTGTACAACATACTCCCACCAAAAAAAAAAAAAAAACATGCACTGAGCAGATTTAACCACATTTTCACACATATCACAAACACCTGCCAGAGCTGCAGCATCTAGAATTTTTGGATTTTTTTTTTTTCCCCACTTGGTGATGGGTGTCAGGCTGTCATTACATTACATTACATTACATTACATTACAGGCATTTGGCAGACGCTCTTATCCAGAGTGACTTACAACACAAAGTGCGTTTCTTTGGGAACAAGTCAAAAAATCACAAACACAAAGACTCCCGTTCTCTCAATAAAAAGGTCACAGGTAACGTTTGGTCTTTCAATTCTGCATTTTATATCAAAATAAAGTGTTTGGGGGGAAAAAGAACTTGTGTACAGAGACGGAAGGCAGTGGAGGAATAGGGATGTGAAAGGGAGCAGAAGTAAAAGGAGATAGAAGGTGGCAGGTCTTTTTTTGTGATGGACAGGGCCACCTGTGAGGGTTGTTTAGGGGGGCACTGGCTCAGGTTGCGCTCACAGCTGTTGATCGCAGGGTCAGTAGCGCAGGAGTGCTGAGGTCGGGGCTTTGGGGTCTTCAAATATCTCGCTGTGCGCAGTGTGCGTGTGTGTGTGTGTGTGTGCGCGTGTGTGTGCGCAACGAGTGCCTGCAGTACATGTGAGTGTATGTGTCTTTGCGCACCGTGAGCAGGTTCGTGTGTGCACTGCATCCATGCAATGCGTGCACGGTGTGTCCATGCAGTATGTGTGAGTGTGTGCGTGTACACGTATGCACTGTGTGCACAGTGTGTGTGTGCCTGTGTGTGTGTGAGTGTGTGTGTGCGCACACTTCATGATACATTGTATGCAATGTGTCCACATTTCTGTTTATGTGCACTGGGTATGTGCACTGAGAGTGCAGTGTGTCAAAAAATATGACGATGGCAAAAGAAGCACATACTCAACCCCCTTCAGTAATGCAGGGTCTATACCCATTCTCATGTACTCTTACAGCCATGTAGTCAAGCCATCACAGCAAACACCTTTACCCGTTCATTACAGCTAGTTACAATCTCTTCGGCACACATTGTGATATTTAAGAGTGCACATCGAACAATGACCTATCCCACTACCTCACCCATAGTCATGGTGGTAGCCAACTTTGGTCCTACAAAACCACAATCTCAGGAGACCCTTCACCCCTCATTCAGTGTTCTGGGTATGAATTAGTTTTTCATTTTAGGGTGAAAGCAGAATCCAGCAGTACAGCCTGGAGCTCTGCAGAAACAGGATGTCCACCCCTGTTTGAGTCCAAGCCCAGATGATCCTCGTTAAGTGGCGAACAGATGAGTGACTGACGGTCATCAAAAGAGTTAATCTCTTTTACAAAGTCTGCTTCATCAGAAGCTTGGTATGTTTATGATACTGTTGCCAGCACCGATTAACTGACTGTTTCTTAATATTCAATTTTGAGCATCTAAATAAAATCAAAAAGCAGTGTCTGAAAATAAGGGGGGAAAGGCATTCACATTCAGTGGTAGGATGTTGGTGCAAGTGATGTTTAAGGTCTGTGTGGAGGCAGTGTTCTCAATCCAGCAACCACTGAGCTATAGGCTCAACTCCCTAACCATTCTACTGTACTGTAACCTCTCCATTTTAAGCCAAACTCCCTTACCATTACACTACACTGTAACCTCTGAGCTACAAGCCCAGCTCCCTAACCATTACACTACACTGTAACCTCTGAGCTACAAGCCCAGCTCCCTAACCATTACACTACACTGTAACCTCTGAGCTACAAGCCCAGCTCCCTAACCATTATACTACACTGTAACCTCTGAGCTACAAGCCCAGCTCCCTAACCATTATACTACACTGTAACCTCTGAGCTACAAGCCCAGCTCCCTAACCATTATACTACACTGTAACCTCTGAGCTACAAGCCCAGCTCCCTAACCATTATACTACACTGTAACCTCTGAGCTACAAGCCCAGCTCCCTAACCATTACACTACACTGTAACTTCTGAGCTACAAGCCCAGCTCCCTAACCAGTGCACTACACTGTAACCTCTGAGCTACAAACCCAGCTCCCTAACCATTATACTACACTGTAACCTCTGAGCTACAAGCCCAGCTCCCTAACCATTATACTACACTGTAACCTCTGAGCTACAAGCCCAGCTCCCTAACCATTATACTACACTGTAACCTCTGAGCTACAAACCCAGCTCCCTAACCATTACACTACACTGTAACCTCTGAGCTACAAGCCCAGCTCCCTAACCATTATACTACACTGTAACCTCTGAGCTACAAACCCAGCTCCCTAACCATTACACTACACTGTAACCTCTGAGCTACAAGCCCAGCTCCCTAACCATTATACTACACTGTAACCTCTGAGCTACAAACCCAGCTCCCTAACCATTACACTACACTGTAACCTCTGAGCTACAAGCCCAGCTCCCTAACCATTACACTACACTGTAACCTCTGAGCTACAAGCCCAGCTCCCTAACCATTATACTACACTGTAACCTCTGAGCTACAAGCCCAGCTCCCTAACCATTATACTACACTGTAACCTCTGAGCTACAAGCCCAGCTCCCTAACCATTACACTACACTGTAACCTCTGAGCTACAAGCCCAGCTCCCTAACCATTATACCACACTGTAACCTCTGAGCTACAAGCCCAGCTCCCTAACCATTACACTACACTGTAACCTCTGAGCTACAAACCCAGCTCCCTAACCATTATACTACACTGTAACCTCTGAGCTACAAGCCCAGCTCCCTAACCATTACACTACACTGTAACCTCTGAGCTACAAGCCCAGCTCCCTAACCATTACACTACACTGTAACCTCTGAGCTACAAGCCCAGCTCCCTAACCATTACACTACACTGTAACCTCTGAGCTACAAGCCCAGCTCCCTAACCATTACACTACACTGTAACCTCTGAGCTACAAGCCCAGCTCCCTAACCATTATACTACACTGTAACCTCTGAGCTACAAGCCCAGCTCCCTAACCATTACACTACACTGTAACCTCTGAGCTACAAGCCCAGCTCCCTAACCATTACACTACACTGTAACCTCTGAGCTACAAGCCCAGCTCCCTAACCATTACACTACACTGTAACCTCTGAGCTACAAGCCCAGCTCCCTAACCATTATACTACACTGTAACCTCTGAGCTACAAGCCCAGCTCCCTAACCATTACACTACACTGTAACCTCTGAGCTACAAGCCCAGCTCCCTAACCATTACACTACACTGTAACCTCTGAGCTACAAGCCCAGCTCCCTAACCATTACACTACACTGTAACCTCTGAGCTACAAGCCCAGCTCCCAAACCATTACACTTCACTACCCACCATGTTACTGAACCGTATGACTGGATCAAATCACAGGCAATTTTAATGAATAAAAGTCTGATTGAGAGAGTATGGAAGCAATGGGATACTCTTCTCTCCCCACCCCTTCCAAATTCAGCACGTGATGCCCCCTATGGTCATCAGGGGTGCTTTCGGATGGCATTCTTTAGAGAGCAAGCAATATGATCGTCAATCACACTGTGTGACAGGTTCAGGTGATGCTGGCTCATTGCTATGACCAAGTATCAGTCATGTGATCCTACATGGGGAGGCAGACAATGACCAGACGGAGTTAAGGAGGTAAAGGAAGAGGAGAGACAGAGAGAGACTCTTCTGTAACAAGCAGAGACTCGTCCTTCTGAAGGCAGCAGACATGGGCAGGTGGCCGATTGCGAAACTGTCAAGAGTTACGTCATGCCCCCGCAGCGCAAACAGGTGTGCAGTGAGACGTCAGCCATGTCACACACGACGGCGAACAAAAGATCTGCGGACGAGCCACATCGGCCAGCCGTATGCCTGTGCCGCAACTCTGACCCACCGCTCACTTAGACGTTACATACCATGCAGATGTACATCCTAAACAAAGAATACAGACAGACGGATAGAGGCGTGCACACACAGACATGGGAGCCAATCTGTTGTACCAAGCCGGACAGCAGTGCCATGAATCGCAAAAGTGTCAAAAACATGAAGACTTGTCCCACAGGAGCTATGACTATAAGTCCCTAGCATGCACGCACGTAGACACACAAACGTGCACACACATTCCGTTTCATGCCAAGGTATACAATGTTCAGAGCTCGTTTCCCTCCCTTCCTCTCTCTCTCTCTCTCTCTCTCTCTCTCTCTCAGGCAGGGGATCAGATCCCCCACCTTCACTTCAACCTCACGCTCTGTCCATCCATCCTCCCCACTCTCCCTATTTGAATAAATCAAATGTGCATGACCTCACTGCTCTGAGATCAGTGCGCCGTCTCATTACAGAGCTGCTCCAGCTGGACGAGGAAATTAACGTGTGTGCGGTCTAGTCTGTTCCTGAGCCAGGGAGAGTGGGAGGAAGGGAGAGAGAGAGGGGGAGAGATGGGTGTTTCTAATGCTCTCCATCACTAGGGGCGGAGAGGAAGGGAGATAGGGAGTTACGAGGGGCCTCCCTTTCTGACTCACATCCTGATTGGCAAGCGGCGCAAATAAGATCCTCGCTGCTCATGTCTCACGCGGGCTGTAGCGCACTGCAGACGGGGCTGATGCAGAATCAACCCCTTTTATGGTTAAAGTTGCGTCATGTTTTACCGATGTTCATGTGCCTGCACAAGCGCGTTTAATGCATGAGGAATGTGCTAGGGGAGGGCGGCTCCGTTCCTGACACGCCAGCGTGTGTAGCCTGGGCCTGCTGGCTCAGAAGCTGAACGCACCAAAGCCAGGTATTTCAGAGTTAAACCGCGTTACAATAAAGTGCGTTCTGACCCTCTTGCAAATCTCTTCCGGCAATTTTTTAAGAATTGAGAACACAAGACGTCTTCGGCTGTCTTTCAGGAGCTTTTCAATAAGCAAATGGAAAATGTCAGATTACACAAAACAATGACAGGGCTAATAATAAAGAGAACGTGTGTGAGAAGTGAAAAATGGATATGAGCCTTGTTGCACAGCCCGCATATGCTGGACGGATCCAGCAACACACGCCCAAAGGCGAGCTTGGGCCTTCATTCTGTGTGGAGATGGGTCTGCACAGGTTGATCCAGGTCCCGCTGGCAGAGTGGGGCCCCTCAGAGGGACTTCAGTCAGCCTGGGCCAAGACAGCCAGAGCCAGTCTGTTACAGAGCAGAGTGGCTTCTTTACAGATGCTTGTTGCTCCCGTTAAGTGATGGGAAACGGCACCATGGCTACAGGAGAGTTACTCCACAGAGCACAGTCTAAACACATCTGCGTCTCCTACACCGCTGGAATGCCTCAGGGAATGACAGACCGTTAATGTATGGTCACTACCTATATGTCTTTCCAAAAGCCAGTCGATCTGAAGAAATTCATTAATCGCTTGTTTTTGAGTTCCCTCCAAACAGTTAGTGTCTTAGCTTCCATTTTTATTTTACGTTACGTAATTACAAGTTATTCTTTAATTCTTGTGACCGCATCTAATCACAAAACTCTTTCATTCCATTAATGCTTTCATCCTTTGTGTAGGTTCCATGTCATTCTGCCTCAGTTTTATTGAACGGTAAAAAAATAACAAAATTATCTGTAAAGCACTGTAAAGGCACCCATAGTGAAGCACTTTATAAGAAAAGCACAATATAAAAAAAATTACACATCAGAGAAGAATTTTTCCACACCATGACCACAATCAGGGAACAGCAGGACCAGACTCGGAAGTCAAAAGTTAAACTGATGACCGAAACAGTTTCATGCATGCTATGCAGTGCCACAGATCTTATATTTAAAACAGATATAAACCTCATGTGTGCTGAACAATGACGCAGCCTTAATAGAGACTGCAGCAGAAAGTGGGGAAGTTTGGGTTTTTAGGTTAAACCCAAAAAACGGACAAACAAGGTAAAGGTTGTATTGACCAGGTGAAGTCATAAGCTCAAAGTCTTACGGGATTATACAACCTGATACAATAGGCGGGTAGGACCTAACGGACATCGAAGATAGCGGAGCCAATCAAGATTCTTATACAGTGCCACCCCTTTTCCTTGCAGTACATTACATTACTGTCATTTAGCTGACGCTTTTACCCAAAGCAACTTACAGTTGATTAGACTAACCAAGGGCCAATCTCCCCTGGGAGCAATGTGGGGTTAAGGGCCTTGCTCAAGGGCCCAACAGCAATGGTGTTCTTGCTGTGGCTGGACTGGGACTTGAACCACCAACCTCAGGGGTCCCAGTCATGTACCTTAGCCACTAGGCTATAGGCTGCCCAGTAAAATAAAAATATCATTTACATGTTCATTGCATCTATGCACTCTGCTGTTTGGAGACAGGATTTAACATAAACATATGTACATAGAAATGAATAAAGTGACTGCTACAACAACACTCAATTTTACATTTATGAAATTACCATTAGAAATTCCAAAGTGTGGAAATAATGTATTCAACTTGATTTGCTTGACACAGCAAATGGTGCTTTGCCTGTCACTGTATATCGTTCTATCACTTGTATTTGTGGTTTGGATAACCCCTTGCCATTTTTTGAACTTTGTGATAAGATTCTGTGGGATAGTCTTTTATTGTGATCGGTTGCAAGCACAATGATGGCACCCAGAAATCTTCTGAAGCATGATACATCGATGTATCCTTCACTTGGAGGAGACGAGGACACAATCTAAAACCTCCTCAGAGCACCTCCTCTGGTATTGAAACACTGGAGATCAGTTTCCGGTGTACAGATTAGAAGAGGAGGTAATGGAAGAGAATAGGATACAGATTCGAGTACACACACCCTATCTGGGTAGTATGATGAAAGTGGCGCAGAAACTTTGTCTCATACGCCATGATAGCGTCCAAAATCAAGCGGGTTAAGGCTTCTTCTCTGTAGGCATGCTTGTGACTCCTCCTTCAGAACACACTGCTTAGCAAGGTCAACGGGGTTCCCTTCTGCTGGCAGTTCTCCTTGGCTCAGACACTGAATAAATCATAAATCTGCCCCATATTCTAAAGAAATGAAAGCTTGCCCGGGGGGGTTGTGTACAGCTTTGTACAGAACGGGTCACAGATGGTTTTGGCAAACGAATGGATGCAGAAACAGAAAAGTATGTTTTCTATTCCCTTTTCTCACCCTCCCCCTCTTTCCTTTTATTGTGTCTGGTCAGGTTGCCGAAATCAGGACATGTGGGGATTCCAGTACGGCCTGCGTGTCGCTATGTCTTTTCCACTAAAATTCCAGTGCAATTGCGAGTTGCTGCCAGGCCTGGGGTTTGGGCGTCTGCTTGGGCTTGTTTGTCTGTGAAAACTCCAGGAGGGGTTGCTGGTGCAGTCAGCTGCCTTCCTCAGATGCCAGTGGTGTTGAGATATGGCAGAGAGAGAAAAGAGGCTACTGCAAAACCCACAACCAGTGCAAACAAGCTTACAAAATAGATGGCATTTTTGTTCAAAAATAATCTTTTATAGTTTTTTTTTTTTTTTGTGGCCATGACCAGTCTCCAATTTTCTTTTTTCACATGAACCCTGTTAAGAAAAACAGGACATGCCAGAAACATTGCACACAAGACTTGCACTGGCCTTTCAGTCTTGCGCCATTTTATGATAAATGACCTGTAAGATTTTCTTTTCAGAGAGATTTCTCAGGTCCCTTTTTATGGGTGTACTGTGAGCAGCCAGAGCAGGTCATAGAGACTAAAGCAGGGATTTCAGTTAAAAACCCTCCGGCTTGTATTTCTCACCCGTAAAACCCGACAGTCACATCATGTTGTCAGGCTGGCTCTGTGTGTGTTGTATTGGCATCCTTACTTTTCATTTACCAATTTGATTTGGCAGATGATCAGATTCAGAACAACCTTCAGGGCGATTATGGCATGAAACACATGGCGTTCATTTCACACTACGAGTACAGAGCTGCCTGAGGGCCTCGGGCAGCGGAGTAGCTGGTTATACTATAACTATGCAGCAGTGCAGTCACACGCATACAATAATAGTACAATATATGCATGATAGCATGGGGGTTAACTGGTTAGCACTACTTTGCGTGCGCATGAAAGAGTACTTACACGTATGCATCAGTTCCCATCAGTTCTTCAACTAATTTTGAGATAAAAATATCATAACAATATGAAGAAATGACCTTTAGCTCTTAGCTCATAGTTCATGCCTTTCCTCATAAAGCTCAATAACAAACAGCCTCTGCCGTTGACTTGCAATAGGCTATATGCTGCTTCAGTATTGCTAAGTGAAACCTATGTACTGTGTACAACAGTTTTTGGTGTCTGATGCGGAAAACTGATAATGCAACACAGCAACGATGGCCAAAGCTGCAGAACCAGAGTTGATGTGGTGAAGGTTTCCTCCAGGAAATGATGCGATGCCGAAGATAGCGCAGAAGAGTTCGTGATGACATATTCACCCATTCTCCACACCCATTCAAAATACAGACCACCATGGATCTCCATCTTACACACATACAAATGTACACATGTTCACACAGGAAATTTAGCTTGTAGGACTCTGCACATTATCAGAAATGTTCTCACGCATGATAGCAAGTGGTGAATTTGGAGAAGAGACCCTGAATATCAAAACACAACCAAATTTGTTAAATAAACAAAAACAAAAACAAAAAAAAAAAAACGCAAGACAGGCGAAAGTAATACCTGAAGTATCTGTGGAGTAGGGCAGGTTGGAGGAGAGATACATGAATGACCTCTGCGGCACTGTTTACAAGTCGACCCTCCCCTGCAAAGTAGGAACCTGACACCTCCTCAAATTGACCCCCCACGTAATAGATTAGCACTGTGCGACAGCGAGCTACGTTCACACATACCGGGGGGGCCAGAGGGGAGCAGTGGGGGGAACCTGACAACAGACAGCTGCTGGTCGGGTTGCCGAGAACCAGATGGGTGGAAAAGAACGGCAGGCTAGAGGAGAGGGGAGGGAAGGGCTGGAAACAGGCCTGTTCCATAGCCCAGCGCATCTGTACAGAATTCCACAACAAAACAAACCGCTACAGCATGACCTTTTGTGGAGAAACACGTCTCTCCTGAGGCAGAGGTGCTGGCTGATGGGAGCTCTGTGTTGAAAAAAATGTAAAAAAAAAAAGGGGGAGAGTGTAGTCGTAAGGATCTCATTAAGGTTGTTAACCACCCCCCTCCACGATTCATTTGGATTCTTTTCTTGTTCGGGTCTGTTAGCATTAGCAATGCTCAGTAAAGGGAAACGTAGCACGTAGTAGAGCCACAGCACAGTGCATTCATTCTCATTCCTGCCTTCTAGTACAGTGATGTTTTCCTTCCCCCTCCCCCGTCATCTTAGGCTTGCCTTTAGGGGGTGGGAGGGGTCTTACTCTAAGGGAGCGAGTTCCACCTTTTACAGCTGCTTAGTGACAATGCTTTGTCAAAAAATAAAACTTAATTGAATCGATGCGTCCAAGCATGTGAAACAATGTTTGCCCTCAGTAACCCCCGTTTTGGAAAGTGTAGCCACAGAAACTGGCAAATAATGGCAGGGACAGTAGCCCCCCATGGTGAAGCTTGACTGGGGGGGGAGGGGGGGGGGGGGGTCACATTTCAGAGAGTCAGTTGGCAGCTGTAGTAATGAGGCATCCAGGAGTGCAGTCTGTCTGCCAGCATCCAGGTGTGCCGCAAGGGGGGGGGGGGGCTGCCATGGTTACTATCTCTAGGCAAACACAATGCACGGGGGAGGGGGAAATAGGTCATGGTTGTCTTTGCAGAGTTGTGACCTCTCCTTTTAAGGGGGCCACTTAATTGCTGCATAAAGTCTACAAAGGTGCTGTTTACACATGCCGGCTCTACGGAAGATACCAGACGCACCGCCACGACGACCAGCCCTGAAACGCACAGCAGAGTCCCTCCCTCGCTGCCTAAAATGGTCATCCCGAAGCACAGCGGGACACTATTACCAGCTGCGGGGCCTCAAAGTCAACAAACACACAGGCGTGCAGGCTGTTCTCTCCAAGGTGTTAAATGTGTTTCAGACACTCTGCAGACAAGGCCAGCTTTAAACAGAAATCCTGCTAGCTGAGTCTGCACCGGAGGCTGTGAGAATCTTCATGCTTGTCCTCTCTTGCTAACATGCTATCTTCTCTCTTTCTTCCTTTCCCCCCTTTCGCTCACTCTCTCTCACGAGAGCAAAGGGGAGCAAGACACGGACCTGTGACAATCCTGATTTCCCACGTGTATATTCTATAAGTATGAATTCACTGTATTGTAAGACATTTAGCTCAGCAAAACCACAGCCTGAATCCCTTGACAATGACTTTAAAAATTTGACTGAATAACTGGCATATTATTCATTTTGAGAGCCACATCTATGTCAAGACAGCTCATTTCACATCAGTTTGGAATGCAATGGTTGTCGCTATGCAAGTCTACGTGTGTGCAGCAGATGCCGCATGGTTGTGAAATAACCGCAGTATCAGTTGCTCAAAGCAATACGCTCGATTTCGACAAGTTTTGAGTATGGAAGGAAACTGTCTTTTGTCTCAGTGGGGAATAAGGGACAGGGTATATTGGGTATGAGGCAGTCGGGGGGTGGGGAGACACAGCGGGTGTATACATCTCACTTACCCGGGACACGGTGAGCGGCATGCTGAAGTCCTTGCCACCCTGCAGCCGAAAGCCCCAGGGTGCCGGCCCATCCAGAGTGATGGAGTAAGAGTTCATCGTCTGGTTAGACAGAAGGGGAGGGAGAGGTGAGAGAGAGAGAGAGAGAATACAATTCGATTAGGCTATATTTTCTTGGTTACTTATTTCTTATCCAGAGCAATTTGCATGATACAAAAATGTACTCAACAGATTTAAACATATTTCCAGACTTTCTTAAGTAGTACGCTGTGGGTGACCGTTACAAGGTGATGAGGGCAGGGTACACTTTTTTGCCATTTCTAACAGCCTGTGTGCCATTTAAATAAATGTGACTGACAAGTACATGTCTTCTATTGAGTTTTTTTTCCCCCCACAAACTAAATCCAGTTAAATAGTGGTCACATATTCTCAGTACCTAACTACTCTTAAAACTGCAGGTTATTGGTAAACATTAGAAGAGATGAGGCGTTTGACTGGAAGCCCTGAAGCCACAGACCATAGGTCCACATTAGCAAGGCAAAAACTGGCACATCCCCGCCAGGGATAGTAGGAGTGTAAGTTAGTTATTTTGCTAGGTCATCGCTCTCTAGCAACCACTACTGGTCAGCTGGGGTGCCTGCAGGTGCACTACATGAACATACGCTGACTCTGTAATCCTCCAACAAACAGGCAAGTGTATGATTGGTGGTGCATCCACAGCATGAAAAGAAGCAAGGAGCAGTCTTCATTCGAGTCAGGGGAATTGTTTGACACGACATCCTTCTCCCAAGTCAACGGGAGCAGATCACGGCAGTGGACCAAACAGTACGGCCTTCCCCAGTTTGGGGAAAAAGGCAATTAGCTGATACCATTATCCAGAGTGAGACTTGCAGATATTTCTTATACACTAGCCATTTACACAACTGTATATTTTGCTCATGCTGTAGCATGAATCTTGCTCAAGGATACTCAAGTGGAGAGTTGAACCTGCAACCTCTGGGTTAAACCTAACAAACCTTTCCTGTGGATTCCATTACTATTAGTTTATTCCATTACAAGTTACTTAGCCATCAAAAGAATGACCGGTTTTTTTCCATGACATTTTTTAACAGTGCGGCTGACCACAAAATTAATTGTCAAGTATCCTTCAGGGTCTGTTTTAAAAGTCTATAGACCCTTTGTTTCAGGACACTGATAGGTCTCTCTGCCAGCTGTAGCACCAGGTATACCTCTTTCCCACGGTAAAGCTGCAGGAGAATCAGGTGAGGTTAGTTTGGTTAAGTAGATGATGATGGCAGTCGCACTTATATATTGATGCCTTCGCCATTGAGAGACACTCAAATTTGCACATCATCAAGGGAAAGCATGTGACGAGGCTTTGCCGCCGTAGACAAAATCAAAGGCCCATTACTTGGCCATTGCCCCCACCGTCGTTTTGCTTTTTTTTTTTTTTTATAGAAATAAAACCCATTTAGTTCATTTTCACATATCAGCACTCATGTTCATCAAATAAAAAAAAACTCTAATTTGTAAAAGTGCTTAGTCGGACAAGTCGCAGCACAGAGTGGCAGGAGTCAGATTTCACTTATGACGTCACATGACGGGAGTAAGGAGAGTTGACCGACAGGATGGTATAAATATCGGCCAAGCCGTAATCCGTCTTATTCGTTTTGTTAATGAAAGTTCTATTTCCATGTTTAGTAATAAGCATGTTTGTCATTGTTTTATTGTTGCGTTTTTCATTAAGAACTTATAATGAACCAACCTTCTAAGCATTCATTTTATTAAAAGTAAGGGGAAGATCTAAAGATCTAACTTTAAAGATCAGAGTAAGCACTCTAGATATTGAGTGTCACTGACACATGTTTTCTTGTAAAATGTCCAATGTAATCGGTAATACCGGTGTCAGGAGTTTATTAACGGGTGGGAAAATTTCCTCACCATGGCATCCCTATATGAGCCCAATGAGCTCTCACACACACACACACACACACACACACACACATACACACATACACACATACACACATACACACATACACACAGCCTTGTGGTTGGTTTCTCACAGTGACTGCAGTAAGAATGTGCCTGAGCAGTTAATGTGAACAATACCGTAAACATGCACCACCATGCTGAACTCAAACTCAAAAAATAACTACAAACAATAAATAACTGGACACTCAAGAAAGGCGCAAAAATATGTAAAATCACCAATAAAATAAAACAAACACGCTGACACTTCTAATATGTCTCAATTTCTAATATGTCCCAATTCAACCATAACTGCACAGTGACTTTCTAACAACACAGCAGATCACAAAGCAATTCAACACCTTCTACTTTAACATCACAAAGAAAAGCCTACATTTATGGAAAACAAAATCTCATGTGAGTAACATGTGCACACAGCACACTGTATATATGCTCTCTAAGAGCTGTTTAAGATATTTTCTGAGAGATTTAAGGAACCTAGCAGAACCTGAGATGTAGGCTCAGTTCATGAATTATAATCTTTCCATTTCCACAGTGCTGTCAACTACAAGTATCACTCACCTAGCGCTTACCCTGGAGCTGCTGTAACCCAAGCCCTGTGAGCAATGAGCCTGCCTGCGTCCCTCTCCCTCCCTCCCTCCCTTTCTCCCTCCCTCCCTCCCTCCTGTGACACCCACAACGCTCCCTCTCTCCTCGCTCCTCAGAGGCCAAATAAGGAATGTAAAACTACACCAAACTATTTCAGCCCAGCACCCCCTGTGACTCACAGCACTGCAGGAGGGGGGGGGGGGGGAAGAGAGAGAGAGGGAGAGAAAGAAGGACAAAGCAGAGAGGTTATGAAAAGAGAAACAGAGGCAAGAGAGGATGAGAGGAGATAGAGGAAGACAGACAGATTGAGTGAATGAAGTAGAAAGAGGGAGTAGAGAGGCAAAGCAAGAGAGGAGGAAAGACATGGTAAGGGTATTAGGAGGAAGGGTAGTAAGCGGAATTAAAAGGCTGCCACTCAGACTCCCAGAATCCCCAGCTCAGACGTGTAAATTCTCACAGAGCCCCCCCCCCCCCCCCCCCCCCCCCCCCCCCCCCACCAAAACAAAAATCCAAATCTAGCCTTCCAGATACGGCCACCTGGCCCACCTTCTGAACCATACAGTTATAGAGGCCAGCGAAACTGGACTAGGATTCTTTGAGCAGACACCAGGACACAACCACAGACTTGAGACTAAAACGCCCTGCAAGACACACCACACACTTCGGCTAAACTAACTCCCCCGGTTTCACTCGAAGAAAGACTCTGAAGTAGAGAGTGGTGATGAGGAAGTTCATTTGGCAAGCTGCAAAAGTAATGTCTCATCAATTTCTCAATAACATTAGCAACAAGACAACCATGTCACAGCTACAATATATCAAAAGACGTTTTCATGAATTTGACTTACACAGATAAACACTCACACTTTCATTAACATGTCCATTCTTGGATTTTGATTACTGCTCAGCACCAATGTCAAACTACAGGATGAGATAACAATACATCTGAAAAAACATTAGGATAGGGTGTGTAGGCATTTACTGTCCTCAACTGACTGCATCCAAGGCTCAGTGAATTTTATCACAGCTTCTTTCAACAAGAAGTGTAAAACACACCGACATGGTTTCTGAATGTGTAACAGCAGGGGTATAAAACACAGGCTTAGTTTGTGAAGGTCCGCTCCCACAAGGCTGTTCAACTAGGCTGTCGGTGTAAGCACCTGGAACAGTATGGAACTTTCTTCTGCCCTCCCTCTTTCATCTCTGTTTCTGTTACGAAAACCTTTTTCTGAACAATGCATCGGTTTTCAAACGAGATCGAAAAAGTCAAGTGCAGACGGGCTTTCTTTGTGTTAGATTCAGCACGCTAAAAACTTCCGATTGTTTCCGCGAGAACTTTGTTTATTTGGTCTTGTGTTCAGGGAAAGTAGTCCCATCTCTCCAGGACAATAAAGTAATCTAATCTAATCTGAACCACAGGAAGTGAATGCTGAAGCAGCACGCTGAGGCTCCCCAGAGGACAGAGTGGTGTAGGTCATGGCAAAGAGTTCAGTCTGTGAGAGTTTGACAGAAGAAGAGACTAAGGGCCCATGCACACAGATACAGGGCAGACTCGTGTGTGTAAACACACACACACACACACACACACACACACACACACACACACACACACACACACATACATACATACATACATACATACATACACATACACATACACATACACACATACACACATACACACATACACACATACATACACACACACACACATACACACACATACACACACATACACACACATACACATACACATACACACACAGTAGTATGTGTTTTTCATGGTAGTATTCATATTTACTTTGAAGGGCAGAATCAAAACAAGTTATGGGTAATGCTTACTTATTGTACAACAAAAAAATTGATTTAAAAAATAACTCAATAATGACATATTAAATGAGACTAAACATAGTCAGTATAACTACCTTTTATTGTCAAAAGTAATTTAGTAAATTATGTCATTAGGATGAAATGGATCCATTTGGTTGACCTACTATTATGCCACAATGTATTCGGTCAAAAGACCAAGGCTGATAAACACCGGAGTATAAGTTTGTGGACAACACTGCTTCAGTCTCGGCTGTGTGACAACGCATTGCTCTCACTGAAAAACATAAGTCCAGCAGCCTAGTCTCATTAATCCAGTCACATTTTTTATGCTTCTAAAATGTCTGTTTTCTGGCTCTCAGGCCAGAAGAACCCAGTGCATGGAACTGGCCTTCCTGCGTGGCTGTGTGTCTAAAACGCAGGAAATGAGCTTTCTATTGTGAAGCAGAACGCGTTTAGAGGAGCAACATCCGTGAGCCTGTCCGTCCACGGACTGGGGAGTGTTTTTTCATTATCAAAAAATAAAAAGCTTAAAAAAATACCGAGGACATATCCTCATATATCAGGGCTCCCTCGGGAAAGATATGTCATATCAGTGGGATTTTGTAGAAAAATAAATGATAAATATGAACTATAAATGGAAGCATTTCCAAAGAATTTTACAGACATGTTATTCATCCTCCACTTTTCAAATGAGACAATTACTCATTGTTTGAGTGTGCGTGTGTGTGTGCGCGTGTGTGTGTGAAGTGAATGATAGGGCCTTACGGTACATGTACACTGGCAGGCAACCACTCACTTCACCATCACCAGTTTTCCTGAATAAGATCAGTATAGTTGTTTCAGCTACAGAATTAGGCTGTCCTGGATTTGTGCAGAACTGATACGTTTGTCCTAGCTGACAAAATGGATGACGATTATATAAACCTGTCTGCCTTCTCCCGGTTGGTCAAAACACCGTCTAAATCAGTATGGTCGGCGAAAAGGTGACCGGCACCTTTTCGGTCACCTGTTCGGCATGTTCTCAGCACATTCCCTCACTCGCTGAGCTTAATAACAGAGATGAGTACTTCCCACAGATTTCTTTGCAGACTGTACATTTGCCTTTTGAGATGCAGTCAGTAGCAAGTCATGAAAAGTCCACTAATGGAGGGACATTTCCTTAAATACATAATCCATGCGTTACCATAGAAAAATAGCCCAATACTGATAAATCTCTGATTAACATCCAACCTCTGAAACCTCAGGATACAGAGGTAATAAAGGGACAATAACAAGGTGTAAACAAGGGTACCCTTACAGTGTAACAGTCTGTACCTTTTTACAGAGGTATAGAACAAATTTAGATTCGATGTGAGACTAAGACTCACTGCTTACTGCTCTGTGACTCACTCTGGAGGTAGGCCTACAGTGCGGAAGTCTTTCATGCATGCATGTTGTTTGGGTAGCCATCACCTGAACTCCAGGGCCCTGTAAAGTAACAGCTAGCTGGCCTGGATGGTGGAAGCAGACATCTGGAACATTCCTCACCTGGATGCATGAGTAAACAAGCAAGTAACCCCCCCCCCCCCCATGCTGCTCTGAGCCCCTCCCATGTACACATGCCAACAGACACCTGGGGAAACAAACCTCTGACAAAACTCTCTCAACACACATACACCTTTACTTGTCATTCTCTTCAAGGTGCTGTCCTGTGTGCTACATTCACACCAGGGCATGACAAGTCATTTACTAGAGGCATACAAAGCGCAACACCACACACACACACACACATACCTCAACCCAAAAGTGGGACAAAGATCAACAGAGAATTGGAGCGACCAGCCTCAAGGAACCTGCTCTGATACCAAAGCCATTTTCATCTTCACAAGCCGCACAAGTTTTAATCCTTTAACTCCTACCAATGAAAATGCAGCAGGAGTCACCCAAAATAATGGCTGAGATGGTCAAAATTAAGGGTGAGACAGCCTACTTCCTACAACACCCACCCAGCTATTAATTCCAAAGCAACCAATTTTTGATTCCAAGCCATAACCAACATTTCATCATTTAAATACTTCCTCCATGTTCAAGAGAGAACCAAAAACATAGTTAGTGAGCAAGTCCACCCCAGGACATGAAACCCCCTCATCAGCTTCCCTTAATGTCAGTATCTCCTCCGTCTGATACCAGATTACCATACTGCTAGCTTGCTTGTGTTTAAACAGCAACATAAAAAACAGAACTAAAGTGCTGAGGTTCTCCTCTTCGCACACATCCGACATTAATATGGGCTGATAATTCATTCCCTTTCATTAAATACAGTGCTTCGCTATTCCCCCCACAAATGGTTTCTGAAGGATATTATTATACATACAGTGGAAACTGAAGATCTCAGCAAGATTTCACTTGGGCCAGAATCACATACAGGCAATCTCATTATGTGAAGGTCATGCTCCTCCAAATTCAATTTCATATGAGTGAGTGGGTCAATTCGGAGTGCCTCGACCACCACATACTTTAGATACACATTACAAAGACTTTTTCCTCAGACTTTGAAACTTCAAGTTATGAAATAACATAACATTTCTAAGATTTAATGTATAAACATAACAATACAACCTCTTACATGGATTTCATTTTCTGAAAAGCCCAACACCAATTGAGAGTTCTTTTCACCAAATCAGACAGATCAGCAATTTGACTCATCCCAGACATGTACCCCTGCGTAAATATACACACAGGCAGGAGTTAGATAGGCTGCAGGTCTAAGCAGGTTCATAGCTCTGAGTATACGAGACCCTCCTCTCCCCCTCCCAACACACACACACACACACACACACACAGCAAGAATTTACCCCTGTCCGAACAACTTCTCTAATCTGAGATCGCTCTCATGCAACGGTTACATAACCTGACATAAAAATGGTCTCCTTTAATGAAGAAATCTGGCAGTTAGCAAGTGAACGACACGAAGAATAATGACAGATACTTAGAGCACTCTGCGAGGGGACAGGAGTTAAGCGCAGCCTAAAGAGAGCAACAGCCATTTCTGCGAACTCACTGCGCCTAAAAGGTTCCTCCCCCGACATTATCTTAGCGCACCTTTCCTTAACAAGAAAAAAAAAAAAAAAAGCATTGGTACGTGACTCTCATTCACCAGTCTGACATTTTCTGTGCACTTAAGATGGCAGTCATAAAAATGTCCGACATCTCTGATAATAAGCAATTGCGAGAATGTTTCCAATATTGCGAATAATTAAAAAGACTATTTTAAATAACCACTCTGGTAACGCCAGCAACACACTCAATTCAATGGATTTCCATTAAGCGTCGTACCTGTTGCACTTTAAGAGACATTTAAATAGGTTCGGTGGTCATTTCTCCTTACTGTATTTGGATTAAGTAAGGTGATGGAACTAATTATGACAACTGCTTCCTCAGGAAATGAAAATGCCTTACAAAATCTATGACTCATATAGTCTGTGTTACATCGGATTACCTGTGCGAGAGAGCATATTAAACTGTGTCAATGTCTGCGATGTTACTCATTTAATGACGACAACTTGTTCAGCCACAGCTATGGCAGGAATCGGCTCGTCAGCCCAGCAACGGATGCCTTGCTGAAACGAATGAAGGTCATAAATACCAAATAAGAGACTACCAGCAGTTGTGAAAATTGAAGAAAAGGCGATGACATAAGTACAAAAGTAACACCTTTCCCTGTGGAGTTAAGATCGAGAATGAGGTGGAAGGCGGCCGAGTCCAGTATCAATTGCGTAGTAAAGACATTTAGCCAGTGTAATCAGGTAGTGCCTACTACAGTATGAAACATGCCGAATCCCTTAGCTGAAAAAAAAACAAAAACAACAATGATTTGTAAAACTAGGCCAGTGTGTTTGACATTTTGACAAGTCCGCCAAAGCGGGACTAACAGCGACGTTCAGGTCGCCAGTCAGGAATTTCTCTAAACTCTTACCGCAAGTTAACTGCTACTATTCAGAAAATCCTTTGTGAAAACCACAATGTGATTGAGAGGTGTAATAACAACGATCATAGTCGGGTTTTAAACACACAACCCTCAACTGTCTCAAGACAATACTCAGCTGTGCCACTGTCGGAATGTGCAAACTTGGCGATTTGACACTCAAATCTGCGCGCTCCTGCTGAAGTTAGCGTTCACCTTAGAAACCAGGCTGGGAGAAATAAAGTACAGACAGTGCTAGAACAAGGAAAAATACTTCCTTGGCACAACTTTTTTCCCAGTGAAATCGTCATGGCGATACATGACTACTATTACTCATTTGAATCACTTAACTGCTATAGAGATGTGAAGCTAGGCTAGTCAGCTAGCAAGTGAACTGTTAAAACTACAAACTTGACTTGCTTTTTCTAAAAAAAAAAAAAAAAAAACCCATGTACTGTCGTTCTAGTTACCTCCTGTGCTTCTTTCTGTTCGGTGGACATCTTAACGACCTTTTCTTTCCGGAAGATAATAAAAGAAAGCGTCGGCTCAGTATGAATTAAGTTTTCTTCTGCGCGTCCGTCCAACCGTAACCCCGAGCAGCCGCGAACTCGCCCTCTTTTTTTCGTTTTATTAGGGTTCTAGATTGACGTCACTGAGTCACGTGGGACATCCATACCGAGCTACAAACCGTGAGGCGTAGCTTTGCCCGACTACTCCAGCCGAGACCTTAAATTTAGAAATAATTCTATGTCGTCCAAAACAATGTAGAGAGTGGCCTGCTATGCTTTGCTGGACACGACTTTTTCCTTCGCTTTACTTGATAAATAGGTGAAAGTGTTCTCCTGTGTTTGTAAGAAAATAACATCTTAGTCATTTTACTATTGACAATTTGCATGTCTTTTACATTTTTGGTAACAATTCATTTCGTCGTCTGTGTTCTGAAAGTGGGTTCTTTCGCTGCCAATAGCACTGCTCTTATTTTAATGACTTCCACTGAGCACCATAAAGACATAATCGCATAAAGTTTCGTGCAATACTTTGAAGTGGCTGGTTTCCATCGCTAATCCCATAACAATAACAAACCATACAAAATGCATACCTCATACACTACATGCAAAAACGTATTCAAAGACAAACTCATAAAATCATATTAACAATAAACACAATTTCTTTAAATACAAGAACAAAATGAAACACGTTACACTTGCATATAAACAGCTTCACAGAATCGGACCCCCTCCAAAACCCAGATAAACCAGCACATCTCTCTGCATGTCAGTGTGTCCCCCTGTGCAGCTGATGCCTACGGTGACGGAAAGTGAATCTGACCTGTTTAAAGGCCTAAGCATACTCACATATTGCTCCAGCCTTTGTACCTATTTTTATTATTATTCACTTATTATTGCGTGGATAGGCTGAATCGTTCAGATACCGAGGATGTAAAACATTCTCCTATGAATCAGGATAATACTGGGAAGTGAAGGAGTTGGATGCTGGGACATGGACTGCAGTCTCTTGCGGACTGACTGTAACAAAATCAATCCCTGTGGCCAGTTTCCAGTGCACTTTTCCATATCGTAGACCTGGCCTACTGTGGGTCTGATTGCTTGAAAGGCACCCTATAACCAATAGACAATATTACCAACCTAAGGGCTATTCAAAAGCATGAGGCGGATTGTACAGCTACTCACCAAGTAAGATTATCAGGTGAAAATGATGCTCGAAAAAGGCCAAGGATAGGGCCGAATTCTTCCCCCCTCTCAAAGCACACACCAGATAGTAGCACTACATAACGTTACACACAGACCTCTCATCAGCTGCCTTTTGTTACAGATGTATCTGCACACATAGATGTTCTCTGCTCATCAGAGCGAATTCTATTACTCTGCCTGAGTGTGGTCATCGTCCTGTTAGGGCTGATTTGTTTTCTGCGCCGGGCATTTTAAAAAAAACCCCTCGCCTCTCTCGGCTGTTGATCAGGAGGAGAGGGTGTGTCTCTGTCTGGCTGGGAAGTAGTAGCTAAGGTACACAACATGACCAAACCAGTAAATGTCATGATTGTCATTAATTACCGAGCAGTATGAGAAGTCTACTGTCACTCCAAACATATGTGTTTAGTGGTTCCTCAATTTGTAGCAAAGCAAGACTGGCTGGTCACACTGGGAGTTTTGCATTAAACAAATGTCTGAAGGTATCAGACTTTGTGAGACGAAGAGATGACTATGTGTTTCGAAATGGTTGCCACATGAAGCATTGTAAACAAAGTCAGAGGCTAAGTGCAGTGATGTGCTGTGTGAGTTTACTTTTTTTGGACTGTCAAAATAAGGCCAGTCAAAGAGCTGACCAAAGATGCCGCAAGCACTCCAAGTTAAATTTCTTCAGATCCTTGGATAGAAAAACACCACAAAAACACACAAGGTCTTGAAAAGATCCCTCTATTTAACCTCAGAAAAAGATACCTCTGAAAAAACACCTTACACTGACAGCATCCTGCCATTAAGCGCATGATGCTAAGACAGGTACCAATATCTACTATATTATCCTCAAGCAGACACATTTAGCATTTAGCAACAGTTACCCTCATCAAGAGTGAAAAGTGTACTTAATAGGGTTAGAGATTGAACAGAGAAAATATCAATATATTAACATCACATCCATTAGAGGTAGTCATTTATACATAGTATTCCCTATTATCAGTGGTCAATTTGTTAAAAAAAAATTCAAGGGGGGTGGTCAACCTCGGAGTGGAAGGATGGTGGTATATGCCGACACTTGTTTATATTCATGCATAAACATAAGAAAAAAAAAAAGGGAAAATGTACGTGTAACCTGTGGACCCTGCTTTGGGTCAATGAAATAAATCTTATCTGTTTCTCATCTGCCAAGATTATTCCACAAAAAAGCCTGTGTCTGTTGCCAATATAAGGAAATTAAAGATCATTGCACCTGGGGAGTGCTGTAATAAGGAAAAAATGAATTGCGTTAGGCCAGAGAAAGGTAAACATCGCAATCTTAACCTTTTCACCTGACGAGAGAACCACTGAGCCAGTTAGTGTCACGGAAGCGTTCAGCTTCATCTGTATGCTTTTGTGTCCATCTGGTGGCTGACGAGAGTACTGCAAGAGCATGGTACAATGAGGTGATTATAATAGTTTCTCAAAAAGGACAAACGCTGAATTGATTTTGTGTTCGAGACCTAAATGTCCTTCACACTCAGTTTTAATTATCCTCAAATATAATTTCACCAATTAAATTTAACAAACATAAGCAAACATTTATAAAATGCCCCTTTCTGCAAAATTTATTTCAAATTAAGATTTTCAGTCGAAGGACAGTTAAACAACTTAGATATGCAACCAAAAATTTCATCCCCAATTACAGGTATTTCAGTTAACATAATTAAATTAAATGCAGTTTTATTGTTTTTTAAATGCTCATTCATGACTACGAAGTTGAGTTGCCACTGGTCGAATTTCCAAACGCATATGACATTGAATTTCCGTTCTTTCCGTGCTTCCATGACAGATTTAAGCTATCAGCTCCAATTTCAGTGGTTTACACAACGGCTTGAAAACTTGAAAGCTGAATATTTTTCAATTACAAAAATTAATGTAGAGCCGTAAATATTGAGTCTATAGCATGCCCAAGGTTAAAAGTTTGTGCCAAACTGTAAAAGGGGCGTGGATGTGCTCGGCAGGGAGCTCCGTGCTGCCGCCATGTGTGCTGCGCTGTTTCACCGTTCCAGAGTCAGCTAACCGAGCAATGCTCACGAGTCCATTTATTATACAAGAAACAATGGATCTGATTCAGAATCAGCCACGAAATCCAAATGGTGTGCAGCACAGTGACGTCAACGTTTACAAAACCTTACAAAAAAAAAACTACAAAGCGGCCAATGGTGAGCGTCGTTACGTTGGTCACGCCCACTCGCCAAACGTGACCAATAAATGAGCATGTTGAACATTCAGCTGTTCACATGGTTGCAGTACAACTTCCTCCTATAATACCTTGAAAAATGGCAGCGGCGACAACTCCAGCTCCGGTGGGACAGGGCCAAACGGCGAAATCAGAAACGGCCGTTCCCGTCGTTTTTGACATATCGAAACCGCCGATAGTGGAAGGATTCTCCCCTTTTCCGATGCCCAAAGAGGAAGGATTCAAGGAGAAATTCATTAGGAAGACTAAGGAGAACCCCTTCGTGCCATTGGGTGAGTTACATAAATCGTCCGTCTGCAGAGTTACACAAGCCTGGGTAAGGCTGGCTGCTTTGTTTGTACACAAATGAGATTTTGGAGTGAAGTTCTATACAGTCTATGAGTTTTAAAATTCCGAATCAACTGATATATTATTCATATCTGATGTCAATCGTGTACAAAGAAGGGGAGTTTTGTCTTCGTCGTACAACTCAATAATAACAGGACTGGAAAGGGGACGTCTTTGCACGCTTACGAAAGACATCCCACCCAGATTCGATTCCCACTCAGTAGGTGAAAACTCATTCATATATAGATTTCATATATTTGCTAATATTATGAGTGAAATTGGTTGTTAATTCTAACTTGGGCTGTGTTTTATGTGGTATGACAACAAGAGCTAGTCTTAACAGTCAATTATTTCTTTCAACAAATCTAAACCATTAGCCCTGTTGCAGTAATGCAGTGCGTTGAATTCAAGTAAAAATGTCAACTGAAACGTAGATCTCTTTTTGCCTTATAATTAAGACCTAAATGTGTATACAGCGATTTTGAATTCAGTATGTATACACTGAGTGCACCACAAAAAATGTAAATGACTGACAAAGCTCAAAGCATGAGAAAGTAACCTAACGTACCAAGATGTCGACAAATACATGGGTACATCATGTACCTTTGAAAAATGCGCATGTAATTAATGTCTTTGACAACACATCTACCACTCAATACGTGAATGATAAAGAAGTCGCATAGAGCTGCAGACCGTCGTAACATCTGACGGTAAGATCATGTTACATGTTCATCTTTTGTCTTTGGAATTTCAAGGGTTTGTGTAAGAAAATAAGTTGGATTGTGTTCAGGAAACTTTCGTGTTGTGACAATATCACCAGCTGCTGGGAATGCCTTCTTTAAGAAGAGATACTGGTCCCAGCGACACAGGTGTTGACATGCGCAAAAAAGAAAAACCTCAGTGAGCTTCAAAACGGGGACATTCTGTACTGCCTAGGTTTAATGCACCTAAATGATGACCTACAGATATTAAAATTTGCACAGTCAAAGTGAAGATTGACTAATAACTGTAACCCAAAGTACCAGATATTTAATTATTGAGAAATATATTTTGTTTGTAAAGCAGTTTTTATCTGCTTAACACAGTGTAGGAATCTGCTTAATGAGAAATGGAATAGCTGCTGGGAATGCCTTCTTTAAGAAGAGATACTGGTCCCAGCGACACAGATGTTGACATGCGCAAAAAAGAAAAACCTCAGCCAGCTTCAAGACGGGGACATTCTGTACTGCCTATGTTTAATGCACCTAAATGATGACCTACAGATATTAAAATTTGCACAAAGTGAAGAATGAGTAATAACTGTAACCCAAAGTACCAGATATTTAATTATTGAGAAATAAATGTTAAATTCTTATGTTCACAGGTAGCACTCATACTATTTAAGTGTGCAAATTTTTGAATATAGCTCATTGTTTAGGTGTGATGCTTTGTTACGCAGATTCCTGTATTATATTATGCAGATCCACTAACTGCTTAATTAGCATAAATTATATTTTTAAATAAAGAAATACAATGCTTTTGGCCACAGGTAGGACTCATACCACCCTTTAACTGTGCAAGTTTGTATGCTTTTAACTTATTGTTTTGGTGCATTAAGCCTTGTTATGCAGATTGTATTTAGCAGATTTAAAAAAAAAAAAACTTTTAAAATAAAAACTTAATAAAAGCTTTATAAACATGAAAAATGTTTTTCAAAAATGTAATAGCTAGTGCTTTGGGTCACTGTTAGTACTCATACTGCACTTTGACTTTTTGGATCTGTAGGTCATGGTTTAGGTGCATTGAACCTTGTTAAGCTGTTTTGTTAAGTGTTTAAGAATGTCCCAGATGGGCAGATCCAAATCCATCACAGCTTCGGCAGGCATTCGCACACAAACTGTCATCTAGAGTTCAGAAAATAACGGTCACTTTCAAATTGTATCTGTAAAGATATTCTCCCTTTCAAGGTTGTTAAATGATAGCTTCTGAAAAATAACGAAAACATTGAAACCATGCTACATCCTACCAACACTCTGTGCCATGCAGAGGTTATCTTGGCAAGAGAATGGCATGTATGTCAATTTCAAGTGTTGTCCCTGAACAAAACATGGGTTTAAAGCATAGATGACAGTATTAACTGACTTGATATTTACTTATGATATTGATATGAAATAGCACAAGCAACTGAATGGTGAAACAATGTTAGATTATTATTTTTCATTATTAGTGTCTTTCATCAGTCCATCGCGGTCATGTAAAGATTACTTATTGGGCCAAGATCATGCAGCTGACTACACACTTCAGCTTAATAACATCTCTGGCAGGTGTGTTCTCTGCCCTGGTGAACTTGCAAGATCCTTCTCTTCAAGGAACCTTGGCAAGACGTCAAGCGCACATGTCCGTTCTCTATATATTTGACAGTCGAGGCCTTTTCCTTGTCTATATGCTGGGTAACTGCATGAATAATTTGATTTGGCGAGATTCGGTTGGATGTAATCCAGCATTTTTTCCAAATATTTACAAAAATTAGACAGTTTAACCCCTTATTCCTTCTTCAAATAAATAACCCCGAACTTTAGTGCTTTGTAAGTAGATTGTAGATTTTGGACCCACAGACTGACCCTGGAAGCAGAACAACAGCACTTCCATCCATCCATCCATTCAACCCCCCCCCAAACATTTCATGGTACTTTGCCTTTTGAACATTGTGGCTAACTCTGCCCCTCCCGCATATCATCCAGGTTGCCTGGGAACGGCAGGAGCGTTGACCTATGGTCTCATCGCCTTCAAGCACGGGAAGTCCCGGCAGTCACAGGTTCTGATGCGTTCCCGAATCTTTGCTCAGGGCTTCACCGTTATTGCCATCATTGTGGGCGTGGCCATCACAGCGATGAAACCGAAGCAGTGAGAGAAGAACGAGCATAAGGCACCTCTAATCAGCAAAGCTCCAAACTCCACCTGCCAACGATACTATTGCAAAGCAGTCACAAAGGGGAACAAAACAAACCCTCAGCTACCTATTTAAAACATGTTAACAACTTGGAACTGGTTGTTATAAAAAAAGGAAGTTCTTTTGCCCCCTGCTAGATTGCTCTGCGTAATCTGTATCAAGTAGCATTTGTATTGTTTAACATGAAAAATCTTATAAATTGTTTTCTGCTCATTAAAGTTTTATGGTTTTATGTATTTTTTTTTTTTGAAGTTAAATGACATGTAAGGGAAAATGTCTATTCACTGTAGAATTTCCGTACAGGACATTCAAACATTCCACCTTATGAATAGGCTGTACCCATATTTATATGTTTGAGGGTAATAGTGTTGATGTAGGATCAGCTTCACCCTGTTGGCTTCTAATGATAAGGTAAGAATACGGCCAGGTGGAAAGTGTTTCTAGATTCCGTACACTTGGACACCGACACATTCATCGAATATGGGCTCAGTAATAAACACATCTCTCAGTAAGAGGACCATCTGGTGAGCCAGTCTGTAAAATCCTTATGAAATAAAAATGAATGTAAACAAAAGATGTGCCCCACTACAGTAACAATCCCCTGGGCCTGGTTTTTTATAAGGTTTGATTGGATTTTGTCACTTGAGGATGATTAAAGACCCTCTCCACTCAAAATAATCATTTTTCTGTTACGTTATCTGGATAGCATTTTGGTCATATTTGTCAATGTTTTTGCAAATTCAGCTGTTCAGGTCATACTTATGAATTTGAGCCTTAAAATGGTTTGTTAACACCACCACCCCTCTGACCTTGTTTTCTTGGAGGACTGAAATAACGGCATCTCCATTTCAGAGAAGCCAATCAACGCAGGACAGGACTAATGGATTCCCCTCGTCATAATTCAGTATGAAGCTTAGGCTATGGTACATCCTTGCTGGTAGCTACACACTGCATCACTGTACATACATGACTTGGAAAACAGCTGAGAAAGGCAACAAACTGGAGAGTTGCTCAAATAATATTGCCTGTGTTGGTGATTGCTAGATATAGAATAGATGGTAGGTATTATATCTTAGCAATGGATCATACTCTATTAGGCCCACTAGGCTCTATTTAAGCCCAGGTGGTCTTTAAAGCCCTTACATCTCATACAAACAGCATGTAGTTGAGAAACGTATCTGTTTTGTTCACATCCTTCAGCAATCCTTGCTAGTTTGTGCAAATGACTGAAAAACAAAGAAGTAATCTGTGCTTTGATAATTAACCATACATGGGTAACCCAAGCCAGAAAATTAACGGTCAAATCCAACCTCATTTTAATCCGATTGTAAAACACTCATTCCCCTTTATGATTGTCTTGGTATTTAAACATTTCCTTTGTCAATATATCAGTTACATCAACTTGCACAACAGCTATAAAAATGTTTTATTGTTAGAGGTATTTTTCATTTTGGATGTAGCCTGTTTATGTAGTCATAGGTAATAAAATTCCAATGTAAGTCTACCAATAAACATTTTTATTCAGCAAATATCTTCAGACACAAGAAGGTACATTTGAATAAGAGGTTTTGGTAGTTAATTCTGCACCATTATTCATTTTTGGATAATTTCTTTTTGATCTGCTATAGAGGCAGACTAACTGCAGGTAAAAATAACACATGGACAAGCAGGCTAAGCTGTGTAGTCTAAGGCAAACAGCCTTTACTTGGCGACACAAAACTAGTAAATCATTGAGTAAAGGAACATCCCACTTTTATCACTGCATAAGTTGCATTGTAATAAAATATAATATGATAGAGATATGCAGGTGCAATAGAAATGAATGTTTTGAATCACCCCAGTAGCCAAGTACATAACCAATACATTGGTCTAGTACCTGGCAACCAAGTTCTTGCGATAATATGTGGAAATAAGAAATGAGTAAGCACTGCACCAATAAACATAAAATTGCTTTGCTACTACCTTAGTATAATTAAGATATTCACCAGTTAAACACATTTTATTTCTTATAAGTGGAAAAAAAAACAACGCTTGTCGCTGGTGATTGTGGAAGTTGGGTGGGTAGGTTGACTCACTGAGTATTCAATTCAACAGCTATTCATGAATCCTGAATTTCTTGATAAGTGAAATTAAGGTGGCTCACACTATAGGGGACGAGCTAACCTCGAAGGTCACTGGCCTCATACCTCTCTAACGTCCAACACTGGTCAGGCTGGGTACCCTCAACAGGACGTACTGTCTGTACACTGACATCGCCTTGCTCCAACAACTTTGATAAGATTGTCATGTGAATTAGATGAGTCACATGTCTATGACTCTGCTCCCAAAGCCAGCACGATGTGTGCTTGGGATGAGTCAACTAGTGAGAAAAGGGGAAAATAATTTTGATGAAAAAACATACAACACATCTTGTTATTGACCACACACATTCTGAGGGGGCGCTTAATCATTAAACCACATGATGAATTGAAGATGATTCTGTGTTCCAGATCCTGTGTTGGTGGTCCATTCTGATTCCTCTAATGTTTGGAAATGTGGCCAGTACATTCTGAAATTACACAGTTTTGATCCATAATATTCTGATCCTGCAACGGGGGTGGATTTGAATAGATGAAAGGCAATACAGACACAAATTTTAATGCAATTAAGGTGAGTGTAGCTAATCAATTAAAATCAAGTTTATGAAGCTTTTATTTTTGTCAGTGATAATGATATGTAGCACCTGTCCAACAAAAAAACTGTTTTACAGTGTACACTAATTTGGAAAAAAATATAAAACAAGTATTCATGAACTGTCTTTTCTGGTTTTGTTTTGAAATGGCTTTATTTTGGTTAAATATTTTTGGTTTCGCTTTTTTTTTCAGCAATACACAACTGCGATAACTGCTATGTTATCGCCTTTGTATTTTTTCAATAATGAAAGTGCAGGGAGAAATAAATTAAGCCACACATCCTGGCCAGTAAGTAGGATATTTTTAACACTGTTGATACACTTTTCATCATCATTATCATGCTGAATCAGGCTCATCCAATCCTGTTGTCTTTAGAAAATGTGAGTTAAAATTATCCCGAATTAAATTATCTTGTATTCAAAAATGGGGAATTACAGAATCCAAATCTCTCCGCTCCAGATTAAAGGTTTTGATAAACCAAGGTAATATTTCCTGTCTACCTCCAGTACAGCACTCTGTACGAAAATCCATCTTCATGTTTATATAAACTGAGAGCATGCAGTAGAGGTGTCTCCCAACTGTCTCCATCTTTGCAGGACACGTGATTTAAATCTGTGCAGTAATAAAAGTCTGACTTTCAGCATGTGGTTTTCAAGTTCCATTCCTGCTGAGAAATGCTCTAACCTTAACTCTAACTGGGGCCCCTTGCCATGGTCCTGGAGAGTCACAGGAAAGGGTCGTCTTATTTCTGGTTCCTCCTCAAATCAACAACCGATCTATCATAACCTACTGAAGCAGAAAAGGAAGCTGGTACAATTGTTGCACAAAGGGGGTGTATACTTTACACACAGCCAAACTGAAGACTCCTGACAGTCTAAGGAAGCAACATCTGCACTTAAGTGGGACAAGCCATCCAAATTAAAGCCCCCCTCCATCTGTGAGTCACAGGCTTCAGACCTCCCTCAGTTTTTTCTCTGGACTTCTCCCTCTTATCCCACCAAAACATTAGGTGCTTTCGAAAAGGTCGAACTTTGCCATAGTTTTAGGAACTGTTGGAGGAACTACCCCCTTTTTATTGTGTCTGCACTGCAGGAACTGGGAACGATCGTAGTTCTTAGAATTTTGTTTTGAGGGACTTTTTTTTAGCTCCTTCAGGGTAGGTACTATCCCAACACAAGAGGAACCTTGAGTGACATAAGTGTACAGTGATTGGTCCAGACGTAAGTGTACGTTGATTGGTCGAACACATGATCACTCTCAAGGCATCCTCCATCTTGTTGTTGTATCGCTTGCAGAAATAACGTTGGTATACTAACCACCAGCTTACATCACTTCAGTATTCCTAGCGGTTGAAATGCAAACAGAAAAAAAGCCCTTGAAGGTTCGTAGTGCTAGGGGAACCCCCCCCCCCCAGTGGGTAGTTTCTCTCAAAAAAGTCCCCATAACTGTTTGGTCCAAAAGCACCTATAATTGAACTGCTCAGCCTCATACAGGAGCCCTCTCCCGTTGACAGAGAAGCAGTGACTGTCACTTGTGAGGACAAGCCCACTTTGCACTTTATTTACTACAGATATGTGATGATGCATACCAATGTTAATTCATGTAGCTGTAAAGTAATTTGTTTCAGTACAATCTGTAAAATCCAACTAATTTAGCTGGAAGGAGAACTAAAGAGTTTTGATTTAACTGTGAACTTTCAGTGAGACTTGGGTGTCTGGCAAGAAAGACTGAGGTTGACGTATGGCATTTTCCCTTAAAACCATATTTGGAAGTGTTTGCTAACGACAGGCTCAGAGTAGTCACCTTGAAGGGATATCTCGCTCTGGTAACACCTTAAGCTCTTTTGAGTCGTTTCATCTGGTATGTCTTCAAGAATGAGGTAGTTCATCCTCATTCCTGCCTTCATTTTCTGTTCACCCTGTTTTCTGAACAAACAGAGTCTTGTGTCAGTTTATTTAGGCCAATTCACCTCCATGTTTCATGGAACAACCTGGAAAACATATCTCAAGCACATATACAAACCCAATCAACATGGACCTTGACAATATGGTCCCATTTTGCATGTTGATTCTCATGTCCAGTTAATTTTTTTTCCATGTACCAGCACAAGACGCAGTTTGTGCAGACACACCAGCAATCATACACTGCCATATATCGTCAGTCGGTCTGTATTCAGTCTGTATATCTGGAGGCGTCCAGCCTGACCAGGACTGGCTGCTAGAGTGATGAAACCAACAAACTTAAGCGCTTATAAGAGCCATTCCACGAAGGATACACACATTTGAATGCAATTTGTTTAAACAGAATTTAGCTTTATTTTTCCACTCGTACGGAAGATGTGGAGTAACAGTTCACCATGTGACGTTTTATCATCTAAGGCAGATGTGTTATTCCAACCTACGCCACATATGACCCATGCAGGTTACAAAGGTATGCGACAAACAGAGACACAGGACAGCGATGCAGAGAGAAAGGCTCAGCTCTCTGTTCCTCAAAAAGGCCTTGGTTTCACACAGTGCATATATAAAACCATGGTTTTGAGGAACCTTTAATGGCCCAGGCTAGGGGTTCAAGGCAAGAAGGACTGGCTCCAGTCCAAGAGAAATGCAGGCCCTCCCTAACTCTTAGACCCAATTCAGATAAGAAGGTGAACAACCAAGGAGACAGGTCCAAAGTACCAATGCCATCTAACAAGTTATTGCTAGTCCCTGCAATTCAAAATGCCAAATCTTTGTCAGTTTTTAAAGATGAGACCGATCTGGTCGACCAATTCAGTACTCATTGTTACATAAGCACTGATTTATTTGCTTAAATGTGGTTTTTGTTGTTAACTGTTGTTAACAATTTTTATGGCTACAGTCATCTCATCTGGTCTCAGCATTCATCTGAATTGAGCTCAAGATGTTTCAAAACATTACTGTTAACAGGTAGCGAATTCCACTTGGGCATACTTCGAGGCAGCTGCAGAGGATGTCAGCAGCTGCTTTGAAATAGAAGACTGCTGCCCTCCCACATTTGACCAGACAGGCCTAAAAAGAGTGTGAGGACGTTGTAAAATTAAAAACAAAACGTGTGCAGCTGAAAAGTTCTCTCCAGTAAAGATCCATTCACAAAGGGAGCTTCAAGTAATATTTCTACATTGAAATATGCCAGGTGTGGCAGTCTTAATTCCAGTACGTGACTGGTATCTGACTGGTTGATTGGATTGTACATTAAACAACTGGCAGCCGGTCCAGGATGGAAGAGGCACTAATTTCATGGCAGTTTGGGAACAAGGTTTTGAAAAAGGCCACAGGATACAGTACCACATTGGCACAGTCAAAACAAAACAAACAAATTAAAATAATCAGTATGTGAGTCTCTTTTCCAAATTCGGTACTCTACACTAATAATCATTAGCATTAACGAAGCACTGCAGGAACACTTAACATTAAATGCTATATGGGTGAGGGTGTATAGTGTGCTGTGTGTACCCTGCAGTGGCCTGAATTTCACTATTTTTTTTTTTTTTAATACCAGGTTTACCTTTTCTCTGTGATAACCTATTTGATTTTTGAAAGTGAAACGCTTTCAAGGCCCTTTTTTAAAATCGAGTTGCTAAATTTCAGACAACACCATTATTTCAGGTCTAAGGACTAATCAATACTCAAACTAAACTGGTACCACAAAGCTTCAAAATAAATATATATATATTTTTTTTTTTTTTACAAAATTCTAAATCAAAACAGATATTCATAAAATACCCTGGTTGAAGAGGACTAAAGAAGCTACAAGCTGATTGGACAGATTGTGAATCTGAAGTATAGCCATATGGTTCTGAGCCAGACCACTGGACAATTTTTAAAAATCACATGACAAGTACGCGTGTAAAAACACAAACAGTGCAGTCCAATGGCTAAGCTGTTGTAGATATTAAAATAACCCTAAGTATCCCCAGTGTTCCTCTCATGTGGAACCTGCTGGATAGCTGTGAGCTCTCCAAGACCTACACAAGGAAGCCCATATATCTGTAACAGGCCCCTTGGTCTACAACAGGAAGTGACACCAGGTTTGGCAACATGCGTATCCTCTCTTCACCATGACCCGATCTCTGGTTGAGTCTAAACATGATACTTCAGTGAAAGGTTGAGGCAAAAACACTCTTCCAACCGTTTTAACAGGAAGAGAGTGATCTCTTGCAGGGGGGTGGGACATTAATGGGGGGAGGGGGGGTTCTCTTTTAGCTCACTGATTGGGGGGTTTGGCAGCAGGCACAGCAAACAAGCATTTGAGAGGAGAGCCAATGTTTATAATAGGATTCAACAAAGCCTCCCTCTCTCTCTTTTGTATGCAGTTCTTTGATATGTTACTTCAAAGGCGAACTGTGATCTTCATTTTTTTTCCTCTTAAGTAGGCAGTGACTTCATTGATTCATTTTGTTTTTTTTTTGTCTTAGGTCATGATCTGGCCAACGATGTAAGTGTAACAAGAGGTGTAACAAGACAGAAAGACTCAGATTGACCTACAGGGGATGAAACGCAGTGCCCCAAATCTACAAATCATATAGCAGCTTCTGGCAGTACACAGCCAGTTTGACAAAAAAAAACTTAAGTCAGGATGAAAACATAATGGGGTCAGGGGGGTCAAACTGCAGGACCCCCAAAATGTCCTGTCAGTCACAGACTCCCACCAAGCCACCACAAGACTTGTAACACTCTCCCAATTTAAAGCACATGTCCATTTTCAGGTTCACAAACACTCAACCTCCTGGCAATTTCAGTGTACCCCAGAGATACGGCCCATAGTTGTGACCTCCAAATGTGAGATGACAGGGTGAATCAGTCAAACTCACCGACACACTGGGAAGAGACGGCTGACAACGTAACACTCATAGTGCAGTATCTTTACCAAGCTAATCTTGCATGCTGTTGCATGAACCATCCTTTAAAGCAGCCACAAATTGGAGCCACATCCCACTATGGGAGAAAGGGCTAGGAGACCACACCCCAAAATGGCTGTGCACATGCACCGATTCTGCTTTCACTGAAAAGTAACTAAGGAAAAAGAAAGAATTTGTCCCATACAAAATGGGCAAGCTATAGTGCTATACGTTAAGTGTGACAAAACATAACTGAAGGATACATGTGCATGTGTGTCTGAGAGACAGTGTGTGCGTGTGTATGCATGGTATGAGTTTGTGTGTGTGACCGTAAGTAGAGTACAGAAAAAATAGAGTGTATGTGAATGAATGTCATTGTTTGTGTACGATAATATAAGAATAACTGAATGTTTGTAAGAAGACAGCTCAAGACTGTATGTATATGCATGTACAAGTAGTTGTTTTATGTATTAGTGTGTAAAGTGTGAAAGAATATGAGTGCCTGAGGTGTGCAAGAGCATGTATGTAAAAGTGTGTGTGTGTGTGTGCGCGCGCGCAATGTGTCCAAGTGCACTTGCCATGCCTATCGCACTAACGGGCTCTTTTTTAGGGAGATGAGCACTGAGCGCATGCGGGACACGTCTTTGTTTTGCTTGCTGGTTTTGGGGTTGAAGTCACAGAGCCGGGCCACCCTCTCCCACTCAGAGCCGGGAGAGTCTTCCTCCCCCTCCGCTAGGAGAGCCTCTTCTGAAGCCCTGGAATAGAGGGACAGAGAGTTACAAAGACACCCCTGTGCTTTCATACATGCAGACACACTCTAGCATGCACATACACAAACTCACACTCTTCCATTCATACTCACAAATGCTAAAAAATGCAAAAACACAAACACTGACACTCCAGATTTCATATTCATAGACATTATCATACTCACTCATACACACATGGTCTACCATGCATATACACATACTCATGCACCACACGCACACACAAACACACATCAACTTGCACACACACACACATACAAACTTGCCTGTGCACGACAGTCACATTCACGCACAAGGCATACACACACAGATGTATACATATACACATGCGTGCTCATACACGCGCGCTCGCCTGCACGCATATGCACAGATGCACCTGCAGCTCATAGCCAATCAGAGTTGCCAGAGTACCAGAGGATACACAAAACATCAACCCACTGGGGTACAAATGAGGAGTGGAACAGCAGGTGCTGGGAAGCCATAATTATCAGACTCCATATGAGTAATAAGCAAATAAACATACAAAAATAACCGCCAATCAGAGTACAACTATCAAGATCTATAGTTCGCAAAGCACAGGAATCTGCATTTCCAATTCTGTCATCCAGTGTGTTCCAGACCTCATTTTGGTCTTTCTGCATGGGGAAAAACTACAGATAATCTACCATATCATCCATGTAATAAATACTTCTTGAAACTACCCAATCAATCAATTAATCAATCAATCAATCAATTTGATCAGTCAAGACCTAGGGGACACCGGGAGTGAGGCCCCAAGCAGGCACAGGAAAGGACCCTGGGACACAAGTAGGCCACACCAGCTGATCAGAGTACACATACAGCCACAGGATAATCATTACTATAATTTGCAGGGATGCACTGTTAAGAGTATCTAAATTTATGCAATATAGATCAGAGTGAGTGTTACGCAGGCTTACACACACACAGAGCTATACATATGCATTTCCTAAAATTCCCTCCATCCATTCTCATACGGCTTTAGTCATGTTACATCAAAACATGAATATCAAGCTACTGAACTAAAATGACTAAATATTTAACTATAGGGGAGCCAGACTCCAGTCAAGGAGAGCTGCAGTATCTACTAGTGTTTCATGCCGTTCATAACTTAAGATATTGATTGTAGGTTTTTTGAAGAGTCAGTACACCCTGTTTGAAGGGTGTATGCTGTTGATAGCATGAACCGTAAAAATCTGCAGACATTGCGTCTGCCACAAGGCATGAGAGATGTGGAGATATTTGGGGGTAGCTGGCTGGGAGGGTGTAGAGACACTGATTCATGGACATGCCTTCTCTCTGAGATCTCAGTGGCTGTTCATGCATGTAACGGCATCATTTGTTACGTGCAACAGAAGGAATTGGTCGAAATGCTAAGCATTGCAGCAGCGGGTGTTCAACCCAGCCAATAAGAGGGGACTGTCTTGAGATGTTTTGTGATCAAACTTTCCTGGTTGCATGGCCAGTAATACACAAAGTAAGACTGCTGTTTCTCTTACTTCACCACACTAAACCTCCTGTCACTCTCGCTTTAGTATAGTTAAGACTTTTGTTAGTCTTACCTGACTACATTAAAACAGCGTTCATTCTTTATTAAGCACTATTGTTACTCTTATGTGGCTATATTCTGCAACACTGCTGTTGCTTTTCTTATGGTTTTGTATCTTCCTGTTTTCAATGGAATTAAGCGAAGCTAAAGTTTAGGCCATGTTTGAGAATGTTACTCTACATGACTGGAGAGAAACGCTTTGGTTTTGGGTAATATTGCGTGTTCCTGGGTTGTTGCATGTCTCTCCTAAGTGACCTGAAACTGACCTCTGAATCCGCGTGTTTTATCGGACACTAAACTCCACCGACAGACTAATCTCACCAAACCCACGGGCGGAGATAATCCCTCTAACACCAGTGCTAAATTTTGAATACTGAATTTTTAAATGAGCATTTTAAATGCTGAGTAGAGAGCTGAGCGAGCTACAGTCACCTTTTCCACTGTTACTGGTGACAGATTAAATGAGATGTATGTACAACCAGGCATTCAGAAATGGAAAAAGCCTGCACCACTGGTGTGAAGGGGGAAGAAAAAATGCATAGAAGTATACTGTACATTAACTACTGCTAGAATTCCTTTGTGATAAACACTGACTGAGTGCTGGAACAGTGCTTTTGAACACCAGAAATCGTTGAGAAGGGGTTTGAACATCACCGGCTCAAATTACAGCTACAGCAGCTCTCTGCCTCTACAAGGGATCACCCTACAGCATTCCAGAGGTATAGCTACAACCTTGACATGACAGAAAAGCTGTTAACAAGAATACTTTTGTAACTATGCAGTTTGGCTGGACATACCAAACGCCCACCTGGAATTGTGCCCTGAATGGAAGCACTATGAATTCCAGAGAAGCCATGATAATGTCTCCCTGTGTTTCTCTGCTCAAGCAACCCAGGGTAACCTTTAAGCATTGAAACAGCTATACTCAAATTAAATCATCAAAATATTTACTGCAAAAATGTTTTCTAAAAACTTACAAAAAGGCAGAGTGAAATTAGAGCTACATAAGAGCATTTGACAGATGTGAAGTAGGAGAAAGTTCATAAAATAAATAAAATGTACGATCCATTTGTATGTAAGAGTTGCCATGCACACTTGTGTGGACGGGGAGGGGACACTGTAGAAATGCGAAGATTGCTGCACATACACATAGCCTATAGCGTCAGCGTTGGGCTGCTCGTAGAACACCGTATCAGCAATCCTAGTGAGCATGCCCAGACAGTCCAAAGAGAGGAAGAGGGAGGGGGAGCAGAGGAGAGGGAGGAGGAAAGAAAAAAAGAGACAGCATCAGAATCAACCAAGCAGACAGAACAGTTGCGAGCAGCAAGGACAAGGAAGCACGGAGAATCACAGCAGAGTGTAAAAACAGATTTATAGTTACAAAGAAATACCGTGCAAGACTTGGAGAGAGTCTGCTAAAACGAAACAAGAAAAAGGTTTGTTGTTAGAAGGAGAGAAAGGCGATCAAAAAAAGAACATCCTGTCATGTGTTTCCATACCTCACAGGTACGAAACCAAACAAATTCAGGAAATCTACAAATCATTTTCCAACAGGGGGCTTTTTAACAGAGCAGGATTCTGGAGTTAGCTGACTAGCCTCCATCAAGATTAAAAATAATATATAATCATCCAAATTCATTTCACTTCATTCATTATAATATGTTGACTAATAAAAACAAGGCTGACTAACTCCACTTTGTGAAATAACCCACAGTTGCAGGAAAACAACAGCGAAAAATTGTCTTGAGATAAATACCATGAGAGAGCATTTTGTGATATTTGAGGTATGTTGCGCATAAGAGAAGCTGAGAAGGAGAGGCGATGGCAAGACTGTGATATGTGTTAAATGCCATGATAAGAACTCCAGCAAAGAACACCAACACTGTCTGATAGCTTGAGCATAAGGCCACATGCTTTTTAAAGTAAATACTAATCCACTGATGGAAGTAAGACCATAATCGTCTGTCCCTTCAGCATCACTGTCTGATATGGAAATAAATAATTTGTCTCATATGTAGCTCACACACAGCCACTTGCTAATGGAACAAGTACAGCGTTTTATTTCAATGATTTCCAACTGCAGAGGTCAGAAGGGGCGACACTAGCTGGATACTGACATTAGGCATGTGTGAGTAAAGCACCTGTAAGACCCTTTTTTCTTATAGGGTGTTGAACCAACATACAGTACCTTTTATTAGCTTTGCTCTTATAGGGTGTGTGTACATACAGTACATTACATACAGTACCTGGTATACATTACATACAGCGCCTTGATCTTATAAGAAAAATGTGTGTGTTTGTCTATCTGCGTGTGTATTTTAGAAAGCGTGTACAGTGTCTCTTATGACTAATGAGTGTGTGTGTGTGTGTGTGTGTGTGTGTGTACGTACATTTGCGTGAGTAAGCACAGTACCTGTTACTAGCTTTGCTTTTATTGGGTATGTGTATTTACATTACAGAGTACCCGGTATTAGCCTTGATCTTATAAGGAGCATGTGTGTGTTTGTCTATCTGTGTGTGTATTTCTGAAAGTGGTACAGTGTCTGTTATTACCATTCCTCTTCTGAGGGATGTGTGTGCATGTGTGTGTGTGTGTGTGTATGTGCATGTGCACAGTACCTGTTATTAGCTTTGTTTTTCTCCATTTGTTCACTCTGGTGCTGATGCCAGTCCTCCAGCTCCTTCTTCGCCCTCTCTCTCCACTCTGCCTCTGCAGCCTTAGAGGCCGAATCTGCACAGACAGGAAGTGAGCAAACATTAGACAAGGAAGTGAGCATCCAAAGGGTTCACTGATGTATGCTAAGCATTCTGCTCCAACTTTGTGTGTGTGCAGTTTAAATTTGGCAGGGTGGGTGGCTGTGTAATTTAACTTTGTCAAAGATGGTGGGTAGGTAGGTACACAGGTAGGAGTATGTGTGTATGTAGTTTCAGCAGGTTGTATGTATGTGTATGAGTGTGAAGTTTCATTTCACCAGGGTAGCTGGGTGAATAGGTGTAAGTGTAGTTAAATTTGGTGGAACAGAGGGATACCCAGTTCTTCCAGTCGAGCCTTCTGTTCCTCCCTCCACTTGCGAAGGCTCTCGGGTTCCTGCCTGAGCTGGTCAACATGGGCGATGGCAGCGTATCCATCTGTGGGCCCGTTGGATTCCTGCAGGAACACGCACACAGATGTTATAAAGTGCAACGCAAAGTTAAATTTCATACAACCACACACCAGTGCACTGTTCCGCTTATACCATGGCCGCCTGCCAAAGATCAAGACATTCATTTGCTCCCACAGGTGCAAACAGAGATTACCATTTCAAATCATTCCATTATTTAAACTGAACTATGGATTTACCTGTCAACCAAACATTCCCCCTGTTGGTGTGTAAACAACAATTAGCCTTCTCCTACAAGACACTTATAAAGTACAAGGTGAAAAATCCAGAACTGAGTAAACACTGCACCCCTAATCACAAAACTGCCTTGCTACAAGCAAGCTGTGGTATAGTGTCTATTCACTGGATACAAATGTCTGATTTCTTTGGACTTATTTGGTTTATTTGGCTGGTGTACTTACTGTTCTCCTGTTAGTGTTGCTTTGGTCAGTAGTCCCTGACATAACCAGGGTATTTATTTAGAACGGTGATGTTTTACAAAATACAGAACAGAGAATTCAACCAGGCCATGGTATAAGCGCCAGGGAAAAAAGATTGTGCAATGCACCTGTTGTACACAAACCAGACCCTTAAAGCCATTTACACAGAAACCACAATTCCTATGAGACCTTGCCCATGCAGATCAGCATGTCTCAGCTCCATTTCCGACAGGATTAACCGGAGATCCCAAACTCAACATGCAAAACGGCCACAGACCCCGAGATTTGTTAGTCCGATTAAAAACAACCTGAGGATTAAACACCCAAACATAAACTCACGCTCACCTGGTAAAAACCAAGCTAGTAACAGATTCAGTACACTCACCCCACTCACACTTGCTCAGACGCAAACACATACGCACACGTGTGCGCATGCATGTATCATAACAACAAAGCTTAATAACATCCCTTCACCTTCCATTGGTGGCTGCGCAATCTCACTCCACACTACTGTGGCCAAGTTCAGTTTTATTTTCTTTCTGCTTTTTTCCCCTCAAATGAAGGTTACATAACCACTATAGCCATGCACATGTGGAGTGGAGTATGTGAGCACATTTTAGGAGTGTCATTTTTAGGAGTGGGGTATGGTTGTATGTGACAGGGAGAGATCTTTAATAGTAGTGTGTGTGTATTTGGGGGGCGGGTGTATGAGAGATTTTTAGGAGTGGGGTTTTTCTGTGTGATTGTCAGGCGTGTGTGTGTGAGAGAGAGAAAGATATTTTGTGATATTAAGAGTGATGTGTATGTGTGAATGTTTGAAGGGTGTTGACAGCACTCAGACAGCCAGGCGTGTTGGGGAGTAGGAGGACAGTGGAGACGACAGAGCCTGCCTGTATCAGCAGAGGAGAGGCAGAGGTGGAGGTGGAGGGGGGGCAGTCGAGGAAGGCCTCGCTCCCGAGCGGCGACCCCCTCGGGGAGGATGGGTCAATCGGGGCGGTCGCCGTGGGAACAAGGGCAGGGTCATCTGCCAATCCAAACTGCCAAAGAGACGGAGCGGAGTTCATCTCCTTCAGTGGAACACATCTGCCTGCCTGCCTGCCTCCCCAAGGGCAACACAACATCTTACATAACACAAACTGACTGTATGGACTGACCATACAGAGTGCTGTGTAAACCCAGGAGTAGCATTAGCCAATTACACCTCTTTGACCCAGGAGTAGCATTAGCTACCTCTTTGATATTGCTAGCCAACATGAATGTCCTACTGAGTTCTTGATTATTGCTGATCTGACTGCCATAACTATAAAATAAACAGAATTCTAACCAACCTCTATTCCAAATGGTTGTATCTAAGAGTTTCTGCATTAGTTGGAGGGATAGAAAGCCATTTGTATGCCAGTACACTTCAAAGCAAACCACTGTACTGAGGATAGTATAGACATCACACTCAAGAGGTGACTATTCCATACACACTCAAATTTACTTACTGTGTTTTCACAGTTTCTTAGCCTAATATTAAGTTTACTCTTTGTGATACTGCATTTGACAGAGAAAACATTCCACACATACAATGTGAAATAGACATTTGTCTCATAGTTCAAACACATGGGGTCTTTTTCAGCTGCTTCTTTTAATGTTTGTTTCAGCTATATGTTTTCAGTTATGTGTGAGACCTGTAGCCAATTAAAACGTTGGAACCGGATCCACTACAAAGGTATGGTCTCGGATTACATAGATATGTTGTTTGGTTCTCTAAAATGTGTGTGATACAGAAGCTGATCTTCCCCTCGTAAAAGCGGCTGTGACGATTCCCTGAGTGACACATTCGCTTTTGCTTCAGTGACCTCGTACTCTAAATAGTGAGATTCGTCTCCGAAAGCACAGCACGTTCCACACCGGCACAACGCTTTCATCGTAATACAATCCCATCCTATTACACCGGTATTTAATGGTGAAAGTACCGGTCACGCACAGAATACAACACCAGGGCACAGGGTATCTGTCACGTCCATTATACCATTCTCAAGATAATCACTTCTGCAAAACAGCAATCAAACTGACCGCTGTTCTGTTCCCACAAGTAGCAGCGAAGGGGCTAGATAACCAAAAAAAGCCCCCCCACACAATTTATAAATACAAACAGATTAAAAAAAACATATTGTGTGAAACATGATACAAATGTTATCGCTGCAGTAATACCTCTTCATTTTCTTGGGCTGTCTGTCCGTTCTCTGCCTGCGAGAACATTGAGACAACGATTCAGTGATGTTAGAAAGCCACAGCATGCATGTGTAACTAGCGGAGTAATTGACCACCGCTATTCTTATATAACTGACAGCAACACAATATCAGTCGTACAGAAGTGAGGTAGGGTCACTGAAATGACGGAGATACTCACCTGAAACATGTCTCCGTTAACCGTGGCTGCCTCCTCGCCGATACCATCTGCAGAAAACACAGAGGTGGTATGAGTTTGTTCCAAAATTCCAATACCAAATTCACAGCGGTAAAACTGTCCAAGCGATAACACTGTCTACACCCTCATAGGTCATACGGCCCATTAACTACAACAATTAAATTAATTCCGATGAGAGGTGTGACACGAACAGAGAACGGTTACAAATAAGAACTGCAGATCAGTCAGTGATTTTATGTCAACTTTTATGGTACTTTCAAAAATCCAATCATACAAGAGTGTAGGAACATCTATCATGCAGTAAACCGGTAGTGCCCTCATGTCCATATTCACTTATGGACATGAAATAGGGAGATGGTTTTGTGCAAATGAAAGAAAACAGTAACCTTTGTACAGTGGACATTTTCAGGAGTCAGTGATTACAGCTGCAGTGCCATAGAAGCAGTGGCCTCATGTATGAACCGTACATACCAAGGGGCCAGATTTCTGCTCTCGAGCTGAACACCGGAAAAAGTGTCCCCATCCAGCAAGTTGGGGATTGAAACGCTATTTCCCCACTGGATTGGGAATTCATTTTCGACAGCATATTAAAAATATGTACCCTCATATAACGACATTCAATCTTAGCTCTTAATAAATTAATACTACATATATTATGTTGCAGCAGTTTTTTCAGTTTTGTTACAACACACTGTTTATTTTTTTTGTTTATTTCCCCAAAAATGCCGTGATATCACATTTATGCGCCTATGACATGGCTTGCCTGCTGCCATCAGTTGCGGGCTTGACAGGCATGAAAGCTTATTTAAGTTACGCGGAATCCTCGTGCCCGTCTCGTGGAAAGTAAACAATAGGAAAAACGAGAACAATAACAGTTATGATTGCATTACAAAAGACTGTTTGTTAATATATATCCTTGTTTATGTTTTTTTTTGTTATTTTTACTTTTTTTGACAAAAAATCTATTTGTCAGTTCTCTAAGGCTATGCGTTTGCTCATTGCTTTGCGTATTTTTCTTTGAGCATGAAACATTGGAGACAACTGCGCTTGATGGTTGGCAAAATTACACTTCCAGGTTCTGTAGTTGTCTGCACTGACTTCTATAGGAGTCGCGGTCTCTACATTTTTATATACTCTAAGGTGCTTACGCACACAAAACGCTCCACAGCTTGCGTACACCGATTTTCACGCACACTATGGGATTTAATGAAACTTCCATTTGACGTGAGAATGTGCGTACCGCTACGATACGTTTGACGCATGCGTAAGCACATTCGGTGCACATAATATGCAAATATTATTTGCTCTAAATGGCACACCCAAGAAATTTCCTCTATAGTTTCCTTATTCCTCCTGATTAATTAAGATCATGTTGACTTTAGACTGACACTGCAATAAGAGCGCCCGTGGATGGATGAATGTGTGTACGTAAATTGCCATTCTAGAAACGTTCAAGTGATTTGCGACGCAAAAATGAGTGACAAATGTGGTTTCACGATGGCCAGGGTCATGTCTTGATGCGTTTATACTGATGAACAGTAAAGTTGGAAATCAACTCTGATAACCAGCCGCTTAACGAGGCAGCTCAGTGGTGGCACCCCCACTTGCGTACGCAAGTTTTATAAATCAGTTTTTTTTTGCGTACGCAAACGCTCAGGTTTTAGCGTACATAACGATTATAAAAGTACGCAGTTTTTTAAATGAGGCCCCACATCACCCAACAGCCTAGTTGACTTTTCTGTAGTCACAGTCAATATCTCGTACAGTACAAGTCTGTTCTGATTTTAAAAATCAAATCTGATCCATACTTCTAATACAGTTATAGTTAATATGATAATTATATTTCAAAATATCTCACTGTGACAGTACTAGCTAATTTCACTCTGCTCCTCAAACTGCAAGAGAGCTGACTTCAAATTCAAAGGCAGTTCACACAATCTGCCACAACTTCTGTTTGGCTACATGGTAACGCTGAACTTTCCAGGGCGGTCTGGAAACCTTCCAATGCCTAAATCCATGCCTGCAGCGAGCAAACTGTGCATAAGAAATCTTGGCCATAAGGCATACTTCACCCGCAGACATTTTCGAATTAATATCGAGATGTAAAATCTCTGCAGTAACAAACAAAAACATTACATTACCACCCAACAAACTGAAATGGAATTTGTTCATATTTACTACACTAGAATTGTGTCTATTAAGCGAATAGTAAGCTCTGCAACCCAACTGCTTGACCGTTTCTAACATCATCATCATCATCATCCGCGGTTCCCGACAAGGAGAACTGCGAAGCTTAAGTAACTAGGACAACTGAAATGTCCCAAGTAATTTAAATTGAAAACACTTAAGAATGGGATTTCACGAAACTGTTGTCAATATTTTGAAATCGATTACATACAACTAGAATCGCTAAGCTTTTTGAAAATATGTATCGCTACCGATACTAAACGTTAGTTAGCGAGAATAACCAGAAAGCATACTCTCAAATATTCTTACAATACCTCGCGAACTACTTCACTAGGCTTGCCATCGTTCAGGACACTTTATGGATAACACCTTCCTAATGTGGGAATCACAGGTGGTTCACATGCAAATCATTCGATTTCCATAATGTGCATGGATTAAAATGAACAGTTGGGAACTAAATGGAAACTAGACTGCAGCGTATTTATCGGACTTCTTGTAGAGCGTGTCTACTGTTTATTTTGACACATCTGCAATTGTATCTAACAGAGGTGCATAGAAATCCCAGCTGTGCTACGGATACTTCTAGCCAAACAGATAGCGATCGCTAAATTATTTGATGTTAGTAATAATATAGCGATAGGGCCTTCCTAGTATAAAGAAACCGACGTCGAAGCTGATGTCTAAGGCACCTTACATCCATTGTTACCCAATGACAAAGGTACGCCACTTCAGGCATATCGCACTTGCAAACTAAGCATACTACACACTAGGTACCTATACTAGCTAGCTGGCTAGGGCCAGTCGTCCTTCGTGTTACTCATAGCTACAATGACACGCATAAACCAAAAGACTATTAACAATGAATGTTTACTATTGTAATTTCAATTATTAGATACTTCACACTGAAGTTATCCCATATTAAACACTGTCACGCATTAATTCTTGCTGGCTAGCTAACTAGCTAGCATACAACCAAACAAGTTACGTTCGACGTTATTGCTCGTTCACGACACAGCTGTATACAGAAGAACTTACCACAAGCAAATTGTTACTCTACCAAAAATAAAGATATGTGGCCTCAAGCTAACTGTTATGTCGTTCGATATCGCGACTGGTTAAACTATCGCTATCTGGCGATTCCTCCAGGTACAAAAAAACGCACCGTAATTTGACTGAGGTGGCGACTGCTCTTCCTGGAGTTGGCCGGCCCCTTCCAGCGCTCCGAAGCCCTCATCGTTCTCGATACCGGCTATCTCGCTTTCTTGTTGGGCTAAAAACGCTGCGGCCGGGTCGTCGTCCGTCGGAGGTGCTCCGTTGTCAGAGGACGAGAAAAACCCGTAGTCGTCGGCCATCTTCTAGAGCTTTCGGGACCTTAACTTAGCGAACGACGTTACTGTTTCGCTGACAAAAACTGGGTTGTGAGTTAGTTCCAAATAGGTTGACGTCGACCTGCAAATGTTAACGTAGTTCTCGCCGAGGCGCGTTCAATCGTCCCCCTAGACAGAAAGCTCTAGTTACCGGTGACGTCACAGTCTGCGCAGTTTGTTCATGGACAGGAGGGGAAGGTACAAAGCCAAAATCTGGCGACCAATCAGCGTATGCAACAAAACGAGTAAGAAAGAAAAAATCGCATATATTATATCCCCACCTTGTTTTCTTCACAGCAATGACTTTTTATTTGTCACATTATGACATGGAAAACACACTTGCATTTCATTTCACAGAGTACTCAAAACTATCTGGGTTAACATTTTATTTGTCACGTTTTCAGGTTTCCCCCACCCAGAGATGCACGCATCTGTGCCAAACCTATATCTATGAGTACACATTTACGCCAATAGAAGAATACTCTCAAAGGGAAACTCATCTATCGCTTCCCAGATGACGGGCCTTGACAAGCACGTGCACTATGAGTAATTTTCCATCATAAAACAAAACGTGTGCCATTTTGTCATGGAATCATGGGTTGGTTTTTCTCTTATTGCTGTGAGATGTGTTGCCACCGATACAGTAGCACTTAAGAAGACACTGCAGTAGTACGTATAAACGTCCAGCCACACTATGTGGTTGCAGATGTCTTGTTATTGTGTGTTTTATACATAAGAATCAAAAAATTGCAAGTATAACAAATTATAAATCATCATAAAAGCACCGCGACACGAAATCACACTTTAAGAAGGTTCTATCATATCCATTCCAACAGACGTATATAGACATGAAAATGAATTGTGTCTCTCCTTTTAGCTGTCAATTCACAAAACGCTCAATTTTGCTCATTCTGCATTTGAATGAATTCCATTCGTGAGCATCTTCACATATGTCACCTGTTTGAATAGATACATTTTGTCAAAGTAGACAAAGACCTATGCCGATGATGATTAAGCAAAAGAATTCTGCTGACACAATAAAGTTGATGCATATTTTCCTTGATTTTTTTTTATTTCTGAAAGTATTTATGAAACGACGTTGCACAAATAGTCCTGATCCAAAATTGAAATCCGTAAATTAAGGTTGTCAAAATTCTTGAATATATCAATTATCTTTGCTAAAAGCAGGATTTCTTCTGTGTTCCTCACCCCAATCCGCTGACGGTAAACGCCACTTCCGGTGCTTTCTGTCTCTCCCGTCAGGGGATTGGTGAGGCAAGATGGCGGCGCCAGAGGAACAGGAATTATCTCAGGCGCAGACTGAGAAACTACTACAGTTTCAGGTATTCAACATGCAGCGATACATTTGTCGTTAACTGAGCACTTACAGAATGATCACGTTTTAAAATCCGTACCAAATACATTCGGTTGCGAATGGGATGTCGGTTTCCTAATGAACGGGTTAGGTGTCGTTATTAGCAGCTAGCTATGTAGCCAACGTTACCTAGCTAGCTAGCTATTGCTAACAGGAGGTAAGGGATTGATAAAACTTCAAAAGGTTGCTTGCTCGCTTTATAACTTCATTTAGCTATTTATTAGCTAGCTAGGTATTGTAAGTAGTTTGTTACGGAATCTAACGTCCGTATCTGTTTCAGAAGTGTTGTTTTATAGAGGCTATAATTGCTCACACTTTGTATCGACAACTTCACATTTGGCATTAGTGTGACTCAGGAATTCACCATGCATTCTGTAGTGTTACCCCATGCATGTCTTGCCATATAGCTTTACAAAGTTAAGTGCAGTGTTTAGCCAGCTAGGTTTCGAGAAAACTACTGAGCTATCTTGCTAATTGTCTTGGTCAAATGGATGATAAATTTCGTTCAGTCTGGTTTTATTTACCAGCTGGTGTAGAAGTTTTTTTGCTAGCTTGCTAACTGTGGCTATCACCTTTGTATTCATACATTTTACGTCGTGCTTATTGAGAACATCCAGTGAATTGCCAACAGAATGACCAGTCGCTTAACTAGTAGCATAATTAAATATTCTTTGTTAGATGTTGTAGCGAGAGATGTGATCAAATCTCGGCACTGACGTCCCCAAACCCATCACATCCAGTCTATCCGACCCCGACGACTGTTCCAGGGTCTTGCAGTCAGATTTAGCTCTAACTGCCACAGCGCTGTTCACAGGCGGATGCAGCACCTGTCCCGTACATGTCGCCTTACAACAATCCAGAATCTTGTGTGTGTTTTACCTACTGTCGTGATTAGGTGGGACTCACAATTCTGGTGGGCCACACAGTCTGAATGTTATGTGGTTTCTTTTCATCAACCAATTTTAGCCTTGGAAACCAGACATGTTGACATTTAAGCCAGTCATTCACTCAAAATAAGCTTGTATTGGCTGAAACACACTGAAAACCAGCAGATACTGCAGTGTGCTGAGTTTGGAAGCCCAAGTCTGGATGACAACAGATAACCTCATGCTATAAGTAAAGCCATGCAATCTCCCAGCCTGCAACATCTGTGTTACTGTGCACTCCTGTCTTCCCACAGGACTTGACCGGACTGGAGTCCATGGACCAATGTCGACGTACGTTAGAACAACACAACTGGAACATCGAGGTGAGAAAATGCAACTGGTGGAATTTAAGCCTGTGTGTTTGACTCAGACTTGATGTAACTCAGCCTTACAAGGGTATGTGCTTTGTTACATAACCAATGCCCAGGTACGGCTTCTGACAAATCCCAATAAAAACATAAGGCATGAATTGATAAACCCCAGAGCCAACCAAATCCACCCTGAAATTTGCTGGCACCAGATAATCAGGATAATAGGAAGGTAATTGCAGGAGATTTAATCAGTTTATCCAGACATAATTACAAATTGAAGTGAATCTGGAGTGAAGACGAGTAGAATTCAAGAAATTCTCAACCCTGGTTTGAAAAGGCAGCAGTGCTGGCAGGGCTTCTTGACCCTGGTTTTGAGGGGGCCATGATATCTGCAAGTTCTCATTACAGCCAAGTCCTCAAATATGTCATTCAAATTGCCTCACTTTCCCAGTCCATGGTGGTTTGTCCTGTAAGACAGGTTTGACCTTTATGTTGACCTTCCTGGACCAATGGCTGAAGCCCTTGTTAAGCCTAGCATGGCCATACTTTTAGTGATTTTGAGAATGTCCACTGAATCTTCCCTCCCTGACTCTGTCTCATCTTTTCATACATCTCAGCTGAGTCAGTTTTTCCAGGGGCACTATGACATTATTAGCAGAAATCAATCATGATCTCCTCCGCAACTATCAGAATTGATCTTTTAGGGTCTGAATACTGGGCAGGAATAGTTATTTTTGTACTTTTAAAATACAGTTGTGTTAGGTTAATGATGATTTTAATATGGAAACAGTCTGGGAAATTGTTTGAGACGGCAGGTTGTCTTCTCCAGGTAAAGCCTTTGTGAAAATGCCGTCAAGATGGATGACGTGGACAGATAGTATTGTGTCACGTCAGCCCTAACTGTTTCATTAATGTGCATGTGTGCACTTCACATTCACATTCAGGCGTTTAGCCATCACCCATATCTAGAGCAGCTTACATGTATTTATTTATTTTAATCTTCACTACAATCTGTTCATATAGCTGGATATATTTCCGGTACCTTTCTTAAGGGAACGACAGAACTTCTCCACCATGGAATCAAAACCGAAAACTTGAATTCCGGTATCGGACTGCCGCTGTACTTACTGTTTCTTAGATACAGTTATTCACCAAACTTTATCTTCAGGACGGTTAACTATGAGAGCTTTGTTTGGCTGAGAGTCTGCTACTAGTCATCGCCCTTAGCTACGTTCCACACAGGGCAAAAGAATAAACTGTTGATAGGGTCTTAACTGGTTTCCCCTCTTCCTTAAAACTCCTGTAAAGCAGGTGTGGCTAACCCTGGTCTTGATGGGTTGTAGTTCGTGGCTAATTTTTGTTTTCAACTTAAAATCAGCAAACGGTTTAAACCTAAGAAGCCAGATCATGTGATTTAAAATGTTCTGAACTGCATTATTTGTTAAATTAAGTGCTGTGTAGCAACGAAAATAGCTGAAACTGGAATTAAAGATGCCTGCTGTTTAAAAAAAATATCATTGACTTGAAATTTCTGGAAAATGGTGAAAACTTTCATTAAGAAGCTTTCTAGGTGGGCAAGAGGTTTTGAAAAACATTTAATATTTTCTGCCCTTATAGAGGCAGCTTGTGGATCAGAGTAAATACCCCAACAAAATTGGCTCGAGTTTTCGCTGGAGTTGGTAGTAGACTCTGAGCCAGAATTTAGTCCAGGTTTTGCCCATTTTTAATGTATCTTTTTTTTCTATTCTGTAGCACTCTTGGATTGCTGTATCTTGCATTATTTGCAAATGTGTGACTGCACACCGACTGCATGTATGTGCATGCGTGTGCATGCGTTGTAGGGAGCTGTATGACTGGAGTTTGTGTTTCAGGCAGCTGTGTGACTGTACATTGTGTTGTCTGTGCAGCAGGCAGCTGTGTGTCTGCGCAGCTTGCACTCTCTGTTGTGCAGGCAGCCATGTGACTGTGCAGTGCGTTTGTCTTCCAGGCCGCTGTGCAGGACAGGCTGAACGAACAGGAGGGCGTACCCAGTGTCTTTAACCCTCCGCCCTCGAGGCCATTACAGGTCAACACGGCTGACCACAGAGTCTATAGCTACATCGTCTCCCGGACACAGCCCAGCGTAAGCAACCTGTCACAACCTGATTTCTTTGTTCTGCTCATCTGTCTGTCTGATTCTCAAGCACTCCGTATATATATATGTGTTGCTTTGGTCACTATTAAACTTAACATTTTTGTAAAGTCAGTGTGCAAAGTGGCTATCCTTAAACACAGATGACTATTTTAACAACAAAAAGATTTTCCAAAAAAAATGGCAGTGGGCCACGATATCTGAGCGTGAAAGAGCTGAACAAGATGCATACGGCACAGTAAGCACAGTCATCTTTGTTCATGACGGAAACTTTGTAATCATGCCGTCTCCAAATTTTGCTTTCCTCTCTGCCACCAAGGTCCGACTCGGTTCCATTTTATTCAGACCACTGATTCTAAAACCGTGGAGAGACGCACACACTGAGGGTTATACCCATTTGTGCTCCCAGCATACACCAGGAGATGACTGATTACCCGTGAATGCCTGTAGAAGGTCTGCTTAACAGAGGGGAAACGGTTCTGGGTCCCTCGGCTCAGGCAAAGGCATGACTGTGCAGAAATACAGCAGTCTGTTGCGTATATGAATGTGACACGTTTTAATAGTCTGTGCTAATTTTGGGCCCCGGGGGGGGAAAAAAAAATACAAAATGACTCCATCCATATCATCTCAAAAAATTGAGTGATGCTGTAGAAAAGCCCACCTCTTAGGCATAAAACCGGCCCATAATGCATTGCTGTCCCAGTCAGGTCCCTTTAAAATGAGGCAAGGGTTATAGCTAAAGCTGTCTGTCATTCTGCACTGCAATCCATATGCCTGCCTTTTCATCCCTTGGCAGGTGTTTGCAAACATTTTCATACAAATAAAAAAACAAAATTGTTGCATCAGCTGAGGATTTGATTTAATGCTGATTTCTCGTTTTATTTTTCAGGGGTTGCTAGGATGGAGTTATTATTTGATCATGCTCCCATTTAGATTTACATACTATACACTTCTTGACATATTCAGGTAAGGATTGAAGTTGTGAGCTCCGTTTGAAAAATGTTTAAGCTTTTGAAAAAATTCTGAATTTTCGTTCAGTTTTGATAAATCACCATGTCATGTGTTTCCATATCTCTTATGTAAAGGAGGATCTGGGTAGAGACATTGGCTGTTTTTAAGGTGAACCTTAGGTGAGATGAACCCTCTAGTTCACAGGGTGACCGGTTCTTTTTTTCTCAGGTTTGCTCTGAGTTTCATTCGACCAGACCCCCGAGGGCGAGTCACAGATCCTGTCGGGGATGTCGTCTCCTTTATTCACAATTTTGAGGAGAAATATGGCCGATCCCATCCAGTCTTCTACCAGGGCACCTACAGCCAGGTAATCTGTCCAGCCCATGGAAAGTGTGTGTGTGTGTGTGTGTGTGTGTTTGTGTGTGTGTGTTTGTGTTTGTGCTTTTGTGTGTGAGTGTGTGTGTGTGTGTGTGTGTGTGTGTGTGTGTGTGTGTGTTGGTGTGTGTGTTGGTGTGGTGTGTGTGTGGGGGGGGTGGTATTTATGTATTGTGTGTGCTTGTTTGTATAGCTGACAATGCATGTGTATTTGTGCACGTTTATGCAGGTATTGATTTGTTTGTATGAATTTGTGTCCATACACACAGACCCACTCCTCATCCTTGGGTCATTGTGTGTATCCTTAAATGTTTCCATTTTTAAATGGAAACAATCCTCTAAATTGTCATCCATAATGAGTTACCCAGTGAGAGGGATGCCGACCCAACTCTGGCCCTTACCTCTAAATGTGTTCTTAATTTCATGTTGCCTTTGAGTATTTCACATCACTTTAGGTAATCTGAATTATAACAAAGAATCTTATTTTTTGATCACATTAATGGGCTTCCATTAGATAAATGTAATTATGCATAAACAATGTTTATCCATTTTTGATTTGTGCTAAAGTTCTCGGCTGTCCTAGTTAAATAAATGACGACTGCACTTACGGTGCACTTAAAAACGCAATAAAAAATACATTATTAGAGGAATTTCATTTGGTTGTCAGATTGGACTACCTGTTCTTTTGTTTTGCTTTATTATTCTCTGATTAATTGACCCAGTTGCAGTCAGGTAATTGCAAAATGGCTGATGTTGTGTGGCATGTTTATTAATGATGTAGAGCGTTCAGACTCTGGTTCAGGCTGGTGTTTTTCAGTGAAGGAGGATGCCCAGCTCAGTGATGCAGGGATTAAGTCACAGCTGTGCCCGTTGTTTGATCTCGGGACGATATGAGCTTCCTCTTCCTGCCTGTTCGTTTTCGATGAACTGATTTGACGTGTCACGGGCTATGTGATTTGGAAGGTTTTCGTCAGAGGGGGCTGGTGGCTCTGGAAGCGAGGTAAAGGGAGTAAGACCTGAATTTTCCCCCCCCCCCCCCCCCCCCAGGCTCTGAATGACGCCAAGCGAGAGCTTCGTTTCCTGTTGGTGTATCTCCATGGAGACGATCACCAGGACACTGATGAGTTTTGCCGGTAGGTTCAAGTTCCGTTCCATTTCAGATGAATCCACTGTCAGCAGGATTCCCTGTCTTTGCAAAATTCCCCTGAAACCTGTTTGATTTATGTGTTGTTTAAATTAACTAAAATGAGTGTCCAATGTATTAGATTCACCCCCCACCCCACACAAACTGTTTATTCCAGGAAGTCATATATCACTTGACTGCAGTATACAGTATTAATCAGACCAACACTTCTGGCATTAATTAGTCCAGTGTAAACACAGGTATTTCTGCATGTTACAACATTCCTTCACAACACATTCAACATTTTTAGCATCCCTGCCCAGACAAATTTATGCTGTTCTGAAGTCCAAAGGGTGTGCAACACTCTGCGGTGTACCTAATAAACTGGCAACTGAATGTACATCAACACATTGAATAAACTGTTATGATTTGCACCATCGTGGGGAAATTTCCAAATATTTACATCCTGGAAACGAATTTTTCCACTGTCATGGGAAAGTCCTGGGAAATTTCTCAAATTGAAAAATTTCAAATATACAGTTATGCTACTTGCTACATCAGTTGCATGATGCTACATACTATGAAGTACTTTCTCTATCAGTGTGCTCACAAGGAAACTAGGATAGCCTGTGGTATGTACATTACTGTCAAAAGGTACTGCAGAATGAGATGTACGCATTTGTAGACAAAATTTAGCTCTACTTAAATAAAAAAAAAAAAAAAGTAGGTCTGACCGCACCAGACATGAAACCTTAGAATCTTGCTATTTATATTTTCCATCACTTTCCAATGCAGTTTTACAGATGGATGTGATTTTAGTGAGAATTTTGAGTCTGTGTTTGTTGTCTCTGTCAGGAATACGTTGTGCACGGAGGAAGTCCTGACATTCATTAATACCCGGATGCTATTCTGGGCCTGCTCCACCAGCAAGCCTGAAGGATACAGAGGTACCAATCTCTCCTGCGTTCTCCACTGCATGTACGCGTGCGAGTAGCTGACCGTGCGTTCTCCCTTAGTCTCGCAGGCCCTGCGGGAGAACGTGTATCCTTTCCTGGCTGTGATCGTTCTGAAGGACAGGAAGATGACGGTGGTGGGTAGGCTGGAGGGGCTCATTCAGCCGGAAGATCTGATCAACCAGCTCAACTTCATCTTGGAGGCGAATCAGCCCTTCCTCACCTCCGAGAGACTGGAGAGGTGAGCGCGTCACGTCAGCACACTGTACCGATGCGCCGTATGCATGTTTCCATATCGCATTAAAGCGCCGTATCAATGACGTGCTGTACACCCCTTTTCCAAATCGCATTGAGGCTCTGCATCATTAACGTGCTGTATGCACGTTTCCACATTGCATTAACGTGTCTAAATTACACCAACATGCTGTATCATTAACACTACGCATCCATGCCTCTACTGACATTATTTTTGTTCAAATAGAAGCAAGGAAGCAGACATTTCTGATTGTGTGACCTTAACGGAAATTAGGCCATGTTCAATAGTCTTTAATAAGCCACTATTTAAAAAAAAAAAAAAAAAAAAAGTCTGATACTATATACAGGTTTAACCTCTATGTTAAGTACATTACTACATCTCTAGGCGTCTACATCTCAGGCTCAGTTGATATTTCAATTTCAATGGGACATACCTGGTAAAATAAAGGTTACCTGAATAAAAAGTAAAGCATGGCCAAGTATGTTTGATAGAAGTTACTTGGTGGTAGTGTTGGTTTGCTAGCTGCAGATCACTATCCTTCCATTTTCCTTAGACATAAGAGCCAACCATTCCTGTGGCAGTGGACTGAATTTTCATGTGCGCTTTCTTCAGCCCTCTGTGAATGTGTGTGTATGTTTATGCATACGTGTGTTTGTGTGCATGCATGCGCATGTCTGTATGAGAATGTCTATGTTTGCGAATGGGCGCATGTGTATTTCGAGTGTTTGCATGTGTACGTGTGTATCCGTGTGTGTTTGTGTGAATGAGACTTTGTGTATGCATGCGTGTTGGCACACGCATATGTACGTGTGCGCTTGTGTGTACGTGTTTTCGTGTTTCTGTGTCGGTGAATGTGCGTGCTCGTCCCCCAGGGAGGAGCGTAATCAGACGCAGGTGCTGCGGCAGCAGCAGGACGAGGCGTACCTGGAGTCCCTGCGCGCCGATCAGGAGAAAGAGCGCAGGAAGCGGGCGGAGCAGGAGCAGCGAAGGCAGGAGGAGGAGCTAGCGCGCCAGAGTGTCCTCGCCGAGGAGAGGCGGAGACGGGTGAGCTGTGCCCCCGACACTGGATCACTCACACATGCACAAATGCACACTCACACTCACACATGCACGCGAACACAAATATATGGGTTACAATCATGATGAATGGCTCCCGACTAGCAACTAGATGCACTTTCAGGTCTCCCCTATGCACAGTCAGGTCCTGCAATTACATGGTCTTCCAGGAGAGGCCGCTGTGGAGGCATATGTCCACATTACATATTATTCCACACTTTTTTTTTATTAATTTGTTGTAATTTTTGTAATCTGCCAGCACTATACCCATCTAACAAACAACGAAATGATAGTTTTGATGGTGGATACACAAACAGAACGGATCCACCCCTGCAACAATCTCAGGCCCCGCAGTAAAAGGGTCCACCAGTAATTCCATGGTTTTCCACCAACTGTATATTTTATTTTAGATTGTTGCAGTACTTTCAACAGATAACTGATAGTAATACAACCATATATTAAATATTGTGGATCCACAAACAGAAAACACCCAACCTGTCGACACAGCAGCACTCGTGGCATGCAATTATATGGTCTTCCACAGCAGGGAAGCTGCAGGCAGACACTGTTGGGAATGTCGGGCTTTGCTGTGAACTTACATGCAGCGTAAATTGCGTGCACACGCGCTCTGTCTTGCAGACGCTGGAGGAGGAAAAGGAGCGTAAATCTGAATGTCTTCCCCCGGAACCGCCTCTGGATGACCCCGACGCTGTCAAAATTGTTTTCAAACTGCCCAATGACTCCCGAGTGGAGAGGAGATTTCTCTTCACACAGTCTCTAACAGTAATGGACGCTCAGTTTTCCTCTCTCCAGTTCCTTTCTCTCTCTCTCCTTCACCCTCCTTCTGTTCAGCCTGGTGATTCTCTCTCTCCCTTGCTTAGTTCAGTCTCAGTACAATGTAGAAAACATTAGGTAAATATTTTGTACAGATTCTGAAAGTAAACGTGGGCAAAGCCTAATCAAGGGGTCGGTAATATATGCTGTTGGTTCCGAGAATACATTTTATCTGATTGTTTTTTTTTTATGTATTTCATATGAATACAGAATTACACAATACGAAGTACAGCACAACAATGAATCAGGGTAACAAAAAAAATACATCATTCTTTGTATATACATATTTATATATAAAGAATGAGGACCAAGACGTGACATAAGACAGACAAGGCCAGACAAACTGCACTGTGTGTTTTCTTGTAGGTTTGTTGGAGCAGAGAGAAAATAGAAAAACAAATAAGTAGAAAAGTGAATAAAAGTAGAAAAGAATAGTAATACTTATAATTGTTGTATGGATGTGAGTCATATATTAGGGGCCGTTTGTGGAGAGAGGAATCAGCATTGAAGGTGCTGTAGAAAGGGGGACCAGGTGTTTTCATAGGATTTAATGTCTTTCAAATATGCCTAAGTTTTTCTAGATTTGATCAGATCGGGGGTATAATAATATCTGAAAGATAATTGTATTTTTTAAATGATTATGTTAGTGACATAATGTAGAGGTTGGATTGGCCAGGGGTCGAGCGTTACTCGGTTTCTCTCTCATTCCCGTACGATTGTGATACCACAGCAAAACAGCGGTGGAACGAGATTCTGAAAGACGCTTTCTCCCGCTCCCTCATCCCCAGGTAATACACGACTTCTTGTTCTCGCTGAAGGAAACCCCAGAGAAGTTCCAGATCGTGATGAACTACCCACGCCGCATTCTTCCCTGCCTCCCCACCGAGGACCAGCCCAACCCCCCCACCCTAAAGGAGGCGGGGCTTAGTCGGTCAGAGGTCCTATTCGTGCAGGACCTCACAGATGATTGACACCCGCCAGGCCACACTGCTCATACTAAGCGAAAGGATCATTATATATAAATATATATATTTTAAAATATATATATATTTAAAAATATATATATTTTTAAATATATATATATTAAAAAAAAAAACTTTTTCACCCACCCCCCACCCCTCTCCCTCAGTTTTGTTTTTTTGTCATGAGTCCATTGTGCACAGAGGATCAGTGGTACAAACCTATTTGTGAAAAATAATCTAATTACTCCTCCTCCCCCCCAACCTCCAGGACTGGACTTTGTTTTTGTTCTCTTTTCGTTTTATTTGTTCGATTTTCTCTCGGAGTGTGATGCAAACTGCCTGTACATTGATAACTTGGATATTTAATTATAATTAAGCTGTTTGTATCCTCTTATGCCTGAATTTGACCATATCCTCTAAAGAAAAATGTATTAAAAAAAAAAAACAAAAAAAAAAATCGCATTTAAAGTTCACTATAATTGTATGTTATCAGAAGACCAAACGAGGGTTCTTGGTAATGTAAGAGATGGACTGCTTGCAGTTCTTAACAATTAAAATTGAAAAAAAGAAAAAAATGGCCACTGCTTTGACCTGTGGCTTTAGACTACATTAGCATAGTACCAGTGCCTAGAGCGTGCCTGTGGTAATTCATAGATGCCTACTTTGCCCTTCTTATACCTGAACGGGCCGGTCATGTTAAGATGTAATTTTTTTCCAACCATAAATTAAAACATTTTAAAATTTGTGTTTCATTTTGTTTTTGTTGTTTTTTTTTCTATTTATTGAAAATAACATTTAGTTTCGAGCTCTGGATGTTGTTTACACGTTTCCAGAGATTGCTGTCCAAGGAGCTCCATCGATTTTAATATTTTTGTAGGTATGTGGAAACCAATAAAAAACAAAATGGTTATGCAAACTGGATGAGTAAGCAGCGTTTCTTTCATGCTATACAGACACTGCTGTCTGGAGCAGTTTCATGAGCACAGGTGAGCTTTTGCAAATGGCCTGTTGGGAAAAGAAGCTCACAACCACCAGCCCAGTTCTGTGCAACTGTTTGATGTAGCTGCCTGCAACAAACACAAGCCTCTTTGCTGAATGGCAGCGTGAGATATAGCTGCATCGAGATCTTAGCGGATGTTTTCTGCAGTGAGTACTTTTTTTTCAATCTATAGTTCATTTATACAGCTTTACATTTTACTGAAGCAGATCAAGTGAAGTTTTTTTGCTTGGGGTATGACAGTAGTGCACCGCCCTGTTGTTAAAACCCAGTACTGTATTCACTCTACACCAAGGATGGTGATCTGATCCTATTTATTCAACTAAGTTAATCGATCTAACAGTTTGGGTACATTTCTTAACGAACCAAAGAACTCAAGGATGTCTGCAATGCGGAACTTCCTTGCGGAAGACTTACATGTGAAAGTGTTGGTATATGCATTTAATTAGCTGAGTAAGGGTACTTGGTAAAAAGGAAAACTTACCTATACACCATCTCTTCAGGACTGAGGATGGTACACCCTTGTACCGGACTACACTACACTGCTTCCCTTATGTATGTGTTCACTTGTATATTCATCAGGTAAGGTCAGCTCTAAAGATGGTTGTGTGGCTATCAAGTAAACATTACATGGTGACTTATGTGGCTGTCTCTAGAAAATAGGTACAGGATATTCCAATATGCCTAAGGTTGGGGAAATTGCCTGTGAGTGTGGTACTCTACTTTTTATTACTTTTAATTTTTTAAGATACATGGATTGTGTACATTAATATGTTCACTTACATATTGAATTATTGTACATCCAGTTTGAGCTGCACACTTCAACTTCTCTCCAGACAGTTTCCCTCATTCTACTGAAATGTTGGGATGCACACAGTGGAGGAACTGTGTCTGTACCCTAAACGGTCGCTGGTTTGACTCCCAGGTGACACTCACAGTACCATTTAAAGAGGCACTTAGGCTAGTATGCTTCAGTCAATATGCGACTATGTAGAGTGAAATTTGTTAAATGATATGAGCAGTTTAACTTTTAACACTTTCAGAGTAGGATTACTTTAACATCACTCTTTGGAGTCATAGTGTTTGTAATTATAGTAAGGATGGGAGAACGATGCTTCATAAAATTAGAAATGGCCAGGACTTCCATATTCCACTAGGGATTTACTCCGATATTTTGTAAAATGTTTTAATTAGGTGAGAGAATAATATTGTCACTAACTCCTGAAAATCATACAGATGGCTGCTGACAATGTGTGTGTGAAATCACATAAATGTTGAGCACAAACACAAGTAATATGTAACAAAATCGTCTGGATAAGAGCAGTGGCATTGAGCATATGCAAATTTCAATACTACACACTTTAAGGATAAAAGATCATTTAATTTCATGATCATGATCTTTAATGAGAACAAACAGTCATGGTTATACTGGTATACATCATACATTTATTAGTGAACAACCCTCTCAAATCAGCCACAACAATTAAAAAAAATATGATTGCACTACTCGGTAAAGCAGAACTAGCAACTTTCATTTAAAAAAAGTACAAATCTTAAAAATTTCAATCAGTATACAGATGTATATATAATACACTATAACTAGTTATATGTTAAATGCTACAAACAATATGATTCCAATGGAATGAAAAAATTATAGCATTAAGAACCATTTCCTATATATAATATATATTAGCTTTTTTTCTTCTTTTTTTTTCTTCCAAATACAAACATGGCAAAAATGAGGTAACTGTAAATGTGCAAGTACCAAAGCAAAAAATCTTCCTAACACAGAACACGTGCCCCCTGGTCCTGTTGGTTGGGCGGGTAGTCTGGAGTTCAGGCGAGGACCCCTAGAGGCCAGGGCAAGTATTACAACAGTAAACAATCCACTATCCCACCGCAGCAAAAAATCATTGGTAAACAATCAAGTGGCATCTACGGAGCAATCAACAAATCACAAATCCTAAAGAATTTTAGCTGCTTATTGGAATACAAGTTTGCACCACACAAGCTGTGAGATTACTTATTTATTAATTGAACCACAGAAGGACTACAAGATTCTATTTTTTTTTTTTTTATTTTCTCCTCAATGTCTCTTTAGACATACTTCAAACAGCCTAAACGGGGCACTTGAAGTCAGCTGAGACGTAAGGGTTTGGTGAGGAATCCTTAGGAATGCCGATTGAATGGCATCGTCTAAACGGCCAGCCTTTTTACTATTCTTTTTGTTTTACACTGCAAAAAATTTTGGCAATGCTGTTAAAAAGCCTTAGGAGAAAAAAGGCCGGTTGAAACACTGATTCTAAGTAAACTGGTGGCAGTATGACAACAGATGTAACATTTTTGTAACATGTCCCAGACATTACAACCAAACTTCTTTAAGGCAGACTTTTACAAGAAGGTGATTTCAGACTACCTGTTTAAGATCAAAGACAACAAAAAAAAAAAAAAAGGAACAATTGTTGGTTCTGTTTCTTGGACAATAAGCTCGATTTTTCAGAAGTTAAATGCCACTGTAACAAGAGAATTTATCCCTTGATATTACCTCTCCCTTTGATACAATCACATGACTGCAGATGACTGTTTTGGGGAGGCATTAGCACTGCATGCTGTTAGATTACATGGCAAACTATTGCATTCCGCTAAGTGAGTAGCAACATAGCTAAAATGTAACATCTAGCACCTTTTCACTATATGGCTTTCAAAATATCTAGTTTCCCAGGCTCGTCATCTTCAGTCACTGAAGCGATAAGAGGTTCCCCATGTAGTATCAATGCCCCCCCCCCTCCCCCTCCCCACAGGCCAAATTTACAAAAAGCAGGTTATTTCACAGTTCCAAAAAGAATTTTGAATTATGACACACTACTACATCAATAAAATCTTGTAGTCGTTCAGGAATATTAGAAATGTGTGCAGTGCAGTGCGTGGCAGTCATCAGCTGAGCATAAAATAACCCCCCCCCCCCCCACCCCCCCACCCCCCCTCCCCCCCCAACCCCACCCCAAGCCAACTAGAGCTAAAAACCAGCTGGAGACCTGGTCCAATACGCATGCATATTGTGCACAATTAAATAACACCTCAACCCCATTTCTAGATATCTTTCACTCAAAATACACACTTTGTTTTTTGTTTTTTTAATCTTTTAAAATCATGCAAACACCTTTAGGATCAGTTTGGAAGTGGTTTAGGTAGGATAGTGTGTGCGAAGGCACACGTTTTTAAAATAGAAACACGACCAGTGTGTATGTGTGTAAATATAGATATATATATATATATTTATATGTATATCATTCAAATACAAGAACACAGAAATCGAACGTTAACAGTTTTGATTAACATACGTTCTGATGTTAGGTCGCAGTGACACGTTGCCTCTTTTCTTTCTCTATGTATAACTTCTTTATTGAACTTTTTTTTGCTTGCATGCCTGTCTTTAAAAGATGCCATATCCACTACACTTGGCAAAAATTAAGAGTACATGTTCAATTGGTTACATTAGAAACTACATACGGCCTGAGGAAAACCACCACCGATAAAAAAAAACACAACCCAGTCTCCATCACGGCAACAGCCCTGTCTGAAATCAACCGTTTTCCTTTATTTCTTTTTTTTTTTTTTAAAATCAGCTGAACGGCCCTGAGTGAAATCTATTTAAACTCACAATAATATATGCCAGTGAACAGATATGTATATTTAGGTTGGTTACCTAAACTGTGGGCTAAACTCGTTTAAAATGGCTTATATTCGAGCGGACACACTTTGTGGCACCGGACACATCTCTACAAAACATGGCGAGGTTCCTCTCCCTGGACAGGACAGCCACCTCTCTTAAGACTGTGGAGAAGAGCTTTGTTGGGGCAGTACTATGGTGGCCCCTGCTCACACGGCACTCGGGAAAGACCCCGGGAACAGCATTTCAGTTCATAGAATTTAGCTCTCCCTTCCCGCCCCCCGCCCACCCGCCGCCACCGGACTGAGCTGTGGCTGCCCGAATCAGCTAAACTGAGAGCAAAAGAGTCCAGTGCATTGCTCAGCTTGAGCTCAGCCAACTTTGTCACTCAAATCCCTCCCTCCCCCTGTTCCCAAATCCCTCAACCTGCCCCACTGTACAACTGCCACCAATTACACACACAAGATTCAATATGCAATGCAATTCAAGCTGTTCAAACATTCTTCCGTCTTCAAAAACAAGACTATAATTTCAAGCCGTTCACACGATAGCTATGCTGAAAATGCTGCGTCTTTTACACCACCGAACACAAGGATTGAGACCTGACCAAGTCATCTAGAGATCACACGTACATATATACCATGTTAGTACTTTTGACTTTTTATCCTTCGGTTCTCTATCGTTAAAGATAAAATCCATGACAATTTTAAAAACCTTACACTCTTAAAACAAGTGGAAATGACAGAGGTTTTTTTTTTTCTCTTATGATTGGTGATGTTTGTGCTTGTCGAGGTCTTGAGAAGGCAGAGCTGAAAGCATATTGAATATTTGGCTCACAAACCAGGAAAAACCTGGCCTTCCCCAAAAGGAGGGAAGTGTTCGGTACGGAAACCGGCACTCGCTGCACATATTGCTTTCTGCAAAATCGGTCCGACGACAAACCTCCGCATCTCCTCCATTGCAGAAGCACAGAGAATGGCGATACATTGGACGTCCTCAAGACCCGGTTCCACCTGGTTTTATCTAGTATCCCTCGTTTGTGTTTCGTTTTGATTTTGCTGTTTTTGTTTGACGGTTAAAATGGTGGCCATTTCTTGATTTAAATATTGCTAATCTAAATCAACAGTCCATGCAAATCTCCCAGTGTTCCCCTGGGGGGGAGGGGGGGGGGGCGCCTTTGGCCATGTTCATCCAAAGCTTGGTGTCAGGGGTGTGGGCATGGTCGGATGGCGTGGTCTTCTGTCCCCATGGTAACCGTCCGTCTGTCCGTTTGTAGCTGGATGAACACCCACATTCAGAGTAATGATGGAAACTCCACTGCAACGCCCCTCCTCCTTTCAAACGGCTTTTAGCTACGTTTATGTTTTTTGTTTTTTTTTGGCAAGGGAAAGTTAGTGGGAGGGTTCCAAACCAACTTCTGTCCATCAGCTCCATTCTTTTTATAATCTTTTTTTTTTTTTTTTTTTTTTTTAATCTTTTACCACAGGCCTTAAAGAGATACTGCAACTTCAACCACAGCAAGTCAGACGTTCACAATAGCATTCGCAGGTTTTTAAAGAAAAAAAAAGAAAAAAATTAAGTGGGAAAGTAATACTAAAATCATCAATACATTATTGCGTAACATACATTATTAACAAGTCACTTTGCCCATCACCTATACAAACATGCATCTCTGATGGTCAAGCCTTTTCTCCAAGCCAGCGGAATGCTTCAGGTTCCTACTAACCCTTTTATTTTTCTCCATCCTAGTGTTGGCCTGCCGATTGCACAATCTCACAGCCACACACAGTTCTCTGACCCTCCTATCACTGGTGAAGTACTTGGAATGATTCTAACATCAACTAGAAAATAATCAAAGTATAAGAAGAAAAAAAGCCTAATTTTTTTTTTTAATTGTTTCCCTTAAAGTTAAAACACAACAACAGATATTACAGGTTAAATCTTTGGAGTATCCGTAACACAAGGGCAAAAAACTGAGAGAAGTACACACGACACAACTCCAGAGCTTGGTGGCTATGTGGCTATACTAGGCAGTAGCTTTCATCAAACTCACGACGCACAGCAGAGGTGAAAAGAGGGCCCCAAATGCGATCCGAGATTGAGTATTGTTCAAGACAGGGAGGGGGAGGCAGGAGGGTTTTTTTTTTGTTTTGTGGGGAAGGGGGGGTAACGTGGGACAGGTGGGCGGAGTCCCATGACCCCACATGGAGCATGCTCCTTCTATTGCGCAGCGTTCCCATTGGAGGAGGCGGAGCCTGGACTCACTCAACATCCCTGTGAACCTCCGAGGCGTCCGCCCGGCAGATCGGACAGGTGCGATTGGTCTGTGGGAGAAGGGGGAGGAACGTTAGCAAAGCTGCACTGGAAAGACACAAAAGCTTAATCTGTCAAATAAGTAAAGCAAATCGAACTGAAATCTCTTGCCCACAACTCTGTATGCCTGTCACATACGATCATCATGTATGTCTGCTGCTCTTTCCAGGCTAATTTTCTGATCATTTTCACACTAAATTCTCACGACTAACAACAGTAATCCTGCCCAATGTGAGAGGAATCTCCATCTTAATCATAAAATCTGACACTGCAGAGGACATACAGAAGACTGCTCATCTGTCTTGCGGTATAAATTTATCTTCATGGGGCAACCCTGATAGAGCTGTGACATACAATATTGTGTGCTTAGGGTCTCCACGCTGCATGACCATCATTACATGCTTTGAAAAAATGTGGACTAATTTGGCCACGACAGGAGCTAGCTGCCTTACCCTCACCATTCCCAGCTGTTGCCTTGCCAATGCAGACTTTTGGCCACACCCCAGCAATGGTGCGACCTGGACTCAAACACCTGACCACAGGGTTCATGCTTTTCGTACAGAACAAATGACCCACTCGGAGGCCCCAATTTTATTTAAATGAAATAGAAAACGCTCTCTGGTCGTTACATTTTGCCATAGTAGCTTCGTGGCTTCATATCGCACATACATTAGGAAGCTTCTGCATCATTTTTGTACATTAGCTTTTGGGTATAAACCCTTAATGTAATGCCTCCAACTTTTAGTTTATGATTAAAAAAAATGATAAAAATAAGCTATATTAATTTGGCTCTAAATGTACACAATGTTACTTCCAGCCAGCCAAAAACATGAGTCAAAAACACAAACATTCAGCATAGAGAAATCTAATAAAATACACATGCAAATTAAACATTAAATATTCAAAAACTATGACATGAATTTGCGACTTTCACAAATTTCATAACTTTTCTCCATTTTGCTGTTCTTGTAGTATCCGAAATGCATAACATACAATGGGGAACTTGATTCTTTGTGCAAATTTTCTCACACTGACTCTAAAATTTTATGAAAAGGAGGGAATTCTGCTGGCCTCACCTTTAACCATTTGTCGACACATTTAGCATGGAACTCGTGGTTACAGGGTAATACTCGAAGTAGCTGCCGCGACTCAAAATCACTAAAGCACACAACACACCTAAAAGGAACCAGAGACAATAGGATGTGAGGAAAACGGCATCCTTATTTAGACCTTTAAACCAAACAACTTGTCCATGGTTACATTTTCACTAGCGGAAACCAAGCTTAATCTAAAATGACTGAACGAATGAATTAAAGAATAGATGAAGAAAGAAATAAAAGGACGACATAAGATGGCATGAGAGAAGAGGGGCTCTTACAGAGTTTGTTCGGATTGGTGGTTCTCTGGGTTAAACCTGTAGGACGGAAGCTGCTCTATGTCGGCTTTGGTAAGCCCACGAGGCTTTGCTTCGCCAAGCCGCTCCGCAAGGTTTAGCAGCGCCTGGAAGAGAGTCAAAGAGCTGTCAGTAAGAGGCCGTCCAGTCGCCCGTGCAGGGCCCTGAAATCAGTCTGAGACGAGGGTACACCAGCAGTCAGGGGGGTATAGGTGTATAGGTGACACATGTTCACCATTCGCTGCAAAACTCTCATACGCTCACATATGTGCACGCAAGTTTTTTTCTCAATCTCACCGCATGTCTATGGAGCTTATTTCATGTAAACATCATTCTCCCAGACAATAATGCAAAAGACAGCACAGATTTAAAACATCATCTGAAGAATTTAAGATTCACAGACCAGTAAAGAAACCACAGTAACTGAGTGAGTTTTTAAACGAGGCAGAATTTCCCTGTATTATAAACCAATTTTACACATTACATCTTTTCCCAAAAATTATTAATAATAACAACAAACAGTAATTACTGTATATCTACCATTGAACATGCACAGTGATTTGTACAATTACAATACTTCAAAATATGCTTTATAAATATAACTTGCACTTTTTTGTAGAAGCTAACTTCAAAAAATAAGGGTAGGATTTACTGCTTGTTTTGGCTTCTCACTTTGATCTTTATTGGGCTTACTGTAGCTTGCTAGCCAGCTACTCAGTGGACTACAGGATTTCAGTTAGACTTGAAGCAATCTGCCAGTGACAGTACAAACGATGAGAGTGTCAACCTCACCAAATGTATTTAAAGCTAGCATAGTTCTCAACCGTTACTTCTAATAGGGCTTTCACTCAACAGTCACAGACCACAGGAACAAAGCATGTTTATGTGTGGGGGAATCTCATCCATATGAAATATTACCTAATATTAGTCACTTAGCAGACCGTATCTAGCCATGCTTCTAGACCAGCAAGTGCCAAAGCAGCATCACTAAGCGACAGCACAATTTGGTTGCACTAGTCCAAGTTAAAATAACACCAATGAACACCACTAGTATATGCACTGATGAGCCAAAACATTATGACCACCTGGCCTAATGCTGTCGGTCCTCCATGTGCGGCCAAAACAGCTCTCACACACCAAGGCATAAACTCTACTAGACCTCTGAAGGTGCCCTGGGGTATGTGGCACTGAGAAGCCAGCAGCAGATCCTTTAAGTTCTGTAAGTTGTGAGGTGGAGCCGCCGCAAATCGGACTTGTTGTTCCAGCACGTCCCACAGATGCTCGATCGCATTGAGATCTGGGGGATTTGGAGACCTGGGCAACAACTTGTACTCTTCATCAGGATCCTCAAACCATTCCTAAACTATGTGTGCAGTGTGGCAGGGCGCATTACCCTGCTGAAAGAGACCACTCCCATCGGGAATACGACTGCCATGAAGGGGTGTACCTGGTCCACAACGATGTTCTGGTATTTGACATGTGTCAAACTGAAATCTGCTGGGAAAATGAATGTTTCCCAGCAGAACATTGCCCATAGCATCACACTCTCTCCACCAGCTTGTCGTCTTCCCACAGTGCATCCTGGTGCCATCATATCTCATTGGACCAGGCAACCTTCTTCCATTGCTCCGAGGTCCAGTTCCGACGCTCAGGTGCCCATTGTGAGCGCTTTCGATGGCGGACAGGCGTCAGCATGGGCGCCCTGACCAGTCTGCCATTACACAGCCCCATATGCAGTCGGGTGCAATGCACTGTGTTGTGACACATTCCTCCCATAGCCGTCATTAAAATTTTCTGCGACTTCTGCTCTTCTGTGCCACAGAAGCTGTTCTGTCGGTTCGGACTTGAGGGCCTTATTTGCCCTCACGCATCCATGAGTCACCAGTTCTTGGGCTGTCCCTCCTTGGCCCGCTGTCAGTAGGTACTCTCCACTGCTGATGGGGAGCACCCCACAAGGCCTGCAGTTTTGGAGATGCTGTGACCCAGTCATCTGGCCATAACGATTTGGCCCTTATCAAAGTTGCTCAAGTCTTTATACCTGCCCATTTCTCCAGCATCCAACATGTCGACTACAAGAACCGACTGTTTGCTTACCTAATATATCCCCCACCTTGACAACACGTCTGCGTGAATGCCTAGCTGGAGGTCCACTAAGGGTCCGCTTAGACATCATTAAGTCCGTGAAGATCCTGTGGATGTCTGTCTACATACTTTTTTTTGGCAAGTATGAACTGGCCTCAAATCTTACTCAGACTAAGCTAGGTGATGGTTCTCCATCCAGGTTGAGCTCCTCAGTGCAAGACGTGGTGTGAAACCAAAGTGTCAGATGGGTTAAAAGAGGAAAAAATCTGGGTGTTGTCTGCATAGAAGTGGTAGGAGAATATCAATATCACTTTCTCATATTACACTACAGCGTTGAGAACATGAAGGACGATGTTTGTTGAACGTGCTTCGCTTTTGTTTTCGTAGTTATTTTCGGAGGATTGTTGCCAGATGTGATTTATCAAGCCACACATAAACATCACAGAAATGTGATGAGTGCTCTCTGTTCGACACACACCTGCTCCAATGGTGCTTGCATGCCTGATTTCAAAGGTCGCAACATTACAATGGCCAGTCTGTGTCCATTGAAAATTTAAGGAATGTTTAGTTACGACAACCAAAGTATCTACAGAAACAACTGCCCTTAGTTTTATATACAATAATTGAGGTGTTTTCCTGGACATTTTTTTTTTTATTACTTTCAGGTGGTTTTCCATGCCTGTAGTTAAACTGTTAAAATAAAGGCTTTTTACGATGCAAGGGCACCCTGTCTTGGACAGACGGACAGACAGACACACACACACACACCTCATAGTTCTCCATCTCCACATCATCCACGTCCAGATCCAGGCTGATGGCTGGCCCCACTGCGGTTGGAGGCACAGGAAGCATCGAGCTGCGCAGACAAACAAAACAGCAGGTTATTAAAAACAGAGATGCGCGGTTTCCAATGAGTGATGACTTTTCGTCTAAGAGCAATGGTCAAAATGATTTGAATCCTTTGTTGCAAAGCTAATTAAATCTTAAGTCTGTTACTTGGTAAATTCCATTTATATGTTATGCAGTTGCTTTGGTTATGACCCATCAAGATCACAAGACTCATGGTAGATTTCTTTCAGATTCTGTCAAGCCCATTCTGAAGTCTTTTGCCTTTGAATGACTCCCAGTGAGCTGACGTACATTTGTACAGTGTTAGTGCTGAACTATAAGAATACACTGGTTGAGTGTTAGTGCTGAACTATGACTGTACACTAGTACAGTGTTAGTATTGAACTATGTGTGTATACTGGTACAGTATCAGTGTTCCTTTCTGTGGGTACACTGGTGCAGTGTTAGTGTTCCTTTATGAAGGGGTTTCCCCGAAATGTTTGTACAAGGTGGCACATCATGCCCTCCAAATCTGGAGGTGAATTTGCAATACAGTGCAAGCAAGTCTTTAACTTACATTTTCACTTTTGTTTTCACGTCTATGTTTATTTCGTGTCATAAGTTAATTGCTACTTGTGGTTACAGGGTAACTAGCTCAAAAACACCCAAGACACCAGAAACCACGAATGCCCATAAACTTTATTTAAAACATTATCATTGTTTTAAAAAAAAAAAGTTATACTGGATTTTAAAATTTAATTAGTGCTGGGCCAGATGACGGCACTCATAAATTACTGCTTGCGTCAGCCCTGAATTTACCATAAGCAGGTTAGCCCCACCTACAGGCAACCTCTGCTCAGTGCACTTAATGCCTGAGGAATGTTGTTTCCATCCATTGATTTAAAATACACAATATATACACAATACTAAGGCTAACCATCTGTCCATGTTTATATTTCAGCATCTATTATGTGGCTAATTTTGCACTATGGTGCAGTGCCACTATAACATTCAGAAACCATCCAGCTTGACATGTTATGCGTGTGTGTGCACTGGTACAGTTTTGAGTGGTTTTATGTATGTAGATTGGTACTCACAGGAAGTAGGGCAGGAAGCTGGGGTAGTAGGGGGGAGGAGGGGGAGGCGGGGGCAAAGGCTGCTGAAGACGGTATCTCTGTCCGCTGACTCGCCGTGGCAACACATGGGGGTATGGCTGCAACAGAAAAAGAGAACGAGAGAAAGAGAGAGACAGAGAGATTGACATCGGAGTAATACATTCAAACAGAAAAATGGGCTTTTAAAGCAGTTGGTGGGTAAGACCGACCGACCGACCGACCGACCGACCATCGGTCCGGCCGACCGACCGATACAGCTGCTGGTCGCAGCTAAAAATGTCTGGACGCGCTGCATGGGACTTTCAGCGTGTTTGTGTCAATATTTGTCAATATTTGATAGGTGTTTCAGCGCTCACCACTCCAAAGGGTAGGTCCTGGTGCAGGGGGTCTTGAGGGAGGTACTGGAGGGGCACAGATGGGGGCATTGCTGGTGGATGATGGGTTGGGCTGTATGAGAACCCCCCAACTGGGTGCTGCTCCCCCCGCATCTCCACCTCGTTGTCCACCCTCTGTAGAGGCTGCAGGAGACAAGGTCAAAGGTCAAGAATATAACATGAGTAACTAGAAGCAGCCTTAATTTTAGCTGGCGAATGTTCAACAGCAGAGACAGAGGATACACTCTGAGTCTATCTTTATCAGTAGCATTTAATAATTTGTCAACACATTTAGCAAGGAACTTTGGTTACTTAACGTAACCACAAAATACTTAAAAAAAAAAAACTACTTAAAGTTACTCAAAATCACTAAAGCACCCAAGACCACCAGAGATCACGACTACCCATAAAACTTTATGTACAACATTATCATTGCTTTAAAAGTTATACTGTATTTTAAAATTTAATCAGTGCTGGACAAATACACAAAATTTACAATACTAAGGCTCACCATCTGTCCATGTTTATATTACAGCATCTATACAAGCCATACGGACAGAGTAACATTAATTTTGGACTACGACAGCGGCTAGGTTCTGCAAGTAGCTTTTCTGCCACGGCATTTCCGAAATCTTTCCTGTACTCACCATGCGGGGGGGCTGGGGCTGCATGGGGACAAACTGGCTGAGTGGGGCGAGGTGGGGGGGTTGGTGCGGGGGCACCGGGGGAGGGGGGTGCAGTATAAAATGCTCGCTGGAGATCAGAGGCGGGAAGGCTTGGTAAGACACTGGCAAGTGCTGCATCGTACAGGCTTGGATTAACTGGGAACGTAAAAAACATAAAAAGTCAATGTCAGTTGTACAGATACGCAACCTTGCGCTACCGTCTTTCTACAGCACCAGTGGGCTTTGGTGCAACAACCACCACTTGACCGGTTGAATAGTATAGTTCATTCAAATTGCACATTAGTGTAATTCATCAAATACTTTACAATTGACCAATGAGCCAGTCGTGAGAGTGTCAACAGTGAGCTATGCTGCACCCATCACATGCTAACAATGCTAACAATACAATGGCTGTTTATGTCCTCCCAGCTAACACTTCTCAAGTCACAAATGCCTTAAGTGCACTGTCAACATTCTCACTACAAATGTCTAGTAATGAGGGTGCAAGATATGTGATGCATTACAAAAGTATGTAACTTGACTGAACTACACCTTTGAGAAGACGATCTGCTCTTTCTGGAAAGCAAGAGCTTTTCTCTCCAATCAGTGACAGTACCTTAAAAACAATCTGAATGATACAAACACAAACAGATTTTCAACATGCACAGACGCAGATGCAGTGATTTCTACCCTGACGGCAGACGCATTGGCTGAAAGACTAGCGAGGCAGTCGACGGGGGGAGAATGATTGGCAGAAACAATGGTGTCTTTCTGAGCACCTACTGCACTCAATGAAGGCCAACAATGAACCAAAAGTGGAAAACGAACACAGAACGACTCAAACCAGTATGGCAAACCAAGGTGTGCGTGGTGAAGGTGAGGATTAGTTGAAGTTCAAGTCCTTTAGTCAACTAAAGACTTGCCTGACTGACAAATTTAGCTTAAACAGGACAGCCAATGAGAGAGAAGTCTTGAAACTAGTTTCTAGAATACAATGATGATGTCACAGTGACTGGGCACTGAACAGTGGGAATTCACAGTCATGTGACCCAGGGCAAGCCAATGAGGACACTGGGATCTCAATGATGGGGGTGGTGGTGATAATGCATTGAAATTGGCGTAACAACAAAAAGTTTCCGGGCAACTTGATATTCCTGTTACCTTACCATTTCATATTCCAGGTGTAACAAACTATGCAATCCAAGAACTTACATGTTACTTCTATGAAAGTCTAAAAGAGAAATTAAAAGGTTATGTGTACTTGGCAGACGGCTACTTGCTAGCTTGAATTTTAACATGGCAATCAAATAAAGCTCACTTTACATGCACTCCAGGTTTTTGGGCTTCCAAGTCTTATTTCTTGGACATATTCAATAGACACATGTTCAATAAACCAGGAGCTGGAGACATTTCAGTATCATAGCCACATCTTGCTGTTTGGTTGCCCGGGAGCTTCTGATCGTTACACCGGCTCTTCCTTTTCAAACTCACGGGAGGAGGTAGGCAGCAGAGCAGAGTGTGCTGACCGCTCAACATTACCGAGCATGCTGGGAGCTGCTGAGCGTTGCACCCTGGGATAGGCTGGCCGGTGTGGAGGGGGAACCCATGGGTTGTCACCGTGGTAACTGTGTAAGATATGGGCACTGGTCCCTGGTGCATCTGAAGGGGGAAAAAAAAAACCACACACTAGAATGCCAGTAGGGTGAACAGTGCTGTATATAGTTTAGAAAAAACACACACTGCTCCTAGTTTCCTTTTCTTAGTGCTGTTGTATACATTTACCTTAATATGCTGAACAAGAACCAAAATGAACACAACAAATGAAGGGCTTGTCTTATGAACAATACTGACCCTTATGCACAGTACAGAAAACGAATGAATAGCAAAGCTTACGAACTGTACAGCTGACTTATTAATAGTCAGAACCATATAAGAATATGAACCATAAATTAATGAACCATAAAGAGAGCTCTTATGAAGGGCATAGCTCATGAGCGAAAAGAGCTATGATGAATGACACGGTTTTTTTTTTTTTTTTAAGAGTACAAAACCATATGAACAGTACAGAGGGCCGTAATTATGCGTTTGCAAGCTTCTTTTGCCTTGAAGCTAAGCACGATGCCATGCTGTAATTCGGGGACATGTCCTGGCATGTATCAATCACATAAACTGGCCTTTCCATGGAGGAAAATTTGAATTTACTGTCTTTTTTCCCAAATATACATTAATCAGCTGCCACCACAATCAAACTAGCCTACAGACCTTGAAATGCTGGTCTATTAGATAGCTACAGTTACATAGCTAAGCATGGTTTGTCCTTTTATATCAATCAGGTCATGATTATGGTAACATGAGTATTGTTACCTTTTTATTTTTGTATGTACTTGCTAACAAATATTCCATCAAAAAAATTTCAGCTCCTAAATAACATGCATAAACTGTCAAAGCATAACCGACCAGACAACCTGCCCTTTTCTCTTCGATGCAAACTTTTCATGCCTAATGTCCTATTCATTAAGTTTGATTGCTCTGTCCAATTTTCATAGCCACACCTTCTCCCTTTGTGATTGGTTCAAAGCATCACAAAGCTACGCCCACACAACAGTTCGACTGGAGAAAAAAAATTACGTCACCCACAAGCAAAGCTAGCCTTAGAAGCACCATGTGAATGCACCATGAAAGAGAGAGCAGCTTACGCACAAGTATAGAGATCGAAGCAGTCAAAAGATTCTTCCTGTCACATTATCACAACTTCCAACGGGGACAGTTAAAAGGTAAGCTAATGAAGCATGCCAAAACGAACATATCTCAATATGGGACATCCAAAGAATTGTAGTGGGCTGATTACCACTTTGGGTATGATTCACATTTTGAGGGTCATACGGTGCATTAAAGCTTCAAGATGTGGCAAGTTTTTGCAGGTCTGTAGGGATGACAAAACATGAAGGATTATGGGAGAGGCGAACCTGGTCGTGGAGATCCACCATGATGGGGCTCTGCTGAGGGGGGTGTGCGGCAGGGTGGAGCATTCGTGGGGGGACGCTGGTGTGGCTGTACGCTCGCGACTCATCTACAGAAATGTGCTGCTGATGCTGGGAGAAGAGGGAGTGCGGAAAGCTCTCATCCTGCTGCAGGGAGCTGTGGAGCACAGGCCGGTCCCTCCTGCCCCACTGCCGTCTCCCAGGAGGGCTGTACATGTGTACACACACACACACATATACGTGCGCACACACAAATAGACAGTATATGCACGTATGCATGCAAGCGCGCACACCATACGCACCAATGCATACACAAAAGGACACACGGATAAACAATACACACACAGACGGAAAACACACAAAGAATTGAGAGGCAGGATCACGACTGAATCTGAATTCAAGTGTTATGTGCATCATTTAAACATTAAGGTCTGTTATGCAACAGTTTTTGTAAAATGTGTAACCTTCAAAAAAAGAACCTACTCAGATAGGATGAAGTTTAAGAAACTTCTGCCTTGTCAGAAATGGTGCTTGTCCTGAAAATACATCTCTAAATGCATAAGCGTAAGACACATACTGAAAAATTCAGGCTCAAAATTTAAGTATCAATAAAAGAACAGTATGGGCCAGAGGGTAAGGGTCACTAGGCAACCCTGGCCCTGTGCATATTGTAACTGGCAAGCAGTGCTGTTTCAATACTCTCACAGAAGAGGAGAAGGCCACATTTAAGATAATCATGACACACCCAAGGTGGTCTCTCTGTATTTAAGTTATGGTACTGCATGCTTTTCATTAGTGTTCATAACTGTGCCTACGGTAAACTCGGGACGGGGCACTCCAGAAAATTCTTTGTTTGCTAAACCTTGCAACAGGATATCATATTGAAAATGGGCCTTCCATAAAAATGCATTGTGTAATTGTGATTTTGTCCAAACTGATGGCTAGCATTGGTCACGGAAAGCAAAGGGGGTCCACTCACCTTCTCCTGAGATGCACTGGGGTATTGCAGGGTTCCCCTGGGAACCTCCTCTGGTTTAAGGGGGCTGTTGGAGGCCGCCTATTCACTGCGGTTTCCCATGGTCGCATTGGTGATGTCGTGGGAACGAGCCACGCTCAAGAGCAGGAGAACGCGGGCGCTGGAGGCACTTGTGTCTCAAAATCTGGGATTGTCTTCACCCTGCGCAAGAGAGAGGGTAAAAGGAGTCGCTCGCTAGTCACTTCCACCAACCACAGGACATCTGGAGATTTTTACAAGGGGTAGTTTTTTTTTTTTTTTTTTTTAAACAAAGAGCTCGAATGCAGCACATGAGACCAGCCAAACAGCATTAAACTAGATGTTGGGAGATTCTTGACAACTGGAGCATTTTCTTGTTTTCAGTGTATTTCAGCATTTGAGCAATTAATTTATTCATTGGCGAAAGTGTCCATACACCTGTTTTACAAGGTGTACTGCTGGTTGGGACCCACAAAAACCTACAAGCACCACTCCTGCAGGACTGAAGTCTTGAGATCCCTACTCAACATGCAACATGCAACACTCATCACAACGCTTCCACACCAAAACCTTGTAGTCAAGTAGCTACACGAAACCACAAGTAATGCCTAATATTACACTGATATACTGAATGAAGACATACTACTAAGCTCTCACATTACTGCACTGAATAAATCCCAGATTTGTTTGGATTAGTCTGTGAGGACAGTATGCCATCATGGCCACCAGAAGATGACGGAGCTGGCCACAGCATGTAAAAACAATTTTATCTGCAGAGCTCCAATTGGAAGCTTGATTCTTTATCATGGCTAAATACACCATGACGAAGTTACATTGTCTAGTTACATTCTGTTCTTAGAAACCCAAATGTATTTGAGCATATCTCATATGGGCAGCTTGCCTCTTTTTTTGTGCCGCCCGCTAAGCAACCAATGTTTGTCCCTAAATAAATGTTTTTATAAACTGATATTAAAATAGACATAGGTGGTACAAACATACAAACCATGCAGCAAAACGAGGCATGAGAGTCACATGTTAAATAGGTAATGGAAACATTAAAATGCTCATTTTAATTAATTCCTATTCTGTTTAATTGTTAAAACCAGAGATAGCAAAGGAGACTACTGTAGGCTCTCTTTTGCTGCTGACTCTGAAAGAAAGACTAGCATCCACAACAAATTTGAATTTATTCTCAATGTATTCTGGAACCTGGGAATAAAATGACCATACGCACTCCAGTTTCCAAGAGGTACAGGGGTGGTACAAAACGACTGTTCTTCCCTTTAATTTCTGCTAAATACATATGTATATATAAAAGAAGAATAACTATTTCTAAATGTTTTGAGAATTTATGGCGGTAGTAAAATTGAAGTGAATGGCTTGGCTAGCTTGTGACATGGCAACTCATCCACATTAATACTAACCGAAATTAATCATCAAAAATGCAGTCAATCATATTCAGATGTTGTAGTAAATAAACCGCTCAAAGTGAGATTACACGGAGAAAACAACAGGGTTGTTTGAGGGTGAGGAGGAGTGTCAGAGATTGCACTTTTTTCAATGGGACCACTTGCTTTCCACTGGGACGGCGCACTTGCCTCCTATTGGGTCATATATGTCACATGGGGGGGGGAAGGGGAACATGAGCATCGAATAGAAAACACTGCTGCTGTTGAGCTGCGTCATAAAAAGGCGGTAATTGATTTGAAATAACGTCACTGATTATGTTGATGTAATCAACACCTTTCCGAAATTATATATATCTACTCCTGAATTGTCCAAGACATCGATTTACAGGAAAATTTCTATCTGACATTTGTACCTGTGTCTGTTGGATACACTATGCATTATCAAACGATGGCTTTACGGTTACTTGCACAATTTAGCACCAAACTACTGTCAACCAAACCACCATGACTCGCAGGACAGCAAAATACTGACAGCGATTACATGGAATTTGAGAAAGCACGGCTAACGTGAGCTGGATAACGAATTTTTACACACGCATATATGCAACCCAATTTGAACCGAGCAAACGTTCTCCTAGGTGTCTTACACTGTCTGACCCCATCGCTCCTTAGCAATCTCGCTGTCTAAACTAATAAGCTTTTGAAACATTCCGTGCACACCATAACCGGATTTATTCCAACTATGCATTTTAAGTTATGTATTCACTACCCTGAACGGCCACAGCGCTGCCGCAGTCTTACGCGAGTCGGTGAAAAAGCGGGTACTGTGGCTTTAACAGCAGACTGCGAAGGCTGGTCAGGCCATGTGCTCTCAGACAGAAACAAAGCAATAACAAAAGAACCAAACCGCACAAAGAGATCGCCGTTCAAAGTGTAGCTCGTTCTGTGAACCAGTTAAATTCAAATTATACAGCCGCACTCGCACTGTTCCACTTCCCTGGGGACCCAGGAATTTTAAATGCAATATATTGTTTAGACTCACGATAGAAACGAAGCTTTGAGATGGCATCCCCATCATGACATTTGCAGTTGCAACAAAGGCAAAACGTTAGGGGCTATGCTAACGAGATAGCTAACTACACGTGCGGTGGAGTACAATCAAATAAATATTTAGCACAGTCAAGCCAACTTACTATCACTAATACGTACCTTACACTGCCAAGAAATATGCCCTCTGACAATGCCAGGCCATTCACCATAATGCAATGAATTCCATTTCATTTTTCAACGAAACAAAGCTAACTGGCTTGCTGGCTAAGCAGCTAGCTAGATAGCACACTATCCATTTTACATCACGGTGCCATACGTTACTTACCTTTACGATTTCTTGTACAAAAGAACGAGATGTGTACCAAATCGTCAGGTCCCTTTGTTAGACAATACGGACTCTTCTTACAAAATTAAAGGCTTCATGGCTAGTTAGCAAAACATGGCTTTCCTAAGTGTACTTGAAACGGATGCTATCTATACCAAACATGCACGCTCGTCACTCTCCGAGAAAGAAAAACAGTTGGGACAGGCACTAATCTCTCAATTTATATTTTTTTCTTAGTTGGCTAGCTAACGAGCTAGCCAAACTAGAAATCGATATTTTCTCGTGTCACAGTTAGCCACCTCTCGATGCTAACGCTAGCAGTAGGCTACATAAATCAGATGCAACAAAAGTCCGTTATTGTCATTATAAAATGAGTCCGGATGATCTATAAAATCATGACTTTCATGCTGTCATACCCGTTATTTAAAATGATTTGTAACCGCTGGTTTTGGAATTATTGGTCCAGTATTCTAGCACCAGTTTAATTCTATGTCTGTCTTGTTGCGCGTGTAAACGCTCTCGGGAGCCAGTCAAGGAAATAAAACTATTTCTGTGCGCGTTCACGCTGAACCACGCACTCGTCCTCGATTTAAGGTGCCTCCCCCCTACTCGGTAGTGCAAATCCTGTTCAAATGACAATCGCCCTCCATAATTTAACTTGCAAAATACGTGGTTTTATTACCTTGTTGATGCATGGTTCGGGTGCAACTACTTCTGATATGAATGTTTCCCCAGCTGTTTTGTGGTCAGGTGTCATTTATTAAGAATCACCTCCTCGCAAGGGTGTTGCTGTGGTCATCTCCTGTCTCTGTTAGACCACCATATCGCTTCTGTGCTATATGGTATCTTTATCCCGACTTTACTATACTTTGTTGCTTCTTAGAGCAAAGCGGCGTTTGTCTTCCTCGTATACATTTTCACTTCTTTCAGGCTACATTATGAGGAGAGTTCATGTTTCAAACATATATAAAAGTGCATTCCAGCACTAAGTCATATTTTTTTATTTTTTGTGTCTTAAAGTAAGGATATTTAACAAATTTGTTAAGTGTTTTTATGATGAAAATGCTCTGCATTTATGACTTGTATCATCCATCACTGAAGCGTTGCTCAAAACACATTAATGAAAGAACCTTTTCCAATTCTTATTATATGATAAATCTGAATTGTATTCTTTTTACTTTAATGCTTACTATTCAAAAAAAAAAAAAAAAAAATGACATCACCCAGAGGATGTTCTCCATCCAATCACAGTAAAGCTAGATTCCCTCCATGCAGAATATCAATTAACAGCTTCTTTCGTTTTCCACCCAAGACAGGATCAAGAATGTGTGTTTGCCAGACTTTTTCCCTCCAAATTCTGGCAAAAAAAAAAACGAAACAAAGGAAAACAATGTTCTTAGACCTGTTTCACACATATCAGAGATTAATCTCTTCAGCTGATAGGTTTCATACATCCATGCCCACAGCAAACAAATTTTTCAGCATGAACAGGACATTCCACTGACAGTTTTAATACTTCTGATTTCCCCCTAAATCTCCTGTAAATCATTTTTATTGTGACTAGTACGGCGCTTCACGCCCATGTTTATTTTGGACATCAGTCTGTGTTTCCTGACTGTGTAAGGAGTCACATGACAGTTCTCTGTGATGGGGGAAGAAAAGCTGCAGAATTCAAGGACCTCATTTGATTTGATCCTTATGAGCACGAAGGTTTACAGAGGGCTTTCCACAGAGACTACCCTGCGAACATGCCATCACTCAAATTAGTCATCATCATTCTGCATGACAAAGGCAATCGCAACATTCTGTCCAGTCTTTTCAAGTTTAAATACAATTAATACTGTTCAGTCTGAATTAAATCCAGCTTTTTAGGAGGCAGAGCAAAGGCAAAAGGGCAAATGTCCACTCTCCATTCTTCGTAAAACCATTTTTTTCCTGGGACTCCTGGCCCCAGAAACCCTTAACATGCTGAACTTCTGTCTGAACCCCTGACCTCCAACTGAGCCCTGACCATCCATCTGAACCTCAGCCATGCTTGAACTGAAACTCTGAACCTTTGAACCTTCCACTGAACTCCAACCCTCCTCCAACTGAACCTTTGGAACCTTACCATTCATCAGAGCCACCATTTGAAACTGGGGAGATCTGTTATCCTGTGTCTGTTTTTGCCCTTACACAATTATTTCATTGTTTTTTTGCCATTGACATCTACAGCTCCTCGTCCTAAGAGCTTTTGCTGTACAGGGCCTTCCAATCCCCAGGCCAGCCAGGCCTCCCCCCAGTATTAACACTGTTACATAATACCTTCATAATTGTTATAAAGAACTGAAGGCATCACATAAAATACGACAATGTTCATATGATCGCCAGTAAGAACAAACTCTTATGAAGCTGCCCTGTTCCATTTGCTTTTCGATTATTCAGGCGGTTTTTGGTAGACAAGTAGCCTGTCTGTACCTCACTCTCCTTTTTTGTTACTTTAAACCTTTTTAGCTTTGATAGATTCATGGAAAACTGGTCCAGCACACCCATGCTGAAGGATCTGGTCAGAGATAGAAATCACCCTCATGTATTTCTGCATACATTTTTACCCTGCATTCAGCACTTTATTTAAACAGCAGTCAACTTTATGAAGAATATCATTTTCAAGGAGCATATTTACACCTCTGTGACTGCAAAAAAAAAAAAAATCCAAACATTATTTGAGTTTGATCTCACCGATTCCTGGCTCTCTTCACTTTTTACTGTAATTACTAATTAACTGGAAAATGTGATTCTGAACAACATTGCAACAGTTACCTGAGCATGCTGTAGAATAACTGTTGTTAAACAGGTAGCTTTAATATGCCAGTTTTGGATCAGTTTTGCCCTTTGGCTCATATTAGATAAAGATATAGACAGAAAAAACGTGAGCATTTATCAGGACTCCAAGTCCCAGTTGCTCTGTGTACATGGCCTTTGACCTAGGATAATTTTGCTCATATGCACACGCGCACGCGCGCACACACGCACACACACACTCACACACTCTCACACACACACACACACACATAAGCACATGCATAGAAACACACACTTATTCATAAATGCATAATTGCCATCTATTGTCTGAAAAAGTTAACTGCAGTAGTCACAATGCCGTTCACACCACCCTGTCGCAAGCACTGTGCACCCTTTTCAATCAGTCACATCAGGCAAACATGCGGCTAGCAAGGGATTCTTTTTCATCACTGAAAAACTCAGGTGTGCTTACAGTCAACTTGACTTTACCTAATTTCACTTCAGTCTTTGGGTGCCACCCCCTCAGCTACAGTACTAGCAAAATTTTGCAGCACTAACTACTTGACCTGGCCAATGGGAACAGCTAAAGAACCCATTCACAGCAAAGCTTATTTATAGCAATTCCATGCACCATATACAGCCTAGGCCTAGTGCAAATGAAAATCTCTGGCAAAGTAGATGGAACCCGGGTGTCCAGACTGAATGTCCCAAAGTGATAACGAGGTACTTCGGGGGTAAATGAATTGGTGTTCTGGGGCTTTCTTTAGGAAATTCCTGGTAATTATTTGGCATCTGCACACCTACCTGCCATTTTATTATAGTGGTGTTAAAAAGAGAAGAATTCAGGTCTGTTTCTTTAAATGTAGAATCACTGCTTGTATCTGCTCTCACTGGCATTCACTGTCAGAGACTCAAAAAAACACCACCTTAAATTGACCAGTGTGTGTCTGAAACATGCCCCTGACTGAATTCTAAAACATATTTTGAGGAACAGCGATTCAACGGGGCACTAGTTCCCTAAGAACAAGCAAGAACAAGTGCACAAAGTACCAATGGATGGGCAACACTAGTCTGTGAGTAACTACAGCAAAGAACTGCCAAGCAGACGAAGCGTTCGATGACAGTGAGTGCATGCACTACATACAGGGATCCAGTTTAACACCACCCAAAGGCCTCCACAGATCTGATTGGCTGGCGTCAGTAAGGTAAGTTCTGAGTTATGAAATGTCTGCAAAGTTAATGGAATTTTAAAAGTCTTTCTGAACATCTGTGTCCTCAGGAGGGGGTACCTTTGAAGTTGCAGTGCAAGGGTGTGTCTCGAAGGGCTACCTGGAACACAGATTTTTTTTTTTTCCCAAAATTTCAGCTGGATCTCTGCAGGATGTTACCTGTTTCTTAGATTCACATGCCAGGCTGATCACAGATCAACCTCATAATTTGTTTGAATTTGCAAATGAACATTACTTAAATCTACATGCACGTTGCACTGCAACAATTACCGCTTAGTTTAGTAAATACCATTACACAAGCACTACTAGCACTATTTGAGTTTGCAGTAAACTCCAGTGCACCATTCATTCCAGGCTTTTTCTGAGAAAAACAAGCACAGACATTGCCTTGGGGTTGCAACTACTTTTTCTGAGTGCCCCGGTGTTTGCCTTTTCACCACCTAGAGGTTAAAGGAAGATACTGCAGTTAATCTATGGAAGCCGTTCACCCTGATAAACGTGCCTGCTTATAGGACAACAAAAAAGTCTTTAGAAATCAGCAACCTCTGGGAAAACAGGAACCTGGTATCATGTTCATCATGGTTCCACCCACTTCCTCTTGTGTACACTTGTGTCAGTGTGATGTCATTTCCTGTTTGTACACACTCCTTGTCTTCACTAAGAGTCAACACCTCCTGCAGACAGACACCAGTTGTCACATGGTCCAAGCAGCAACAGACATATTCCTTGTGTATAAGGGTACTGATCATTGGTTAGCCAGGGGTCAACTGACAATGTATACTGTTTTTTTAACATATTATATTAAAAACATATATAAACTTATAACATTTAAATTGAATATTTTTAAAAATTGGAAGCCTACTCCTTTTCCTTGTCCAAAAGCAGAGTGTAATAACCTCTTTATATATAAACAATGCAATAATAAAGCGTTTTTGAGATTCTCCAATAATTTTTGAAAAGTACAATTGCGAATTTGAAAAGAAAATTGTGTTAGGTGTACAACACATTCAGGTTCTGGGAACCAAAGTGAAGCCCAAACAACTTTAACTGATAGGTATTTGTGAAGGGAGGACAAGTCCTTTATCCCACCTAATCCAGTAGTTTCTAAACTTTGGACCCACTGGTGGGTTGTGAAATGACTGGTTCCAAAAATGACTGTATTTGACACATTTTCCAGAAGCCACCTTAAACACTGCTCTTGTTACATGTACTGCATAAGGTTCATTTTGCATGCAGTTGTTTTTTTTTTGTTAATTTTCATCAATTCCACTTATGAATATATTTTGTTATGCAATTAAATAAAGTCATAGAAATGTTTTCAGTGATTAAGTCATGCTCTGAAACTTTGGGGACCAGTGATATAATCTATGTTGGTGGTTTATGTTGGTTTATGCTTTGGAATACAGACCTATACCTAACCAATGGGTGGAGCTATAACTAATGTATATTTACATACATTTTACATATAGGGATTTAGCAGACTTTCTCATCCAGAGTTTTACATTTCTAAGCACTATCAATTTTTACAGCTCGATACTTTTACTGTGAAACATACCAGCTGTGAAATGTAGAGTATGCATGATTCTAGGCCACAGGTCTGAACATTAGGCAACAGCATTCTATGGAAAAAAGAGGACAACTTGATGTTCCTATTCAGGCAACGCCCTGGATACCTGGATTAATAATACAAATAATACTACTACCAATAATAATGATAACAATAATAACTCACTGAGCAGATGTGCTTATCCAGAGTTGTTCAGGTGTATTATCAATTTTCTTGTGTTCAGTCTTACACACATTTGCAATTAACACTCTCACAATACAATTTACAATGACAATCATGCGAAATTATCTGTCTAATTGTCTCTTGGATTGTCAGTTGAGGTGTGTTTTTGCTATTGCTACTCAACATGCAGGCCAGTTCAGTGTTCTCTCTTGATCATTTACCGTCATATTCAGAACAATGGTAGTCTGCTCTAAATAAATATGAATTATACGATGAGAAAATTTTACTCTACGAGCGGCATGACAACCATAAGAAAAAGCAAAGTTGACCAACGAGAATCAGCAGCTATGAAAATACTACCAGCGATTCTATGCAACGTATCTAGTTAGTAAACCTGTTCAACACCAGTGTGCACAGATTACATTTAGTGAAAACCGTATGACGTCATTGGTCGGGGAATACAGGTACAGCAACAGATATGAATGCATGTGGTTATGAAGAAGACGGACGTTTCCACAAAACTGCACTTTCAGCTAACGCAGGGAAAAAAGAAAAGTAGAAAAGCTTTACCATAACATATGCAACGCGCCTCCCCGTGGCACTGTCACCCGCAAAACCAAAACACTACTTCACGTGCTAATGTGACATATTTAATCACGTGCATCGCGCAATAGCATAAATTTCTCTGCATTCTAGCAACGAGTATATATGATACAATTACATAGACAGACAGCTAAGTCACAGGGCGCTTGGGCAGAAATTAAAATGAGCCAACCACAAAGGTTATGGTACTGCACAAAATTCGCTTGACAGCCCGGCTAACTTGTTAAGCAAACATCAACAGACATATACATTCGCACCCTACATGTTACTGTTTCACTTGCCAGCACACCACACAGACACATGTTAACTAAAACTGCGTTCGGTTAGTTAAGTAGCTGGCTAGATATATAACTGGTCATACCAGATACTTTGGCTACGTGGGATAATTGCTTTAGATTGTCAAGAAAACGGCGAAAACTCTTGCATCTTATGATTGCGAAATATGATAGAGCTATCTGACTTGGGAGCCAAGACGTTTAGCTAACTGGCCATGGCTTGACTGTCATACGTGGCCATCCAATATATCTGTACCACTAATAATGTATCACTAGCTATCTAGCTAGGCAGCCTGTAAACAAGTCAATTTCGTAGCAGTTGCAATGACAGCAGCTAGCTGGTAAGGTGTATTCATGCAGCTTGTAGCTAGCCCACATTTTACCCAACAAGCCGAGTACAAAATTAAAGACTATTTGGCCGACTTTTGAAATGTTACTTGAAATTTTCACAACTGCACAATTCATATTTTTTTCCTCTTAGTGTTTCCTTGTCATTTGTTCAAATGATGTGTGGCTAAGGCTAGCTGGCTAAATGCTAGAATTGCACCTGAACAAGGCAGGCCTCGCCACTTGCTTTTAATGCAGGGGGGGAAACGCTGCAATATTGCAGACAAGAATACCGTGCCATTGAGGTGACAAATCTAAGAACAACTGACCCTCCCTCTGCTCGGTTATAGGAAAACACAGTCATGGAGCTTTACATATCCGCAGAAGAACAGTGTCAGGTACCTATATTGCTCCTAGTTGAGCCAATTGTAAACATTGCAACATTGCTAGCTACAAAACAAGGAGGGGCTCAAGGCTGGGGGGAGAAGACAAACACGAGCGAAATGCAAGCCACGGTAACCCTGATGGCTAACTACCTTGTGCAAACGCGCGCATTCAGCCCCGGAAGACAACCTGCACAGGGCGAAGCCGCTGAGAACATAGAACTCAAAAATTGTTACCTGATTGTTAATCTGCAAGCATTTTATTCATTCATCTCTCCCAGTGTAATCTTCCACATCTCGTTCACATTTTCAGTGCATCGGTATTATCTTGAGCCGTTCCTGCAAATGGAACATTCCGTGGGTTTCACCACTAGTCTCGGCGAAAGGTGTACATGGTGTTGCCTACTCCCATGAACGCTAAAAACCGCCTGTCGTGAAGGTCCCAAGCTTAAACACTGGAAAATTATACTACATCTGTATACTAAATCATTGAAAAGGACTGGATACACGACTTGGGATTGTCGTCTGTTGCGAAGCTCTTCATGTCTCACCCCCCTCTAAGAGCATTTGAGAGAGCGCAGTATGTTGTGACAAGGTTACCGTAATGATTGTATTAAATTCACGAAGATCCCAATGTCATGTTTCGGTTGTCAAGAGCAAATCTATTTAACCAGCTCAGTCAGATGAATATCACATAGTTGACAGCAGTGGAACACAAAGAATTTATGCCTTATCATTTGTGTGGAGGGAAATTCATTCGTTGAAGATGTATGTTCTCTACTTCATTCGCATTTACCTGATTTGTTTGGTCGATTGCTGCTTTCTAGCGCTCATGAATCTGAGCTCCACTGAGGTCATTCCTTTCGCTTTGCACTAACGAAGCGACAGAATCGCAGTGCGATCTCCGCCGTAGTCTTATTTGTCAACAAACCTTTGGTCTCTATATACATTTAACAATAAAGCTGTACTTTTGACTGTACAATAGGCCCCATACTGTGTACAAAGAGACTCGAATCTCGGCAACACCGAAGGTAGGTCAATTAACACAAATGTAGGAACAATTAAACAGACATCTTAGCAATGTGTTAACACAGTTGTGAGAAACAATAAATCATTGGTTATGAGATATCAATCAGACAATTTGAGGACAACAGCTAGATTTTTATTTAAGGATTTTTAAGCAAGCTATGAAACTTTGGTAACCTATGCAAACTTTATAGACTCCCTTGTGTTTGACATTTCCGTCGTAAAACCCATCATTGTTGAAAATTCAGGATTTTTATGAAAACTTATGAAGAATTATAGTCAATTAACAAACGGACCCAACCAAACCTTTCAGTTGCATAGACCTGTTTCCACGAAACAAATAATCTTTTCCAAAAATCTGTAAATAAACTAAACAAATCTAGCAAAGTAGTTTTTTTTTAATTGTTGGATCTTTTCACATAGTATCTAGATCAGTATTTAGATCAGTTCTACTCAACTCCAGTTCCTCTGGGCTGTAAAGTGTGCAGGTTTTCGCTCCAGATACATACTACACCACCTGATTTTGCTATGAATTGCCCTTTTGTTGAACTGAAATGTTCGTTTTTATTACACGTTTCTTTCATTTTCTGTTTTATTACAATGTTTTTATCTTCTGCTGGTTGCCTAGTAATAAAAGGGGGATAACTGATAAAGAAACTGCTCTCTGTTTTATTAATGGATTCAGTGGTTTTGTTCAGTAAATCTGACAAAATAAAGTAAAATATAAAGTGATTTTCCATTTGTTGTTGACAGCAGTTAGTCTGCTCATATAGTTAACTATGTGGAATTGATCCAAACTGAGTAACTACCAAAACTTTTTTTCTATTAGTCACTTGCTGTAATGAAAATATTCCTTGAATATAAACCTTTACTTTTTTCACAGATTTACAGTTTAGATTTTGCACTTTATCTGAGTGCATTAAAATTAAAAAAAAAAATTCTGCACTTCCAACCACAAAATAATCTTGCTAAAACTTGTGGTAGGTGAGAACAGGGTAAACAAAGCCACTTTTTACATTTCATGATCCTAGGACAATGCAAATGTGCATTTATTTCAATCAACACTTATGTATATTTAAGCTTGTTGTCTAATCATAGAAATTAAAATATTGCTTCTAATGCAGTTTTAGAGGCACATGCTATCAAAAAAAGTTGGTCCTTTGGCACAACGTGCCCCCGGGAAGAGGTAAACTGAGCATGGGGGTGGGGTAAAAAATGCCACACCTAATTAACTACATATCGAATTAAATAAAGTCACAGAATTTTTTAAATAATACACTTTATTAATTTCAACAATGGGTTTACGATTATATCACACCAGGCAAATTCTGTGTATGCTGCTACTGTGTGTGAGTATATGTGTGAGAGTGTTAGTTGATGGGTGTGTCCAGGAGTGTTTCTGAGAGCGAGATGTGTGTAAATGTGTTCTGTATTTGTGTGTGGCTATAAAAGAGAAGTACCTGAGGTGTAAGTATTATGATTGTGTCTTACCTTCAAGTTTTGGCACTATGGCTGACACCACATTCCACTGTTAGAGTGTGCCTTATGCTTGGTAAGCCAACATTCACATTCAAACCAATGGATGAAGGAGGCTTCCCAAGGAAAGATATTGTGAAAAATTGCCAAATCCCCTCACAGCAGAAAAGCAGGAAGGGAAAACCTTTGTCTCCCCATGCAGTTTTGAGGTAGTGGAAGTGGAATGTGGATGAATTTGCCCCAAGGTTGTTGGCACATTTTACCTCACAACCTCCATTTTGACAAAACTGCTTGACACACTTATGCTAACTCACATTTGCGCGAAGTGTGTAAATTCAATTTGTAGCTTATACAGTGAGGAACAAATATGCAATAATGTCCCAAACGTATTCTGTTAAGATTCAAGATTCATGATATTTTAATCATGATGAATTCACTTTGTATGACAAAAATTCTGTTTTTGGACCTGGTTTACTTACCACTCTTTCCACATGCTCATCTCCATCACAGCAAGGGTGGAATGAATTGCTTTTTCTTAATCTGTTATCTCACAGTTAATTTTGTGTATGCAGGCCTAGATACAGGGGGTGGCTCATTTTACCCACTGGCACAATTTACCCTGGTCTCCCCTACCTAAAATATTCACTGGATGACTTTCTTATGAACAGGTACCAAAAACAAGCGGGAGAAAAAGTTTTTTGAGAAACCAATTAAAATGTCCTGTAGATTTGGCAGCTGACTTGCTTATGTTTTTCGTCATTTAAAGAAATTAGCAATTAGCATGTGCTCTGCACTATTCCCCAGTGCTGATTTTCACAATTACATGTTGATGTTCCTTTCAGATGAAAGGATAATAATAACAATTTGAGTGTAAGTTTGAAAAGGAGCACTAGTGTCACTCAGTAAGTGGGTAAGAAACTCAATGACAACCAGAAAGTTGTATTAATTTGTTTGGCTGCAGTATGTAACAATGTGGCTATTTTTAGCACTCACCAAGACCAGCAGTATTATTTGAGCAGACTTCCAGGCCAATGTCTGTCTCAGCTATATTTGCCATGCCATGTGTACCCCACGATGCGTTGCTCAGATGCCAGTTTGGTCATATGTAGCCAACCATACTGAATTAAAAGGAGAATGCCTTAGTCCCATTTTGACAAAGATGACAAACTCTTACCAGGTTTTTGAGAGAGGCGTGGCCAAAGAGGTGATTCTTATGTACAACATGACTACCTGAATTTTGATAAGCTTTTTGGTACAAAATCTATCTGGCTAATACAAATGAGAAGTGATTATATTAAATGGTAAGGGAGCACTTTTCATTTGTCATGGTTCCAATTTTCCCAAATGTTCCACAACAATGAATATATATATATTCTGGAAGAAATTAAGAGACCACTGCAAAGTTATCCGTTTCTCTGGTTTTACTATTTATAGGTATGTGTTTGAGGAAAATGAACATTTTTGTTTTATTCTATAAACTACTGACAACATTGCTCCTAAATTCCAAATAAAAATTTTTTCATTTACAAGATTTACTTGCAGAAAACTGGTCAAAATAAAAAAAGATGCAGTGTTTTCAGACCTCAAATAATGAGCATCAGAGTCGGAGAAGATTGTCAGAGCAGAAGGAAGCAAGTTTTCTTCCAGGGCAACCTTCACAAAGACAAAACTGCCCGATTCCAGCCTGGCTGAAGCATCCCCGGATCATCACTGATCCTCTACCAAATTTCACAGTGAGTATGAGACACTGTGGCTTGTAGGCCTCTCCAGGTCTCCGTCTAACCATAAGAAAGCTGAAAATTGGACTCTGAGAAGATGACCTTACTCCAGGCCTCTACAGTCCAATCCTTATGGTCTTTTGCAAACCTGAGCCTGGCTCTTTGAAGGGCTTTTTTCTAGCTCTGCACAACTTCAGGTCTGCCCCTAGGAGCATGTTTCGAACCGGCCTCGCCATCTTCTTCACCCCAGCTGCCGTTTGCCATTTTTTCCTGGAGATCACTTGATGTCATCCTACAGTTGTTGAGTGACATTCAATGAGTTGGCGGTCATCCCGGTCAGCGGAGAGTCGTTTTCATCCTTTGCCGGTCTGTAGCTTTGTTTTGCCCAATGTCTGCTGCATGACCTTGTTCTTATGGACCGCCGTCTTTGAAATTTTAAGGATGGAGGCAACCTGACGCTCACTCCATCACTCAGAACTTTTCTTTTCAACTCTTTTGGCATGGTCAATAATTCTTTTTTGATTCCAATTATTTTTGAGGTACTACTAGCACTGATTTTGCCATCCAGCTGGTCCTATCGCAAGAGGATAGCAATGACCACAGCAGTGGTGTTTATACAGCAGTGGTGTACCTCATTAATTAAATAGAATGAGGTGTGCTTGTGTTGGAATGGAATGGCTGCCATGAATGTAGAGATTCTGATTTATGAAACATCGTAAGTGTGGAGTGGTGGTCTCTTACTTTTTTCCAGATATATGTGTATGTGTGTGTATACAGGGGCATAGCTATAAATTCTGGGTCCTGTACACAGGCTCTGAGGGTCTCTCCACTCTTTATAAAAAAATTCCTGGATTTTCATGGGCCCCTTCAAAACCTTGGGCCCTTTTTACTTAGTACCCTTTTTCGCCCAGGTGCTATGCCCCTGTATGTGTGTGTGTGTGTGTGTGTTTAGAGGATGGTGAACTCAGGGGAGGAACAAACTTTACTTTTAAACCATTTATTACTTTCAACCTGTTTCGATTTATCCCCCTTGGTTAACAATAAGTGTATTTATTCACAGAGAAATCAACACCAGCTGATGTGAACGGAGTAAATGGGTTTTATTGTTAATAAGGGAAGGTAAATGGGAACAGGTTGGACATAAAGATAGGTAGCCCTATAAAGGTAAAGTTTGTTCCTCCCCTGTTTTGAGTTTGCCAGCCGCCACTGATAGCTACTGAAATTGAATGTGCTCTCTCTCAAAGTTTGCAACTTTTAAAGGTGTCCAAAGTTAGCAAGCTCACAAGCAGCAAACGTTATCTGATTTACCTAACCCTAGCTGTAAGAAATCAAGCCAAACCAGAATTTGAGTTGGTTTTAACCTTCTGTCTTGGAAATTCTCATGGCAGTTAAACGACACCAGATACTCTGTTTGGTTGGTATCGTTTATACTTTGTACTGTTTATACTTACCACTCATTTGGAACGCTTTATGAATTTGTGTCATTTGGCTGGTGTAACCAACCAGGGAAAAGATTACACACAGTAAGTTATCTTTTCTGTGCAAGTCATTCTGTGACCCAACTTCTGTGACCAAATTCTACTTGACCCTTGACCCAGTTTGGACTTTTAGTCATGTAGAAAATATCCATTATAATCCTTTTTAACCCTGAATTGCAACATCATTCAAGTCTACCTTCAAACACAATTACTGAACCAAACCATGTTATGACTTCAGCTCAAGAAAACAATATGGAGAATAGCAAACCACTTGTGCACAATGCTGAGTAGGGGAGACATGCCATTACCTGTCCTGAGATCTGTCCCAGCATGCCTTTACCCAGGTAGGCAGCAGAATGGGCTTACCTAAATTGGCAGACACCAGGTACTTCTCGCTACCTACCACACCTGCCACCAGGTGTGTGACAGATACATTAAGATTCCGTGCCACCCACCAGCTGTACCAAATCCATCACCTCTGCCAGGGGAGGAAGACACATAAACTTATGAGCACTGTATTGAAAATGAGTCACCCATACTACAACACTGTATTAAGAGTGTCTCACACATACAGTTAGTTACCAATGCTGCAGTGACACTGTCTCATTCATATTCACAAAATCAGAAGTATGGCCGTCTCACATACAGTGGTGCTTAAAAGTTTGTGAACGCTTTAGAATTTTCTATATTTCTGCATAAATATGATCTAAAACATCATCAGATTTTCACACAAGTCCTAAAAGTAGATAAAGAAATCCCAATCAAACAAATGGGACAAAAATATTATCCTTGGCCATTTATGTATTGAGGAAAATGATCCAATGTTACAAACGTGTGAGTGGCAAAAGTATGTGAACCTCTAGGATTCGCAGTTAATTTGAAGGTGAGGTTACAGTCAGGTGTTTTCGATCAATGGGATGACAATCAGGTGTGAGTGTGTGTCCTTTTTTTTTTTTTTTTTTTTTAAAGAAAAGGGATTTATCAAAATCTGATCTTCACAACACATTTGTGGAAGTGTATCACCAACAAAGGAGATTTCTGAGGAACTCAAGAAAAGAGTTGTTGATGCTCATTCGACCGGAAAAGGGTACAAAACCATCTCTAAAGAGTTTGAACTCCACCAATCCACAGTCAGACAGCTTGTATGTAAATGGAGGAAATATAAGACCATTGTTACCTTCCCCAGGAGTGCGCGACCCACAAAGATCACTCCAAGAGCAATGCGTGTAATAGTTGGCGAGGTCACAAAGGACCCCAGGGTAACTAAGCAACTAAAGGCCTCTCTCACATTGGCCAATATTAACCTTTTGAGCACAAAGGCAAAAAAAAAAACACAATGTTTAATTCTGTTCATGTGATTTGAAACTAAATAATTGTCGCTGTATGCTTTAAGATTAATTCTGTACACATCTGTAATTCTTTGAAATGTCTTGTAACACCAAACAGCAAATCTATTGCTGCATTGGATAAATAGATACAACACTCACCCTCTCTTGTCATGACAGGATGTAAGGTACCAAGATGACCACCTAACTTGGTTGAATTTTGCCTAGAGAGATGAATCATTGGATGTTGAGGTATGACCTTGATGGACTCCAGTGGGGAAATAGAATGGTGATAAAACATATGCCCCCCCCATATGCCTTATGAAGGTAGTGATTGTAGAGGCTATATGGCTTTACAGTATTAAAATTTAGCCCACACCATTGTGGCACACAGGGACTGTAGTAGTTTTACTGTAGACTCTAAAAGTGACCAAGAAGTACACAGTATTGGGAAATGGGTTTTTAAGAAAGACCGAGGAGATGGTATTGGTCAGTATTTAAATACTGTGAATGTCAGGTCTGCACATGATCAGTCAAATCATACCCTGATTAAGACTCTGTAGAAAAGTGCCCTTCAGATAGTTGTAGCCTTTAAAATTTTGGGGATGACCATGTAGCCAACAGCCCAGTAGGCTCTAGCAGGATTACAGCATATGGAATAATAATCTTTGCTCAGGTATTAGTGCCAGTTTATTTTGTGCCGCACACAATTTTAAAGTTTGCTTTTTAGCAAATCAACAAGGACAGGCATTTTCTGGTTAACTATGCACAGATGTGTGTTCTGTGAGGTTGCAATCCATTCGAGCATGCTAAAAGGCAAAACTTTAAAATACAGTAATGGCCAAAATTAAGAATCAAATACAATGAAACATTTCTGTACAAATATTGAGTTCTGCTTTTTCTGGGTTACTATATATTACATTTGAATTTTTAAACAGAAGATCATTTCTGTGAGTCACCAGTCTGTCACATGCAGCAAAATATCTTTATTCTGTTAGAATAGGGACAGCTGAATCTCTCCCCATCCTCCTCTGCAAACTGAAAATTATAACTGGGGAAAGGGGGAGCCAGAACTGCAGATTCTTACCCCCAAGGCCTCCAGCATCTCCTTCTCCATCATAAACCCCCTTGCCCTGCCCCAGCCCTGGCCATAGGTAGAGCTCTCATTTCTCTTTGCACCACAGTTGACAGTATTTGGACTGCTGAATTATTCTCCTGCAGGAGGAGGATGAGGTACCCGATTCCAGGACGGCATGTCAATAACCTTGCAGCCATCCAGCAGGTCCTCTGTGGGGCAGTTGGTACTGTCCAGGTCATCCAGTGGGTCAAGCGATGCCAAGCAGACAAAAAATGTACAGCATCCATACCAAGGCTGCCTCCTGTATCCCAGGCCATCCTGGAGCAGCAGTCAGAAAAGTACCTTCAGAATATTAGCGAAGAAGCAGCGTTGCCCCTGGACTGCAACAATACATCTTCAGCAGCTTCTCTAGTCCAGTAAGTAAGACAAGCAGCTGTCGCCACTCCACAACTCTTCAGCCATCCCAGCGAGGACCTCACTCCCGTCTGTCTAGCAAAACAAGTTCGTCACCGCAGTAGTTGCTCTTCAGCGCAGCGAATGTGCGAGCAGTACAGCGCTCAGTACACTGGGCAGCTCTGGATGAACGAGTGCGCACACCTCATCGTCAGCAAGCCCAAAGGCACAGCCGTACACACCCACATCCATCGGTATGCAACCTTATACGTTAGCGAATGACTACTACCATTTTGCCTTGGCAGCGGAGTAAAGCAAAGATTTCCTTGGAAGTATCTGGTGTTTAACTGCCATGAGAATTTCCAAGACAGCAAGGTTTAAAACCAAACACATTCAGGTTTAGTCTGATTTCTTACAGTTAGCGTTAGGTAAATCGGATAATATTAGCTGCTCGGCAACGAGCTAAGTTTGGATACCTTTAAAAGTAGCCAGCTTCAAGAGAGCACATTCAATTTCAGTGGGTACTAGTGGCAGCTGGCGAACTCAAAACAGAGGAGAAACAAACTTTACCTTTATCGGCCTACCTGTCATTATGTCCAACCTGTTCCCATTTATCCTTTTTGATTAACAATAAAACGAGTAATTCACAGAGTAATCAACAATTGATGTAATCAGATGGCTATAACAAACATAACTCTAGTTTGCAAAGAACAGCAATTCTGTAACAAAATAAAATTGGTAACCATTTAATCTGTTTACATCAGCTGATGTTTATTATTGTTAATCAAGGGGGATAAATTGGGAACAGGTTAAAAAACAATGAATAATGAACCGTTTAAAAGTAAAGTTTGTTCCTCCGCTGATTTGAGCTCACCAGCCACCGCAAATATATATATAGAAGACTGGCTTGGCATGGGAAGAACAGGTGCTTCCTACAGCTAAAGTGCTTGCTGCGTAGAAGTTTGTTTTGATTTCTTTTTCACTTTCTTCAAGCATAAAAATAGGGGTTCAGAGAATATGGGGTCCAAATATTGAACAAGCCCCCTTTCTGTGGATGTTCCCTGGCTAAAGAAAACCCATGCATTCAAAAGTTTCAGGTCACTGTCCTGGCCCAAACATATATCGCAATAAAACAAAACGTGTGCTCGCTGTTAGCCCCATAACTCATAACACCGCTACTCTTGAGGTCCTTGAGTTGAGAACACTCATAGTAGTGGACTTCAGTTTAAAGACTATTTTCTGTGTAATATGAGTATTTGTTTCTGGCACTATACAAAATTCCAGGCGATGTCGTACGTTCTACTGCTCTGTCGTATTTGTCATATCATAAACCAGTCTCTAGATGGCAGTCGTTCTTCCCATTAGAATTTTGAAGACTTCTACAAATATAGTCTTTCTTGGAAGCTGTTTAAAAAATGTGAACAAAGCAGTGAAACATTATTAATTTTATTAGATAATTATGAACTTTTAAAAAATGTGTACTTAATCGATTGTTGTCATGTTGCTGGATAACTCCCCCAGTTTATTACATAGGGCGATAATACTAGTATCACTAGATAGACTTGATGATTATAAGTTTTGAGACTCACAAGCCAACAGCCAGTCGTTAGGTCTCGAATTTTGACACTTCAGTCTAGGCCTACTAAGGGAGACAGACAGATTCTGACCAAATGTGCGTTTATTGTTTAGGCAGCAATAATAAATTAGATGTAGTTTTACTATATAAAAATACTGGCAATGTATTTGTTTTTACAATGCCATTCATGGTGCAAGAGTGAAAAAAAAAAATCAATTCCGAGGTCTTTTCGGTTAGCCTGATTACTAAGGGACTGTTTCGCTGTATGCGTAGTGTGTCTAAGTCGCTCAGCATATTTGTTGTTTAGTCCAGACAACGGAAAAAGGCGGAATGCAACGTACATAAATCGCATCCACCAGAATCAACCATCATATCTGTACGTTTTGCACTGCAAAATAAATCCCACAGGTGGCATCCCAAGCACAACATTTCTATTGCTGTATTGAAGCGCACATTACAAGTGAAACATTTAGATTTTTTTTTTTACTGTAAATTACCTTGTCATTACTATATTGGAAGTGTGATTCAGCATCAATATAATAATGTATATCAATAAAGCTGAAGTCCAGTCCAGTGACATTACTTTACGACAGGCGTGTCACTGAAGATACCGTGATACGACCATAGCTATGCTGTCTTATTGCTAGTATGTGCTTTTATCTCTGTGGGCAGAGTCCACTGTCATGGTCTCCGCCATACACACCCACATTGTATCAGAACGCAGTGCCATAATGCGAACCTTTAAACCCCTTAAACAACATTTCTATGCAAGTACACCACACAAACAAAACCGAGCTATGGAAACCATTTCTATTTTCATTACAGAGTTCTATTTTCATTTTTTTTATATTAATGGATTTGAAAGCCCTAAAAATACATTATTAAATACAGTGATTATTGTTTAATAAAACTGTACTGATTAATATTAATGTATTATTACAAGGAACATGAGAATATTTAATGATTAGAAAATGAATTTAAGCCCATCTTTTGACAGACAGTTCAGGATTTATGCAGCACCTCTCTGCCTCTCTTAAATGACCTGGCAAGTTGCTCCACACATTACCTACTCTCTGTGGAAAAAAAAAACCCTTCCTGATATCAGAGTGGATAATCTGGTTGTTTTTTTTTAAATCTATGCCCTTTTGTTTTATGGCAGAGATGATCTTGAAACATCAGTCCACTTTGTTGATCCCTAAAATTGTACAAACCTGAAGCAAATCCTACCCTTATTTCCCTTTTCTTTTCTGAGACTGGACAAATTGGACAGTACACACCTTAAAAATGTATTACCTACAATAGAACAAGTTGCCCTTCTTTGAAAGAAGTGTCAGTACATTTTTTTTGTATGGTATACAGTAGTGGACAAAATGTTTTAATGTGGCTGGACAATGGCATGGTATGGTAGCAGTACAATCTACTTTTGATGTACAATCAGTAAGTTTTCATTTATATCAACATCCTGCATTTTCTACTGTGATGTCATAATGTCTAGATGTCATGAGCGTTGGCGCAGAGGAGATCCCTAGTCAGCTTATACAGAACCCCAACAGCGATGATTTATTTCAACTCAACTTTATACAGCTGGATATTTACTGAAGCAGTAAGGAGATTAAGCAACCTTCTCAAGTCCATTGAAGAATCAAGACAGAAGCATTTACTCTGTTAACAAATACCATATACTGCAACCATAATTTGACATATAGTATACACACTGTAAACAATATAAGATTTTAATTGGAGGTTTATCTGTCCCTTTCACACAGAAATATACATTGAAATCTCCTCATGTATTGGTATTCTACAGTGTGTTTGTATTGACAGAAAAATTGTCTTTGTTCTTTGTTCATATTTTTTGTGTTGTGACACAAAAGATATATTGTAAGCAGCAATGGAACATAAACACAAATAAGACAAGCTGGAACTAATTAAGTCACATGAATATCAATATTATTTTATCTGTCTGATCTGGGGTAGTAAGATCGAACTTTGTTCCTGTATTTGAAATGATGTTGGCTCAGTTCATTTGATCTATGGCAGGTTAGTGTCATCGAGAATCTTGAACTTTGGTCTGTGAACAACACTTTTTACAGCTTTATTGTATGTTTTACTGAAAATGCTGTTGGCTATCTCTGTTTTAGGGCAACCTTCCAGAGGAAAAGGGAAAATTCACATTGCTCAATGAAATATAGTCTTAGGCGAGTAAGATGAAAAAGGCAATAATCGATTCCTGGAAAATATAACTTTCATGTTTTGTTTCCTCAAATTCAAACACAGACCTGCATCTGCTGACTTGCCGGGATTTGCCAATGAAGCACACACACACAGAAAATTGAATGTTTCGAAATTACTTCGAAACAAATAGAGGATCCAGAATTTGTGCCGTTTTACTCGTGGGTGGGGGTAATCTGGGCTTTCCCTTTCACTGAAGACTGCTTTGGGGATCTCAGATGAATGAAATTTTATTTGTATAGCAACAAATATTTACAAATATCTATTTTGTATAGTGACAAGTTGTCACAAAGCAGCTTTACTATTGATTTCAGACCTGAAACCCCCTCAGAACAAGCTAACAGATAACAGCGGCGAGGAAAAACTCCCTGGCAAACAGGAAGAAACCTTGAGCAGAACCTGGCTCAGAGGGGGAGCCCATCTGCTTCTGGCCGGCACAGGGCGGACGAAGAGTTAAACAAAAATGCAGCTAGTAATGCAGTAAATTGTATTGTATTTAATATGAAGAATAATAGGTTACATGAATCATACTTACACAAATAGACATTGCATAATTAAGTTAAATAATAACAACATTAAATACAATGAAAAAATAAATTAAATAATAATAACAAACAAATTTAACTCTTTGCTCATCCATAAGTAGGGTACAATAGCAGAGGCAGAGCTTGGTTGTGGTGCTTGAGGTACAGCTGCAGGCAGGAGTCCGGAGGGACGATAAGGAAGATAAAAACAAAGCAAAGCGTTGAAGCAGTAAAGGAGAAGTGGGAGACACTATAGCAGCATACCTAGGCAGCCTATAGCCCAGTGGCTAAAGTACATGACTGGGACCCCTGAGGTTGGCGGCTCAAGTCCCAGTCCAGCCACAGCAAGAACACCACTACTGTTGGGCCCCTGAGCAAGGCCCTTAACCCCACATTGCTCCCAGGGGAGATTGGCCCTTGGTTAGTCTAATCAACTGTAAGTCGCTTTGGATAAAAGCGTTAGCTAAATGACAGTAATGTAGGAGACAAAGGGCATGGGGTCAGCACAGTCATGAGAGTGATCCCAAAAGAGTCACCACCAGAACGTGGGTAGAGGAGCTTAACATCCATTACATGATGTAGTGACAGCAATGACCACTCAGTTCACCAGAGACTCTATGACCCATGCCAACACCAAGCAGTGTCCCTCAACTGAAGGATGTACTGTATAGATAGAGAGAGTCTGCTTCCGAGATTGCAGTGGGTACGTTGTTCCACAGATAGGGGCTTGAAATAAGGCTCTGCCACCTATACTACTTTTACCCTCTCTCTGTGGGGAATATAAGGATGGAGGAGGTCCTTAATCCATCTTTTTGAGCCAATCAGGAGACAGAAAATGTCTTGGTTCTCTGTACACCTCACTATTTAAGAAAACCCTGGGGTAATGGTGGTGGAATGAGGTTTAATGAACCTCATAATGGTTGGTGTTGCAATATGTCAGTCACAGATTTTAACCAATCAGGAGTATTTCCTTCCCACATCAAAAGATAACGCTTGTTGACCTCAGTAAGGTACAGGTAGCTTTTGGTAACTATACCAATTTCCTACACTAGCATGGGGCAGGAATGAAGTACCTACGCTGGTACTCCGTCTTTTTCCACTGCGTGTTAATGATTCACATTTACAGCATGCGCTGTCTAATCAGAAAAGCAATTAATTACCTCAGTGAAAGGCAAAGGTCGTCTGCATCCCTTTCACTGAGCGAAGCTACCCTGCGGTAACAGTACTGTCTACACTCCCGTTGAAGGTAAGTCGATTTATTTTGTGATTTTTGTATTTATACTTAAAAACTCAGCAAGTAAATACGTTGGTATACTTTCTGGTTCCTAGCTCTTAATTGTGTCATTACCGGAGTGCAGAAAGTCTTACGATTCCTATAACTTGTTAAAAATTGTAAATATTTGTTGTAATCTAATGGTTTTGTACAGACGTTACCGCCTGGAAAGAGGTTTATTTTTTGTCGTACTGTAAAATTACAAATATTCTCACATTTTTCATGAATTATATAATTGTGGGAAGACTTTGCCCCCAGTATTAAAAAGTTGTACATTGAACTTCACTTAAGTGACATTACAAAACTCTCTTTTTTAAATGTGAAACTGTGTTAGTTGTTTTGCTTATCCATATACAAAAGGCTCCCGAATCACAATAACGGTTAGCTCAATAGAACTTGACATCACGGGGTGAGTTGTAACAGTAACAGCCCTGTTACGCTGAATATTCTCTGCTATTATCGCTCAAAAACAATCTGCCTGCCTTTTTGAATTTATCACTGCATTCTACTATTCAGATTTCCTCCACAGAGAACTGTTAAAGCAGCAGTTATTCCACCTCCATGTTAGGAACTTCGCAGATGCACTTATCCACCACGATCTACATGCTTTACAATAATACAGTTGTGTAATTATTAAAGTAGTTCAGCTTAAATGCAGTGCTCAGGGATACAAGAGCGCTGCCCTGTCTGGTATTTACATTAAATATCCAAACTACAACCCAGGTTCCCCTATCGTTAATCAATACTCCACAGTAGTTAGGCTGATGGGCATGCCGTCAGGCTGTTAGGCCCCGGTTTCTTTTTCCCTCCCCAAGTCTTTGTGCTGATGTTCGATATCATCCTTTTCTCATTCTGTTGGGTAAAATAGGACAGTTGGTTTTGAAGTCACCAGAATTTTTTATTATGTCATACTATAGCACCCCCATGAGGTCAATTTTGCAAGCAGGCTCAGTGAGTAGATTCTAGATATAAATACATATAAATAAATAAAAAGCAAATAAATACCAAAAACATGTCAATTATACAAAGATTCAGTTGGAAGCCCATGATGGACAAAGTCATATATGACCAATCAAATTATTTCAACTTTCATTGGCTGTGCTCGGGGACATTGGATGTAACAAACCAATCACTTCCCAAGAAACATTCATGAAACAGGGTAGTATCTTAGCATAGTGATAAACAGTCTATCAATAAAGACAATTATTGTAAAGTTTATTAAAAATGTGGTGTGTTATTAAAAAAAGCACACCAACCATGGGGGACTAATTGAATTGAGAGGAGTTCATGCAGTAATAAAACGCCCTTGTACTGGCAATATTTTCACTCATCATAGTTTTTCTGTTTACTGTCGTGTGAAAGTTTCTGTTTACGCACTGCCACTGACCCGCCCAGCATGCCACATCATGGTGGTACAGTGGAACAGAACATGTCTAATGGAACAGTAAAACTGATATACTGTATAACATCCTACAGTTCGTATACAATTGGGACAGTCACACAGCCATTTTGAAGTCTCAGGTTTGTTTTGCAGGTGCTGTCCTTTGACTCTGGCTGGAGGAGTGAAGATGGCGTTATCTTGGATTGTGGTCCTGGCTCCCCTCCTCATTGGTCAGTAGTTGAGCCACCCGTGCAACAATTTTTGTATCCTCATTCATATCCGCATGATAAAATGTATTAAAAGAAACTGTCTCACTATTTGTAATCATAAATAGAACTAGTCAGGCTTGGTTGAGGAATATGGTTCTTGCTTAGCCCATGTAAATTCTTGCATTTGTATTTTTTCAGGGCATATTCATATATGTATGTAGATGGCATTAGAATGACTATGACTGTTTAGTTACGCAACTGGTTATTTTATTTATTTCAATAATGGCTCAGCCTAAAAACTGGTTTCTTCATTTTGATAATTTCAAACCAACCTATCCGGTGTTCTGCTTCATTATTTTAAGGTTATGTTCAAAGTAGACCACAAATCACAGTTCCAGACCCTCCCGTGAAAGTCAGAGAGGATGTTGCAGTTGGTATGTTTATTTTTCATTGATTTTCATATGTTCAGATACAGATGATCAGTAAATGTCATTCATGATCAACTGAATCTGAATGAGAATATATTTCACTGAATTTTCTTGTCAAACAATAATATTATTAAGAGTTTGGAAACAGAATTAATTGCAAATTGCAAATATGTAAGCTGGGTATTAATTACATTTAGCCCTTGGTCATATTTTGTACATGCTGCTTGTCTGTGGTATTTCTGTATGTTTATTGTTATCTTTGTGAAATTTTACATGCTACTCTTCTTGTCTGAAGTTGTGAAAGAGATTTTAATCTTAATGGGACACAACTGGTGGAATAAAGTTTAATAAACATCGTACAGAAAGTAAAATATATACATTTGCATTACACAAATGTATGTATTTTTTACATGGGAATCGTACATTTTAAAGTGGAAGAATGAAATGTGTTCCTCCCTATCAGGTTCTGTTGCGTTCCAAATTGAAGCAACTGGTACGCCACCTTTAGTCTACACGATTTCTGGACCCGATGCATCATACTTCAAGGTGGATCGAAATACAGGACAGGTTACTGTCAACATGCCGATAGACCGAGAGATCGGGGTGGATACGGTAAGATATCGATCAACTTCTACCTTAATTTTTCCAGCACAGCAGCTTGTAAATGAATGCACAGATGACAAAAAAATTGCCAACTTGTCACACAGGATTATTGGATGGAGAATTTTTTTTACCACCCAGGATTGTATTGTTGGGGGGATTTGATATGTTCCAGAAATTTTAGGTTACTGAAACAGCTCACGTTGTTTAAATTGGAATACCATTTGGGAATCTTGTTGAATACATGACATGCCACAAAATGGTAATATGTGAACACACTATACATGATCACCATCTTGCTTTTGCCTTGTAAGGGCTCTGTGCAAGCCTTACAAATAAAAAAAAAAAGATACCCCTAGAGAGGGGTAAAGTCCCAAGTGCCAAAGGTGACCGAAAAGATCAGGACTCCCCTATAGACTAATCTAGTAAAGGAGAAAATTAACAACAACAACCGAGTACAGATAAGTCATGTCAGCAAAGATTAGACAATAACAACAACAACAACAACAGCAACAACAACAATAATAATAATATACTTGCTTTCAGTGCTTACATAGACGTTTATCATATTCTGCCCTACTCATTATTACCTAATCAAAAAACAAACAATTCACCACACGTCTGAATTCAAAACTGATTTGCTTGTATGTTTCAATCGATCAATATGTCGTTGTCAATGCTGTTGCTATGATGCGTGTGGCTCTGTTAACAGTTATCTGTCATGCCGAAGAGAAAGTCAGCCTTTTCTAAAGACCTCCAGAAGGCTTTTCTTTGTGAAGTAACGAAAATGCTGCGTTCTGCACTCACTGCAAGAGTACATTTTCGGTCGCGCATGGTGAAAATGCCAATATAAATGATGATATTAAGATGGCCGTACATAAGCAGTGGCTACAAACGGGAAGTAGCACCGTTGCGGCCAACTTCAGCGGGGCAAACGCCGGCGACAGTGATCTCAATCAGTGCAATTCATCCACGTCCACGTCACACAATGTGTCCCACTTTTGGATTTGGAATATCTGGAAACCATAGGCTATAAAGATAATTTTGTTGCTTTTAAGAACTCCACATATTTGCCTTTCTTCAACTCCTTCAATAAGAGCACATGGAATGTGATCCAGATCTGACCACAAGCTAAGCTAAGCTAACAAGCTAAGTTTGCTCAGTGCCGCTCAGACTAAGCTAAGCTAACAAGCTAAGTTGGTTCAGTGCCGCTCAGACTAAGCTAAGCTAACAAGCTAAGTTGGCTCAGTACCGCTCAGACTAATCTAAGCTAACAAGCTAAGTTGGCTCAGTACCGCTCACATTAGCCTTGCTATGTGAAAGCGCAGCATCATTTTAATCATATTCATGGGCGTCCCAAAGCCACTTCGTTAATTTGATGGAGGAAGTCCTTATGCACAAAATTTGGGCCCAATGTCTAAAGCTGGAATAATGAGCTTAATTAAACATGGGAGTGATTTTGTCGTAACAGCCAATAAACCAAGTGTCATGTTTCATGACTTCAGTGGATAAAACAGGAGATTTTCCACAGAGACCTATGAGTGAATGATGTTAAATTCTACCAACAGAGAAATTATCGTAAAAGTATGACTCTGGAGTTAAGAGGATGTCTGAAATTGCATAATTAACACACTGTTTTCATTTTAATCCAGGTACTACAAGTGATTGTATTAACTGTTGAGGTCTCCAATGACATAAGCTTTGATGTAAGTCATTAAAACAGCCTAAATAAAAATGAAATACAAATTAATTCAATATTAAATAAATAAATAAACAATAACAATTATAATAAATAAAAATTAACTACATTAATTATCTTCTCCACTGGTCTGCTTTTTCTAATGTGTCTCTCCTTTCTACACAGCGAAAGCCCTTTAATATATTTGTGGAGGATGCAAATGATAACAAACCGCTATTTGTTGATGCCCCGTACAATGAGAATGTTCATGAAGTGAGTAATGTCTGTCTGTGTCCTCTGCGTTACATTACATTGCATTACAGATATTCAGCAGATGCTCTTATGGCTTACAATGCCAAGTGCATAATTCAGAGACAATTGTGCCAAAAGTCCTTGAGGGAAGTAAAGTCCCAAGTGCCTAAGGTGATAACATAAGATTAGACTAGAACCCTGTTGAGAACCAGTGTAAGAATATCAACGGCAAAAACAACAATGCAAAGACGTGAGTCCTGAACAGATGAGTCTTCATTATATTATATTATATTATAGTATTCTGATTGGTGGGTAGGGAGTTCATTATTTTTCAATAATCAGCCATTTTTTACTTACAAAAGAGAATGAACTGTGGACATTAACAAAATTTTTGCTGTGCCTCTAGGATGTTCCTTTAGACACATCTATACTCAAAGTGACTGCCACTGACCGAGATTTCACCGTGGCTGGATCTGTCAGCTACACAATTGAACAGGTAAGGAACTTCCATCTGTTTCCTTTGACATTGTACAAGTAAAGAACTCTGCAGTTTACCTGGCTCTTCCTTTGCCAGCACTTATATTTAATGAATATGCCTGTGTACTGGTTTTTTCCCCATCCTTGATACAATGAGGTGTACCTATGCATAAATGTGTAGAGATGTGTACATGTGTGTCCAGGTTTGTAGAGGTAGGTACAGGTATACACAGGTGTGTATAAAAGTGTTTGTAGGTTTGTAAATGTATGTGTTTGTCTGTGGGTTTGTAGTTGTGTGTAGATGTGTGCAGATGTTGTACTTGTATAGGTGTATGTAGTTGCATTCAGATGTGTACAGGTGTATGCATGCGCGTGCATGTATTTACAGGCGTAAAGGTGTGTGTATGTGTGCACAGGTGGGCGTAGGTACATCTGATTCTGACCCTCTGGGGGAACCACAAATGAGTAATTCGCAATAGTATGCTACAGAGACAGCGGGAACTACAAAAATGCAAATGTTTGGTTAGAATATAAAGCAATCCTGTTACTGACAAGCAACCATATAAAGCCTGGAATATTTTCGTATTGTACAGGTGTGTGTGGTTGTGAGCAGGAGTGTGCAGGTATGTGTATAGATGTATTTAGGCATGTCCATGCTACTGTATTTTTCCTGTTTCGTCTACAGGTTGTTCCAGTGGACGGCCTGTCACTGTTTAGCATCGGTGCAGGAAGTGGAGTAGTGAAGGTGACTGGGGGCCTGAATTACACCAGCAAAAGCAGCTTCTATCGGCTGGAAATCAAAGCAACGGTGAGAGCAGCATTATTTCTGTCCCGGAGCAGGTTCAATATACCTTCTACGTCAAAGCGATTGAACATTTGGATTCACAAATTATCTTATTAATAACTAAGTGAATAATAATAATAATAATAATAATAAAGTTAAAATAATAAAAATAAGTTTTTGTTATTTATCATTGAATGTTTACTATCAATGCAAATTGTTTTTCATTTTTATTAGTGTTTTCCTTTTTACATGGGCAGTAACAATAAGCTGGATATTTCACATTTATTCTTATTGATTGATTGTTAGTTACATTTAATCTACTCTTGTTTTTAATTGTGTCCCGCTAATTGTAGCGAATGATCAGCAAGCTGCCTGTCGATCATTGGCTTCAAAAAGCCGATTTGTAAAGTAAATCTTTACATAACCTAGCTTTTGCTATCTAGCCCTGTAATATTCCCAAGCAGTACTCTTTAGCGATAGTGCTAATGTCGATTTATCCCATTTGTGATTGCATTTAGCATTTTTATCATTTTGATTTCCTGTATTTCCACATTACTGGCCTCCATATAACTGGTAAATGGACTGTTTATTGTTTATTGTATGAGCACTCATCTAGTATCAGTTTTGGCCTTTCGCTCATGAAGATTTGCCTGTTAAAAACCAGGGGCATTTGTAATCATCCCTCCAGAGTAAGCTTGCCAGAGCTTCGGTCTGTAATGTCAATGAAAATTTGGGTAAAAGAATGGGAATACGTAAATCAGTAATGGGAAAATATGTTGAGACGTGGTCTAAAACATGTCTCACGCACGTTTGTTTGCATATTATGTTTGTTATTAGGTCTATATATGAATGAAACTTTTCTCTCCCATGGCAACTTTGCCTTTTTTGTTGTACTGTGGCAATACAACTTTTTTTGTATCGAGCAAAGGTACAATTCAGGGGTTACATGCCAGTGACTAGCTGCCTATTTTTTTTAGAGAGTTTTGATGTAGAGAAACATTTGGTCAAAACTGCTTTCTCTCTCTTCGTAGGACGGTGGTGGTATTTTAAACGGGGTACATATCTTCCAGCAGAACACTGCTGTTGCCTTTATCACAGTCATCGACGTCCCAGACCAAAATCCACAGTTCGTAAGGCTTCCCTACGAGGCGTCCGTGAAGGAGGACGCAGCTCCGGTAAGTCCAACAAGATTTCAAGTTTCTGTTGCCGATCTTTTCCAAGGCGACTCGTTTTCCAGGACTGCCATCCAAAAAACAAGAAGATATTGAAAAAAGAGGAACAGATCACGGGAATAAGCTGACATCCAACATTCTATCCAGTGGAAGGTGATGAGTATGATTTTTGGTTATGACCTTTTAATGGTTCTATGCTTTTCTTCTCTGGGCTTGTTGTAGATGTATGCATAAATGGACTCTGTTTCTAGTAAGAATTTTTATTTTGATTAACTTATATCAATTCTCTGATATTGTAAATCATTCAGTTTGAGAGAAGTTTAGCATAGTTGTTGGGGTGTCCTCCTGTCATTACTCTCTAGTGACCCCAGCTGGACATTCAGGGAACTGCAGAAAGAGATGTATCCTCATGTTACTCACATCTTTGTGAGCTCATTTTGTAGACTGTAGTGTGAAAAGATACTGCTGACACATGCTTTCGTGGAGAGGGTAGGTTTGTCATGTCTGCACTCTCCTGAAATGACAGCAATGAAATGAAATGAAGGTTGTGGTAGTGAATGTGGTTGGACATTCCATTTTAGAAATTCCAATTTACTTTTAAACATCTTTAAAAGTAATAGATAAATCTTTGTATTTTTCTTCTCAGGGACAGTCTGTGTTTCAAGTGGAAGCTATCGATCCAGACACAGAAGTTAATGACAGAATGATGTACAGTATAGCAAGTAAGTGGGAAAAAGTTAACCTCTCCCAGTTAGAGACTGCCATTGTAGTTTAATTGCAGTTTAATTGTAGTTAAATCGGCTACATTTAGATTTTTCCTCCTCTTCTGCTTATCCAGGTGCAAATGTGCAAGATCTGTTCAACATTAACAGCAGCACGGGCGACATATCCGTTCAAAATGTGATCGACCGAGAAAGTTTGGCAGATGTTAATTATATTGTTGAGCTGCGGGTGGTGGTGAGTATTTCGCTGCACAAACCTAACTCCCCCTCAAGGCAAAATATATTTTTAATCAAAATCCAAAAATACCAGAGTGACCTCACACACACACTGTCTCTCTCTGTCACACACACACAAACACACACACACTCTCTCTCTCTCTCTTTCTTACACACACATACTCGCCTGATGGCAACATGTGTGAGATTATGGCCCCGATACCATAAAGTGTCACAAGCAAGTGTCAAAGGTTTTTCTGGGTCATGGTGGGATAAATACTTGCCCTCCGGTAAAGCCTGCTTACGTATCTGCTTGCAACAGCTTGTGTAGGGGATGCAGTAGCATGGAGATTTTAGCAACAACCTTTCCATTATAATTTAGCAACCCTGGAAGAGATTTGAACTTTAAGATGTTTTTGGAGCTGGTGCATTGACAATCACTGCCACCTTGCTATCTGTTTGATGCAGTCTGTTTTGTAGCCTCCACTGTGTCTCAGAGAAACTCACACTTGTTGTGTCTCATCGCTCCGCATTTCTCCAATCTTGACGCTACATGTTTAATGCCATTCAGGATTTGGTTCATGGCGTGCTTGAAGATAGCTGGAGCTGTGGAAATCCCATTGGTTGGGCAATGATATCTAAACAGGCCCTTAGTCGTGTTGACATTTACATACTGCTCTGTATCTAACTGAAGCTGTTCGAAGGACAGGTCCAGCTTACTAAAGACTTTTCCACCACCAAAGGTGGCAACCAAATCCTTAGCATATGGCAGTGGATGCTCTTCTGGGCGAATGCATGTGTTGACAGTGACCTTGCGGTCACCACACAATTTAACGGATTTGTCTGTCTTGGGCACCAACATAACCAGTACATCTCAGTCACTTTGTTCTACCTTGGAAATGATGCCATTCTTCTCCAGAAGAGCTTCCTTCAAAGCAAACGGGACTGGTGTTTGCGTATGAAATATCAGCGGAGTTCCCTCCTTCACTCTGACTTTGACGCTGAAATCCTGGATACCTCCTTGGAAAACAATGCTTTGTGCTTCCCCGTTACAGCTGCAGGTGACGAACGGCAAGCAGGCAACTCCTTTTTCAGGAATCAAGATTTTTGAAGCCAGTTGCACCCAACAAATCTTGTTTATCACTCTTAATATTAAGCAGTGGTCGTGTCCACTCATTTCCCTCATACTTTACTGGCACCTGTATATCCCCCAAAACAAGATTCTGTTTCCAGTGTATGATGTAAACCATTTGGATGTCCATTTTAATTTACAATCTTTCAGTTTATCTCTGTAGACCCTCTCTGGCAACAAAGATACAGAAGAACCTGTGTCCAGCTGCATATTAATTGGCTTGCCATTTAGTTGCACGTTGACATAGGTACCATTAGCTTTTCCTCAAACGGTGCACACAGTAACCATGTCAAATAGAAGCTCATCACCATCTTGTTCCATGTCTTGCATACTAAGCTCTGGTAGCTCTCTTTCCTCTTTTATTTACTGTCTGCAAATGTCCCATTTCTTATTGCAAAAGTGATGGTCACTTTGATCGTGATCACCAGTACTGCAGCGGTGACAAGTGCTCCATGTAAAAATCTGTTGTGGAGCACCTTTCTTGTAGAATAAGAAACTGTGGTTTCCCTCATCTATGCTGAAGGGCCTACTTTGTGCACGCTTACGTTTGTCTGGTCTGAGTGTACACGTAGCTCGGCTGTGTCTTTGTGCGTCAACTCTGGTGCAATTGCGATCTCGCTGTCCTTTTTAGATCAGATCCTTTTCAGATAAAAGCATGTCTTTGACAGGCTTCTTCTGTAAGTCCACAAGCAAGCTTGTCTCCCGAGAGCTTCATCCAGAGACCGTCCAAAAGCACTTCAGCCCGCAAGCCGTGTTTAAATGTAGTCTGTAGCTGTCTCACCTGGATTCTGGTTCCGTTTATAGAACCGTTTATAGAATGTTCCTCAATGCCGACTGGCTTTGGCTTGAGATGACTGGAAATAGTCTGTCTCAGTGTTTCAGTGAATCCGCCACCATCCCTGTTGCAATTAAACTTTTCAACAGTCCATATGTCCTTTCATTTCTACATTTCTAGTGGCACATCTCAATGAATCCTCTGAATGCTTAAAAAAAACTGTTTCTTTTCAACGCACAAAAAAAAAAAAACAATATCCACAAACAATTCCGATGTTTGCCACTAAGTGGTGCTGCCATGCCTTAATGTGTGCCGGTTGTATTATCCCCGGCTACTAAACGAGCACAAAATGTTTCAAAGCTAGGAGCTTAGAGTATGTACAATGTAGAGACAGTGGGCTCCTTCCAAGACTCTAAAATTTGTATCCTCCTCTCCTCCACTACGAGCTTGTCTCCTCAGTGCCCCGGAAATTGATGTTTGTTTCCTCCCTACCTCCGATGTTCCAAAATTGTACTAGACAAGCAGCAAATGAAGGATACATTGATGCATCATATAGCGGAAGTCTTTTCACATTTCTTGATAACGCCATTGAGTTCGCCACCAGTCAGATGACAAGACCATAAGAATCTTTACCATGGAAAAGTTCAAAAACACGACAAGGAATTTCCCAACACTCAAATATAAGTGCCACAGTAAACAAGAAATGAACAGTAAACAGTAACTGGCAGATTTACATTCATGGGCAGACATGATCATTTTTCAAGCATATCCACATGAATATGATATATCCAAGTTTTAAACCAGTCTACCCACACCTCTCTCACAGTTGCATCGACCTGTTTATATCAACCAGACTCATTTTATTTGCTAATTAACAAAAATCTGTATCTAAACCAAAACTTTTTATCTGGTGAATATCTTAGTTAAAACAGGTACACCTCGCCAAGCAATTTTGTGGTAATGGGTTCAGGTTCTTTCATTGCTTAATATTCCCAGGTAATCATTTTTAAAAAGGTTATCATTTTTTCAATTTTAAAACTGTCAGTATTGTTGTCTTGACTTGTTACACAGTATCTATTTCATTGTCGTTATAGCTTGGGTAGCTGCATTAATCTTGATGTTTTCAATTATCTTTACTATGGGTAGTTTTTGTACAAGAGACAGTGGACACTTGACTCTGTCATCTTCTCTGCTTTAAACCCCTGGTGTAATTTGGACACTGTTCCTACGCAGCATAGAGAACTGGGCCAAGCTCTGACCCCACCCCCCATGGTTGATGTACTCCATTTATGGACGTCAATTTTATTTTTGCCTCCAAGTACCTTTAAAACAATCCTATTTTACGTGTTGCATTGTGCATTTGGTAGAACCATTAACAACCATTATACTGCCAGGTGTATCTTCCCTGGTCCAGATGTCTCACTATTTTCATTGCTAAATATAATAATATTTATTTTATAAAAAAATGATGTCACTAGGATGTTTCCTGTAGCCCTGTTTACATTGCCTGCAATAGAAGCTCTTTTTATGATATTTAAGGGCTGTCAGTATATCAAATTCTGTAATCGTCCTTCTCATTTTACAATCAATTGGTATTTGTCATGATATGTATGTAAACATTCTAACAGACATTTGTTTGTATTAATTTAAGCAATAACTTTCTACAAAATGCGCAATACAAATAAAATCTGAACTCGATTTAGTTAGAGTAAATTGGCTGAGTTGTCACTCGCTAATGAAGTTTCCGCTCTGTAATCACTGCGTTTGTCTGTTTTCCAGGCCACTGAGTCCAAAGTGGACGTCAACGGGGTCTATGCCAGCTCCTCAGCCACAGTGAGAATCACCATTGGCGACATCAACGACAACAAACCCATGTTCTACGCGTGCAGTGCGGATCCATGTGATAATACCACAGTGGAAAACAGCTTCAGTGCCAGCATCGATGAACATTCCGCCGCAAGTGTGTCTGTGGTCGACCTGAACATGGGCGTCAAGGACCCGGATGCAGTCAGTATTATTAAATATATGTTAGATTATTAGACATCATATGCAAAATCTCATATATGAGATGTTGAGCCAAAGACAGATTTGTGTGTGGATAATACTGATCTATTCTATTCTACTGTATTCTATTCTATATTCTGCATTAGCCAGAGGCCCCACAGTCTGTACTATGAAATATATATTACATGTTGGAATATGTTCAATATCTTATCATAAATGTACTGCCCTAGATACGGTCACTACATTTATATATATGATGAATTGTATGTATATTCAATAACCTATTAAAAATGTTCGGGGTGTTGCCAGTTTTCGCTCATATTCAATACATCACCATAAACTACATGTAAAAGTGTAAGTGTTGGCAGATATGTGTGAGGTACAGTCTGGAATGTTTTAGGGATATATTTTAGTGCCGCTATGCTGTTAGTAGTGTGGCCCGGTGGCAGGCATTTATTGGTCCCCTTTTTTCGGTGCAGAAAAAAGGGAGAAATCCTCCTGAAGCAAAATAGTAGACGGCACAGCCAAACCCACGGAACTCCCCTGAAACCTGAACAAAAATCTCAATCCTCTAGGCCTTCAAGGCTATGCTTAAATAAGTGGCGTAAATGAAGCGCTGTGTTGATGAGCAAATCCTCCACAGGTGACCCTGCCAGTTTGTGAGTCCACCGCTGTTCCATTTCCTTGTCAGGCTGAGGGAGGAAACAGGAACTGACAACAGTCTAAGGGGAGGAGCAGAAGAGCTTGCTCCTCCCTCCATCCCCACTGGCACCACACTAGTTATTGAGGCAGTAAAGGGGTTTACTTTTCCAAACCACCCTCATGAGTTTTCCTACTGCCTATGTCACCACCAGTTTTGTTGAAGGATTCCTATAGGAAAACCAGTGTAAAACTTGTGGAGTGGAATGTGCCTTTAATGTGTAATGATAACTGCTAACAAAGCTGCAGTCTGAATCATGTCTTCTGTCCCCCCACCTCCTCTGCCGACCCCCACCCCCCCTTACAGCCAGCCAATGCCATTATCCAGCTACGGCTTGAAGGCCCGGGCAAGGACGCGTTTTCGGTCATGCCTTCGTCAATCGTCTCCAGCGGCATCGTACAGATTGTCGTCGCTAATCCCAGGGATGTGGACTACGAGAGGAATGAAACGATGAGTGTGCTGGTGAGGGCTGTGCCCGTCCAGGGATTCTATCTCACGCCAAAAGTGGAATATGAAACCTTTAAGTGGTTCATGGAGTAGAGGCGTAAATCACGCAGCTGTCGGTCCTGTGGCTCAATGTTTGAATCCCAGCCACTCCATTGCTGTAGGTCCATATTGGTGAGGTGGAACTTGGCTCAGCTTTGTGAAGGAAGACTGTATTACAATTATTTAGCTGAGGGTTTTCTCCAAAGTTACCTGTAGTTGATAAGACTAATAGCAGCAATGAAAGGTTAAAGAGCATGTTCAAGGACCCAACAGCTGCGTCAACCATATCATGACTAGACTGGGGCTTGAACCAACAACCTTCCATGCCTCAGTCAAGCACCACTAGGCTACGATCTTTAATCAGAGGCTCCATCTGGCTGGCTAGGTGCCCACAAGTTTGTGAGTTTATCAATATGTTGACTTATGCTAACTGCATAAGCAAAATGTTTTTGCTTGCTCTTCTGTTTGCTAAAAAAAATAGTGCTTGACAGGCAAAATCATCAACAATTACAGTTTGCCAAAAATGAGAGTTTCTATAGCTAGTTCATCTCATCCTCTATATGACTTGGTGATGGCTAGTGATTGTTAGCCTTGATACTAAAAATGGCATAGGTGCAACAAAACATGCTTGAAACGTCAGGCTAATAGAATGTGTTTTAACTTGCGCATCGTCATGGAATGCGATTTCGTATTTTCTTTTCCCTTTCTCCAGGTGATTGCCGAAGATAAATCTGTTTCTGGTGACTGCTGTTCCACGGCGACTGTCACAATTCAGATCAACGACATCAATGATAACATCCCTGCATTCAAGAACGACACATACAGTTTGACGGTAGAGGAGCACAGTCCTGTGGGAACAATCGTGGAGACCATTACCGTATGTTCTCTCTAATGAAAATAATGAATAATTCATTTGAAATGAATTTTTATTTTTATAAAATTGTTCCAACAAAGCTACAAAAATTCCCCCTTTTGCTGAACTGAGGAAATTACAGTTGACCCTCCCAGATTGTGGGGGTTAGGGGCTCAGCCCCCCTGCGATGTGGAAAAACCATGTAAAAAATTTGTGTATATGATAAAATACATTAACATTATACATATATTTTATGCATTTATTACTAACTAAACTTTTTTACGTGTTCTTATCGTCTGCTACGCATGTCATCTGCAGTGCTATGTGGTTTCCCGTACTAGGCCGCAAAGCTCCCAAATAATTCCCATTTAATTGTTTGTTCGCCAACCCGTGAAAAATCAAATCCATGATGTGGAAAGCCACAATGTGGGAGGGTCACCTGTACAAACACACACACTCGCTGCCACACGCACACACAAACACACACGCAAACACATGCTTGGACATGTACACACAAATGACTATACACATGCCCTCTCACACGTAAACACATACACCCGCTTCTTTTTAAATTCCTGCACACAAATCCACACGCACACCCTCACCTGCACACACACACTTTACCCTTCCACACACAAGCACGCTCGCATAAGGATGTTTCATGCATAGAGTCAAACGCATTCACATACAGAAAGTGATGCATCTTTTCCTCTGTGGTGATTTGACTTCCAGGCTACTGATCCAGACACAATGGATGTTGGAAAGATCACATACAAACTGGTTCCAGAAAGCATGTATGTTACCATCCCTCATTCCTCTTCAGTTTCATTTTATGGTTTGAACTTCTATCAATCATTGGTTTACATAATAGACATAAAATACACAGACAGAAATGAATGTGTAATATTTACAAATATCTTTTCTGAAAGTTCATCTTATGGATTCTTTGATTGATTTTTATGTGATGGTAAATGATATCGCACTTTAGCTCTTTGTGGGGTTCACAAAGCCTCGCTCCTCCACCTATACCAGTGACTCATGTTTTTTGGCTTTGTTTTCTCAGACATCGGTACTTCACTGTCGACCTGAAGAGTGGGGCTGTCAAGGTGAGCGGTGAGCTGGACCGGGAAACCCGGGCCTCTTACTCGGCCACTCTGCAGGCTGTTGACAGTGCCAGGAATGTGGGCTCGGCCTCTCTGGAGTTCACCTTGCTGGACATCAACGACCAACGACCTGAGATTGCTCGTGACTCCTACATAGAGTTTATGAAAGAGGGACCAGATGGAAAGGTGGAAATTCAGATCCAGGTGGGTTCTGTGGTTTTTCCATGTGTTTATTTGACTTCTCTATTACAATCGGAAAGACTGCCATTAGATCAAACATGATTGCTCTTTTTATCAGGTGTGATAAGTTCATTAAACCTCCTTTCTCTTTGTCTTTTCAAAGTCAGAGCAATTCATCAATGACATGAACTCAGGGCTCCTTCTCTCTGGGTGAATTGTAGTCTAAGGGGTGTTGCTTATCTCAGGGCTCCTTCTCTCTGGGTGAATTGTAGTCTAAGGGGTGTGGCTTATCTGAGGGTTCCTTCTCTCTGGGTGAATTGTTGTCTAAGGGGTGTGGCTTCACTCAGGGCTCCTTCTCTCTGGGTGAATTGTGGTCTAAGGGGTGTGGCTCATCTCAGGGCTCCTTCTCTCTGGGTGAATTGTAGTCTAAGGGGTGTGGCTTATCTCAGGGTTCCTTCTCTCTGGGTGAATTGTAGTCTAAGGGGTGTGGCTTATCTCAGGGCTCCTTCTCTCAGGGTGAATTGTAGTCTAAGGGGTGTGGCTTATCTCAGGGTTCCTTCTCTCTGGGTGAATTGTAGTCTAAGGGGTGTGGCTTATCTCAGGGCTCCTTCTCTCTGGGTGAATTGTAGTCTAAGGGGTGTGGCTTATCTGAGGGCTCCTTCTCTCTGGGTGAACTGTAGTCTAAGGGGTGTGGCTTATCTCAGGGCTCCTTCTCTCTGGGTGAATTGTTGTCTAAGGGGTGTGGCTTAATTCAGGGCTCCTCCTCACACAGGCCCATGATGATGATGAGGAGCAAACCGACAACAGCAAGATAGTTTACCAGATTCTCCCCAGTCAGTTCAGCCAGAACTTCACCATTGACAGTGTCACTGGCTTGCTGGTGAACAACGGCCCAATGGACAGGGAGGCTATCGACCCCGATGCTGATGGCAGAATCGAGCTGAATGTGACGGCATCTGACATGGGCACCCCCAGCTTATCCTCACAAGTCACAGTTATCATCACTGTGGAGGTAAGAGTAGGTCAAATCCGCAGCATTGAACAGGGTGTGGAATTACAAATATTCATCTGATAAACATAAAATGCTCTCTAAATCGTACAAACTCACTGTAATTTGTCAATGAACAAATTACAGTCGGTACTCAGTATTACTAAAATATAATGCCTTGACGGTTTCTTGCCATGAAGTTCTCCATTTCTGTGTATGTTGAAACAGTAAAATATATTTAATACCTTTGCAATTATTTGTCAAACAGAAATGTTAATTCAGTTTGATGAAAATATGTTTCAGTAAAGGCCTCTGAGATTTCTAAAATTGTCGTCATTTTACTTTAAGTTAATTAAAGATTGAGATAGTGAAATAGATTTTAAAACTTGCGAAGGGTCAGTTTCCAATCAAGAGACCATGGGCCCCAGAAATGGACTGAGTATATATGCATGAGTATATGATTTTTTGCATAAATATATTTAATTTGACACTTCAGCAGTGACGTTATTTATTTTCCTTTCTGTCTGTTTTCAGGACATCAATGATAACTCACCTCGGTTTACAAAGCATGACTACACGTTTTCTGTCAACGAAAGCGAAAGAGGTAAGCTGTTTAAAAATTGTAAAAGTGTATTTGAATGTTGAAATATCATATTTTTCTCAGTTTGGCTGACGTTTGTCGAGCTTTACGTGAAAAACATTTTTTGCGGAATTTGATTTGTAAACACTCCAAAAAGCTGAAGAATCATTTGCCGTTCTGCCAGCAAGTACTTAGATAGCTGAGGAGGAGTATAAGGACGGAATTTGTCTGAAAAACAAGCCAGTTAAGGCTGCTATTACCTACGCTATCTGCAGTAATGCTGATATTAACTGGCCCAAGTACTTGTGCTAAGGCTGCTCTGACTTTTGCTAATTTTGCTGTTGCCTGTTCTCATGCTGCTAATACCTGCATTTACCTTGCTGTTATCTGCAATATTGCTGCTATTACCTCATCTAGCATTGCCGTCATCTGTGCTAGCAACTCTAACATCGTTGTTATTTGTGCCACCTGCCCCCAGGTGCTTTCGTGGGCTCGGTGACGGCGCTCGATGAAGACCAGACGGTCGTCAATAACCGCATCTCATTCCGGATCATCGGGAATGCGAACTTCGTCGTTCTGTCGCTGCTGGAGGCAGATGGGTGGGGCTATATGGGGAACATCTCGGTGGACCAGGACCAAGAGCTGGACTATGAGAAACAGAAGATGTTCGAGTTCAAGGTGGAGGCTAGCGACCTGGGCCAGCAGCGGGATACTGCTACCGTTAAGGTGCAGGTACTGGATATAAACGACGAACGGCCAGAATTCCCAACCGGAGCCAAAGCGACGGTCAGTGAGAACTCCAGCCCTGGAACGGTGGTGTACACCGTTGTGGGAAAAGACGTCGACAGCGACCACTTACTGACCTACAAGGCACTTTCGTGGACATGCCGCTGCGGTGGAAAGATGGAGGAGTGTAAGGAGGACTGGTTTACCCTGCTCCCTTCAGGCAATGTTACAGTCAGCCCCAAAGCCACCATTGACTACGAGACCTGTGACCAAGTCATCATGGAGGCGGAGGTGGTTGACGTTTTAACGGAAAAAGGCTTCAACAACAGCCTTCCAGGTGAGAGAAATGTCTTCCAGGAAAGAGAGAGAGATGAACTCTTAACGATGGTAGAATGAAGTACATTGGTATAAATGCCAAAATAGGTGTTGTTACAATGAGCTGTCGGTCACAAGCTTTGTTTAACTAATCGAAAGGATTTGCTTTACTCAAAAAGGCTATGTTTGTTTCAACTTGTATAGGTACTGAACTTGTGGTGTATGTTAACACTGTCATTCTCCCATGACTGTCAAACAGCAGCCCTCCAGGTATATGCTTTCAATATTAGCAATGCTACAACTGAGCAGAATTCATCAAGCACATTTAAGCTACAATAAGCTACATGTCAGCTTCTGAGCTGTTCGGTAATATGCTGAACAGCATTCATATCGAAACTGTTGTTCCTCAAAACAAGGCATTTCAGAGCAGAACGAGCCCCTGCACACTCACTGTTCTATCTTTCCGCTCAACGCTCCCATTACTACGATTTCTGTCCTGTATTTCCAGGCGAGCTCATAATCGACATCGAAGACGTCAATGACAACACCCCACAGTTCATCGAATCATCTGTGCTGTTTGGTAAATATTCCTCTTCACTTTATCGTTATCTTTGTAACTGCAGTTAAAAGAGAAGTATCTGCTGGAACTTTTGGTCAAAGCGTTTGTGAATTGGACATTGAAACGGTCGCTGGTGTTTCCAGCCCTCAGTGATAAAACATGATGGGATATGAGACACCAGCTCAGCATGGCCACCTCACTATTTTAAGTGAGGCATTTAGCTTGCAGTTTTATTCGAGGGTCCAATACTACCTGAGATTTGAACCCGTAACCTCTGAGTTACAAGCCAAGCTGCCTAACCATTAAACCACATGGATTCAGCTGCTGTTGCCTGGTATTCTGGTTTTTCATTCCACCTTAGGTATTAGTGGCTTGACTCAACTCATTGTTGGGACAGGTGTTCACCTGCCCTGGGACACCTGGCATAGACTGGTTGGTAATTGAGCGGCAAATCTACAGGTTTCTGTTTGTAAAATGTACATACATACTGGAATGACTCACCTTTTCCTAACAAACATAAAAGAAAAAACAAAGGAAAGGGATGAAGACATACCATTTGGGAATTTGAACATGATATTACAGATTGATTGCTGAAAAAGAATGAATGAATGAATGAATGAATGAATGAATGATGTAGTTTTTGAAATCCCCATCAATATTCATAAAAGAGAACAAGTGAAACATGAAGTGTAATTAGTATTAAATAATGTTGTCTTGATTCATAGCTGAAGGTGTGGAAGGTTCTGGAAGGTTCCATTATTCACTCAGAAATAACTGGAGATTCATGCATAGCTTTATATACTTTGTCTAAATCTAAGTGTACATATGTGAATTGATGTGATTTGCAATAATTCTGTTAAATCACTGAAACTTTACAGACCAGCAGAGAGGTGCCTATGCATTTATTATTTTAATATCATTTTACTGTTGTATCTGTCCAGTTTGTTGTTTATTCCCTGATCAGTTTGAGTTTTTTTTCCTACAGTTGTTGTCACTGAAAGCACAGAGAAAGGAACTTCAGTTGCAAGTGTAACTGTAAGTAACTCTAAACCCCTATTCTTATTTCGAATGATGGTTTCTCCCTTACTGTATCCATCCCTCCTACTCTGAAAACACCAGCCCCTCTTATTCTGAATGATGGTATCTCCCAAGCTGTCACCCAGTATAATTCTGAACACTGGTACCTCCCTACGTGTAACTGTCCCTCCTTATTCTGAAAATAACTGGCCCCACTAATTATAAATGCTAGTATCTCCCCAGCTACTCTGACCACTGGTACCTCCCTACCTGCAAGCCTCCTCCTCATTCAAAATATTTCTGCCCCTCTGTAACCCCCCAGACCCTTAATACTGACATAACCCTCACTCTAATCCCTCTCTTAGTTTGAACGATGGTATCATCCTAGATTTCAATGCCCTCCCGGACTCTTGGCACCGTTTTCTCCCTTTATGAAACCCCTCTCTTAGTTTGAACAATGGTATCTTCCTGGATTTAAATGCCCTCCCACCACTCCTAATAAGGCCTATCTTCCTGGCTAACTGTTCCCTGCCCCATACACTGAGCATTGGAGTAGCCCTACCCAGGAGTTCTCCATGCACCTGTGTACTTCCTTACCTGTGCATGTTCTATGTTCTTCTTACAAAGGCCACCGATGAAGATTCTGGGAAAAATAAGGAGATCACCTTCCGTGTTCTGGAAGTGAAGTTTATCGATGAAAATAATGTCGAAATTCCCATGGAGGGTTCCTTTTATGTTGACACGGCCGCTGAGGGAAATGAATACGTTGGAACGATAAGGTAAAGAGACCAGTTTAAGATAAATTCAGTTGCTATGTCATTTGAAATGAAGTATTAAAAATTGTGTCTTGAAATGAAACGTATTAAAAAATTAATTTTTTAAAAATTATACATTACATTCACTGTCTAGTTTTTTAGATGTATTTGTAACCTGAAAAGCAGGTGTTTTGCTTCCATCATAGGTGCTGGGTTTTATTACTTTATTTTTTGAAGACTATCCATAGACCATTTGTAGATATACAGTTAATTGCACCGTATACAGCATATTTTGTGATTATAAAGATCATTTTTCAGTTCATTGCTGTTGTCACTTATAGATCAGCCATAGTTCTGCTGCCATAGCCAATATCTCAGTGAGCAGATGGATAAAACATAATTATATTAGCCTTTAACCATAATATTTAAGTTCATGATACAACATTTGAAAATGAACAATGATTATGTGCGGCCTGCATTTTATAGGTCTATTGGAAGCTTGAACAGCGACTTGAAGGGGAAGTACTTGGTGACAGTGGAAGCAGCAGATCATGGGGTTAAAGTCCAACTGAAAAACACCACTCAACTTGAGGTTTCCGTTCTCCTCTTCTTTCAAATCGCGAATAGAAAGGGAAGGAGGAAGAAAATCTGGAAGAATTTTAATCATGAATAAAACATAAAGAAGAATCTCAAGAATAGAAAGCTGACACCATCAGTTAACTGTATTACAAATGTTTTGCGTCTCAGATTTTTTGATGACAACCATCTGAAGTATATTTACTGCAATTTACCCAAAACGTTTTTTTTTAATTCACTGAAACATTTTACAATGCTGAACATATACAGGATTTCAGTGTTTTCAGGTCTTGATGAAATAGTCCAGGGATTAGTTGCATTTTGAATCTCAGTAAAATAATTTAGTAAAAAGTGCTACAATGTTCCATAGAATGTTTCGTTGCAAATTTGTATAAAGCTGAAACTTGTTCATGTATAATCAATGGATAATTTGAATGGCATTATAAAAAACAAAAAACATGGTTGCAAGATGAAAAACATATTCATATTTGTCCGTAATAATCTTTTTCTTTTGTCAGGTTTACACCATTGACAAGTCATACCGTGTTGGACTTGAATTCAATAAGCCAGTGGCAGAGGTCAACAAAAACTTGAAGGAAATTGAAGCGTGAGACAACACCTATATTTGTGTCTGTTATATATACATATAGCCCCACCCTCATCTGTGACTGTCACTCACACATAGCCCCTCCCATACTTTTGCCTCTCACTTGCACATGGCCTCACCTACCTATGTGCCTATCACTCAGACATAGCCCCACCCTCACCTGTGCCTGTCACTCAGACATAGCCCCACCCTCATCTGTGCCTGTCACTCACACATAGCCCCACCCTCATCTGTGCCTGTCACTCACACATTGCCCCACCCTCATCTGTGCCTGTCACTCACACATAGCCCCACCCTCATCTTCGCCTGTCAGTCACCAATAGCCCCACCCTTACCTGTGCCTGTCACTCACACATAGCCCCACCCTCATCTGTGCCTGTCACTCACACATAGCCCCACCCTCATCTGTGCCTGTCACAGACAATATAGCCCCACCCTTACCTGTGCCTGTCACTCACACATAGCCCTACCCTCACCTGTGTCTGTCACTCACACATAGCCCCACTCTCATCTGTGCCTGTCACTCACACATAGCCCCACCCTTATCTTTGCCTGTCACTCACACATAGCCCCACCCTCATCTGTGCCTGTCACTTACACATAGCCCCACCCTCATCTTTGCCTGTCACTGACCCATAGCCCCACCCTTACCTGTGCCTGTCACTCACACATAGCCCTACCCTCATCTGTGCCTGTCACTCACACATAGCTCCACCCTCATCTTCGCCTGTCAGTCACAAATAGCCCCACCCTCATCTTTGCCTGTCACTCACACATAGCCCCACCCACATCTTTGCCTCTCACTTGCACATCTGTGCCTGTCACTGACACTCTTTTGCTGGCAGGGCACTGATGAGTGCAACCAAAGCCACGGTGCATATTCTGGATGTGGTGGCACAAAGCCCAGATGAAAGGTGAGAATTCGATAATGCTGCATTGAATAAACATCAGTTATTATCTGCTACCTCAGCACTGTTGCTTTTATTTATTTATCTGTTTATGATCATTTGCAGAGCCACAGAAGTCACACTTTTGGGGGCCTACTTTGTGTACCGAAATGGAACCGCCTTGAACAAAGAGACAGTTGAAAAGATACTGCAGGAGGACCTGCACTATGCTCAGATACTCAAAGACTTCGGCCTTGAAGGCATTGTAAGTGCACATGAGAAGTTCCTGACACGTTTGGCTACTCAGTTTGGTCAGTTAATCAAATTGTGACTGGGGAGGATGGGTAACTGTGAGCAAGAAAGGAGTGGTGTGGTTCAGTTAGCCAGTTACTGGTTGTTTACAATCAGTAACAGTCATCATTAGCCCATAGCATTGATGGATCAATCTGATAACATCTCATTGGCTCGGAGGTACTCTGCACGTCGGCTTTTCGTACTGAAAATGGATCTTCTTGTATTGTAAAATATATTCGTTAAACATTAATTTTGTATTATGGATTATGTGAACTAAATGCTATTTTTGAAATGTGAAATGCCATGCAAAATGATAAATATGATATTATCGATTTCCTTGGCAATGTAGAAAAATTCTGTCACAATAAAAACAGGACAGATGGGTAGAAAAACTCAATGGGCTGAATAAATGTTATAACACTTGGTAGTGTTGTAATACAATGGCAACCTTTAGAGCAATCAGAAAATGTAAGGAATGCTGGCAGCTTAGGAGCTTCAGTTGGCTGCCTGTGCATGTTTTACATTTGTCCGCTTCATAGTTTCATATTTTTAACCTTTGGTCATTCTTAATAAGGATTATCATTTGATTATTGTACCGTAGGATAAAAATGCAGGCTCGGGTTCGGTTTCATTATTGGCATTGGTAGCTGTATTTGTAACGGTAGACATGGTTGCACCAGCAGCGGCAGTGTTCTCGGTTGCCATGGTTACGTCACTGAAAGCTCCTCCTCGTCGTCCTCGTTTGCAGGTGGTGGGGGAGACAGTGGGAGAGGCCGTTGACCCTATGTACTTTGCCCTGCTGGGCCTGGTGGGTGGGCTGCTGATCGTGCTGGTCGTCATGATAACCTCTCTGGTGTGCACCCAGAGGAAGTGAGTAACCAAGAGGAGGGTCTCTCTCCTTCTCTCTTTCTCTCTCTCTCCCCCCCCTCCCGTCTCCCTAATCTCTCGCTCATTCTCTCATTGTGTCTCTCTGACTCTCTCTCCGCTGTCTCTCCTTCTCCTCTCCATCTCTCATTAGATGTCTCTCTCTTTCTCTCTAATCTATCTCCTCCTCTCCTTCAATATCTCGCCCTCTCTCTCATTTTCCCTCTCCCTCTCGATTCAGTTCAACTCGATTCTCTCTCCCTCTCTCTTCATCTCTCATTCAATCTGTCTCTCCCACTCCGTTTCTCAATCTCTCCAAAATCTGTCTCCCCTCTCTTTCTATCTTCTCCTCTTCAACTCCCCCCATGCCCTCTCTTTCTCCCTTCTTCTCTTTCTCTCTCCTCCTCGTTTCTTCCCGTCTCTGTGGAGTAGTATCTCTATGGATGGGACATTGCTGAGCCCCTAAACTCTCAAGTTGAACAGATACCTGTCTAAACATTTCCTCTTTCTCCCAAGAGCATCCAATGTGTCTATGATTTCTTTATTTTCATTAACTAATGTCTACTAATACAATTCCTATGCTGCACATTTAGTTGCGCTCTCAATGTAAAATACTCCTGATGCAATATCGCGCTGAAGTATTTATCTGTGATTAAACCGCAGGCCCATTCTGAGATTTAAGTACATCTCTCAGAATATGACATTCGTATTCTGCATTCCGTCTTTTTCAAACCAAGCATCGAAACCAGCGTTTAACGTTTCAGATGTGAGATGTGACATGGAGCTAGCAAGCTGTTTCTTGCTGTATGTGGAGCTAAGCCTTTACCATTGCTATGGTAACAAGCAGGTCTAAGGACTGCGGGAAAAAAAACCTCTCATTGTGTGCTCAGGTTTGCTTGGCAGCCAGAGGGAGGAGAAATGGCAGAAGAATAGTACTCAGTTTAACTCCATACATTTATGTAATTATATATAGATAATCATACATCACATTCCCTCTTTATATCAAAAATTAGAAAATAATAATGGCCTATGCTTGAACGTATTCTCAAACCTTTAAAGTCTGAAAAACCAATCAAAATGGACTGAATGGTGTTTTTGAATAGGCACTGAAGTTAAAAGGTGTTGGGTGAATGGTTGGTTTTTACTGAAGGTGAACTTGGTTTTGAGCAACTGTAGTGCTGCAATGAGCAAGAGGAAGCACTAACCTGCTGATCTTAGGACCACGATCCCCGGCCAAGCACAGTAGTCACACTCAGAGGATCCCAGAGATGATCGCACCAGCCACACACAAACACACACACACACACACACTACATGTACACATATGCACATGTACAACCACACTGTAGCTGTTTTCTCTTGTTTCCAGTGTTACCAATGATAAGATATTGCTTTGCCTGTTACATGCTAGTTTTTATCTTAGATTAAATTAAAATTCAATCTTTTGGTAAAGCATCACTATTACTCATGTATGTATGGTTTTTCTGTTTTAATTTTGCCAGTGCTCTTTTCCAAACATGATTTCCTGATGAGTAATCAGTTTTCTGTGTTTTTTCTATGTTGCAATTGGTGTCTTTTTTGCTTGGATATTGAACAGATAGGCTAGTTCCACTGAACGTTGTTATGGGTGTACTACATACTGGTGTAAATGAACTGGTTTTTTTAGCATTAGTGAATACTGGAGCAGGTGTAAAATGGAGGTTACAGTGTTCACTGGGAGTTATTCTGTGATATTTCAGCTACAAGAGGAAGCTGAAGGCTGCCAAAGCCCTGAACAAGGCAGCGATCGTGACAACAGAGACGCAACAACCCAGTGCTGTTGTCCCAGGAACCAACCAATACACCATGCAGTGAGTCTCACTGCATCATGCAGTGTGTGTGTGTGTGTGTGTGTGCCTGCATCAGACAATGTTTGTGTCTGTGTCATGTGGTGTGTGTGTGTGTGTGTATGTGTGTATATGTGCATGTGTCTATGTCATGCACAACTTTTGTATCTGTTGTGCAATATGTGTGTGAGTGTGTGTCAGCATCACGATCTATATGTATGTGAATGTATGTGTGCATGTGTGTGTTGTGTGTATCTATCATGCACACACTGTGTGTGTGTGTGTGTGTGAGTATGTGAGTGTATGTCTATAATACAGTGTGCTTGTGTTTGTGTGTGTATGTGGTGTGTGTGTGCATGTGCGTGTATCTGTCAGTCTGCATCACTCACTGTGTGTGAGTGGTATTTATCTATTCCAAACTTCAATCTAAGACTTGGTAAAATCAAGAAAAACAACCTTAAATTAAGACATGTCAGAATGAATTATCAGCAATGATTTCTGTAAAAGCATTATCAGCAGTCACTTGTGTTAATTTATGTCAGTACTTTGTAGCGAGGTGTATAAACACAATTCATGGATTCATGTGTGCTGAGTTTGAAATTGGAAGGGGTTGGGAGGGGAACACTGAGATCAGGCCTGTGACATTTTCCCTCCCTCAGAGCCAATCCTGTGCTGAATTTAAACATTGACATGGCGAATGATCAGGACTATGACGAAGAGGACTCCAGTGGAGACAGAGCAAGGTAAGACACCATAAGCTCTATCTTGCACTCACACGTGCGACAGGTGTTATGCCTTGTTGCAATGTGACATGCTAGTCTCCCTACGTCCTCTAAATAGCCTAAGTGTATGTCGGGGAATGGCTGTATATGCAAATATTCCAAAATCCAACGAAATTCCAAAATCCGAAACACTTTTGGGCCCAGGAATTCCGGATAAGGGATACTCAACCTCTATTACCAAATTGGTATAAATAGGCCATGGTTTTTTTTCTGTAAGTTTAAATGATTCATCTTTTGAAATGGAAATATTTTTGTAAACAATGAAAACATAATTCTTCTTTTCACAAAGGCCTGTTCACAGACCCCAGTGGGTCTCTGGGCTCTGCTGTAGGCCATGTCTTGTGTTTAGTTTGTGGATGTAAGCTACATATTCATCTTATTTCATCATAATTTATCTGTGTAATATTAGAGACAACAAATGTTTTAAGAGCTCTCTTGTCCCAGTCCAGTTTTAGTGAATTATTATTGAAATTGGCTGACAAACAAGACAGACAGGCTTGTATTCCTATCTTGCATTGATGACATTGGGAAATACAAACACATGTCTCACTCTGTAGGATTGCTCACCTTAATTAGGTCCAACGTCTCCCCTGGATTTCTTTCAAGCCTCCATACTGCGAAATGTATTGTTTTAATGTCTATTGAGTGTTCTGGTTTCATTCATTTTGGTTGTTACTGTGTTGTTTGAGTCTGATCTCTGTGGGTTTTGTCTTTAGCCTTAATTCCTTGGACTACAACATCGATATAAACGTGAATGAGAAGGACACGATGCCCATGATGGTAAAGTACCGTTTCTTTTAAAGTACTTTCTGCTCATTGTGCCGTAAATGTTTTAAAAATGTTCAACAGAACATGAGATGTTTCTATCCACTGTCTGGATGTCACTGTAATTCAGTTCGAAAGAAAATATCTGGTAAATGTAATACAGGGGGTCCTCGACTTACGAACGAGTTCTGTTCCTACGACGAGTTGTAAGCCGATTTTCGACGTAAGTCGAAATTTATACCTAAATTATACCTAAATTAACACCTTAAGTCACCTTAAGATGAAGGACATATAAAATACAGTAATTAAATGAAACGGTAATAAAAAAAAGACAGAAGAATTCCGTACCTTTATTTTTGTGGTCGTATTTACGAACCAGACCGCTTAGGTCCAAACTAGGTTTTTTAAGTAATTTATGGGAGTGTGTCATAACCACGAAACGACGTAACTCGAGACCGTCGTAACCCGAGGACCTCCTGTATATAGTCTATTATATACTCCCTATGATATCACCTTGATCTTACAAACATCACAGAACGAGGAGGGAAATGTTTGTATATGTGTGTGCGGCCATAGATGATCGAGGAGGAGGAGGAGGACGAAGATCGAGAGGAGACGTGGTCGAACATCGTCCCGTTGGATGCCGCCCTGGCCGGGCGGGGTGGCAAGAAGTCGCCTGAGAATCACCACAGCTTCGTCAACCCCACCCTTGACACCACTGACCTCTAACCAAACCCACCCTCCACCCCACTGATCTCTGATCAAACCCAGCCTCCACCCACTGACCTCTAACCTCCACCCACCTGTTTCACCCTCCTGACACCCTGCATCGTGCCAATGAGGAATTCCCACAGAAAACAGAATCAATTTGTCAATAACCTCCAGCCTTCCACAAGCTTTATTCTCAGTGGGAATGTGCCTGTACTTGCATATATACATGTATTTATTTCCCATGGCCTTCCAAGTACCAGGGGACAAATTATCTATTTTATGAATTATGATCTTTGGCGTAAGATCCTCCTTTTTTTGTTGTGGTTGTGCTTGTCACTTATTGGGTAAGGGGGTCATGCTAAACTAAAAATGGAATTGCCATATGAAGGAGTTTATATCCAAAATAAAACAAAGAGATCCATTTAAAGTTTCAGACACCCACGAAAATATAGAACACTGCTATTGCAACAATAATCATACAATTAAACATTTTAAAATGTCAATGAATCTGCTGAGGTATGCCTGCAAATAAATGTCTTTTGTTTTTATGTTAACTTATGTTAATTTTTATGATATGTTTTATTTGTAAAAAAAGGCTTTACGAAATGTTTTAATATTTCATTTGAAAACATTATTTTATTTGATTTATTGTGTTTGTCAGATTTCATTCGTAATTTTTTTAACTTGTTTAGCGCCAGAACTGGGTGCCATTTTTCTGTCACACATCCTTTTGAGAGCTGATACTGACAAAATGTGTTTTTAGGTGTATGAGTTTTTCATAGGAGAACTCCCATGTGAGGAGACTACTGTGTAAAGCCTGACCTTGGTAGCCATGTATTACTGCTTTCACAGAAACCTCCAGTAACACAGAGCAAAAAGTCAGGAAATCTCAGCGTGTTGCAGAATAGGGGACAGTAAGATTGTGCCAAACAATGTATGATAACCTATGTTAACCTGTTCGTTGTTTTTTATTTCCTGATCATGCACTTTGTGTACAGATGTAGTACAACAGACCAGCTTGAGTATGTTATTTGTCTTATAAATTCCTATAAAATGTAAGGGTGTTTTTTTTCCCTACTTGAATGAATTACTGGAACTCTATCCTACTGGACTTCAAATTTTTATTTACAATTTACACATAATCTGATGCATTTTAGGGCTCTAAATTTTACCATTGACAGTAACAGCAGTGAAATTTCAAGTTAACTCGTTTTTCAAGGAATTTTTACCTAGATTGAAATGGAGAGATTTATTCCATTGGTTGTGGCTGATAAAGGTTGTTTTACAAATGATTATGTTCTTAACATAGTTCACTGTCAGCCCGTCCCATTTCACATGCTGAGTGACTGTCAGAATCAGTACTTTCCACAAGTAAAATCCTGCGACCCAGTCTCAGCAAGACAGGGCTCAGTTAACCAAACAGATCAGATAGATTTCATAAATCTACAGTCAATCAGCCATCATGAAAAATTCCCTTCTATTAAAAAAACAAGGATGCATAAAATAAAGTGATTTAATATTTAAAGTAGCATCTGAGTATGATATGAAAAGTACTTGCACCAGTACTTTCCATTAGGTACAAGAATCTATGAAGTAACTGTTTCTGTAGTCCCTGTCTTAAAACAGTGCTGATACACATGCGGAATCACCAGCCCTAGTCCTGAGGAGCTACAGGGTCCGCTGAGTTCTGTTTTTAACTATTAACCGTTCATCCAAACGCTTCATTGCAGTAAGGGCTGAGGAACTGCAGAGCACACCCTGCGTCTCTAGGGTCAGGGTTGAGGAATCCTTCATATTGTGAGTTTCTACACAATCAATCTTTTCCCTAATTCCAAACACCCAGTTGGATAACACCGGCGCATGATACCCCATATGAAGCACTGGCTACAGGAGATAATCTGGCTCACTGGCCATGCATCTGGTCACGCAGTGATTCTCTGCTACCCAGGGAGAAGATTCTCTAGATCTAACACACAAAGCAGTTTACAGTCGGTTTCTAATTCTGATGCGTCTAATGGGAGTGTCGCGCTTCCTCTGTCTTCATCTGCACAGGATTAGATTGAAACTATTGAGAAAATTAAAATATGTACTCATCGACGTATAATGCTCGTCCACTATTTTAGAAAATCACTCTGTGACTTTGCATGTTGAACACAGCGGAAGGGAACGTCGTGGCCAATGCCATCATGTGTAACTTGTTAAAATAACATTTCCGATGTCATTCAATAAACCTCGAGCTCATAAACGTGTTTGTTGAAGATTTCTTTATTTAGCCAAATTTAACGCAAGGACGACCCGACCCGATTAGATTGTTAGCAAGGTATCAGAAAGGTGAAGGCATCTACCATTAGCCTACTGCCCAGGCATTGCTACCTTATCTTGGCAGAGTAGCTAACGTTAATACAAGTCATATGTGAAGTTGTTATTGCATGCACATATGAAAAAAAAAATCAGATTGAAATATACAATTAAGCAGTTAAGACTATCAAAAACTGTTCAGAAGCACATATCTCTTTCTGGGAGCAGTAGATCTCATGCTCTCAGCCAGGCAAGATTCTGTGGTAGTTTTATTCATTGACACAAAATGACAGGCCAGAGTTTACTTAAAAACAATATCCACTGATAAAATTTAGATACAACAACAAAAGACAGAAAGAGATAAAAGTTTAACTTTTCAAAACCACAAAGAATGTGTACAACTGTGAAGCAGGATCGAGTATACTTTTTTACATGCTTTGCAAAAATATAAAATCATTAATAATAATAATAATAATAATAATAATAATAAGAAGAAGAAGAATAATTATAATAATAATAATAATGCAAGACCAAAGAATGTAGAGAGAAAATCGATGATCAACACATTACTTCTGTTTTGTGGCAATCTAGAATGATTATAATTTTTGAAAATCACTTGTTTTTTCAGTTCAAGCAGATTAGAATGTACAAAAAAAAAAAACATCAATATTGACAAATATGACAACTTCCTTACAGGGAGTTCAAAAGACAAAACATGAACAAAAGGCTTGGGATTTCTGAACAAACCCCCACTTAGCTTTAACTAAAATTCTGTAAGAAATCAAATTGAATGAAGTCTTCTGTTCTGAACACAAAAACATAAAGATCAAATACTTCAATATCATAGCGATGGAATATTGCACTCTTGGCCAGAACAGTCCACTGGCCTCCGTAAATACATTTGAGAAAAAGGCTTTAGAAAATCTGTAGAATTACAGTCTATACTCAAATACATGATTACGCACTGTACACATAATTAGGCATTGATCACACTCTTTCTTGTGGCTTTGAGATAAACAAAAATGAACTTGGCATTAGCTTGGGAGAGGCATCTGTTTTGTGCCGCTCAATAGTGTTAGCACATTAGTGTGTAAAAGACATGGAGGCATGTCTTGAAAGGAGTGTGAGGGACATCGAGAGGAAGGGCATTTGTGTTGTGTCACTCAACGATGTTTGTGTGTTCGTGGCATCCCATCAATGGCGTCTTCGCAGTAGTGTGAGGGCGGCGTCACTCGATGGTGTGAGTCCGGGAGCAGCAGCGGGGTCGGCGAATGTTCCTCAGCACGGTGCGAAATGGGTTGCGCCGACGCCTCTTTCCTTTTTTGCCCTCTTGCCCTTGCTCATCTCCGGCCACGCCCACTTCCTCAGCTTCACCTGATTCTTGTGCTACGACCACTTCTTCAACTACACCCGCGTCACAGGCCACAGGCTCTCCTTCTGCCGAGCTGCTGCTGCTGGGCGCAGAGACTGGAGGTGGGGGTGATTGTGTTGGAGGAGAAGGAGGAGAGGGTGGGTGGGGCGGTGGTGAAGGGCTGGATGGAGGATCACTGGGAGCCGGAATGGTGGCAGAGTTTGGTGGAGGAGGGGGTGGGGAAAGGGGTGGGGAAACTGGTGGGGAAAGGGGGGGGGGCTGCTTTCCAGGCTCCTCCCCCTGCTTCTCCAGGTGTTTCTGGATGGCTGTGCCCAGCACATCTACCTCCACTGCTGCCCCATACACCTCCCATGTCATACCCCTGTCGTCCCAGCGAACATCCTGTACTGACTCCTGTTGGTCATCACATGCCTTCACCTCTGCAAGTTCTGCGTCCCTATCCTCACCCTCTGTTCCCTGCAAACCTATTACCTCCATGGCTCCAGCGGCTGCTGTGACCTTGATCTCAGGGCAGGGGGATTCTGGGACCGCAGGGGAGAGGGGGCTCATCGGTGCTGTGGCGACTGATCGGTAGACAGGCAGTTGGGTTCCTTCATTGAGCCCCGCCTTTCTGAAGGAGTACGGGAAGAAGAATGCACCAGAGCCCTGGGGTGGGGTCATGGGGCTGGTGGCAGCGGAATGGCAGGATGGTTTCTCCAGGCTCACTTGCGTCTGCATATGATGGTGGTGTCCAGAAGGGGTGGCGGCAGGGGACAGCAGATCTGTCTCCATAGGTGCATCATGGGACTGCCCACCATCATGGCTGAGGACTGCTAGGGTCACCTGCCGGGTTTCTGCAAGCACTGAGCGCCCTCTGCTGGCGCGTTCCTGTATCATAGCTTCAGATGCAACAGTGGGCTGTGTGCCACATTTTGGGGGGGAGACTTCACTGTCCTGTGTATCGTGGATGTCTTCATTGGGCATGGTTGACTGTGGTACCACTTCTCTCTTGCTGTTGTTTTCACAGGTGACTGATGACCCAGTACTTTGATTAGTCTGTGGGGCAACTGTTTCCCCAGTGCCCGCATCTATCCTGGGCTTGAAGGTCTGGTCCAACACTCCATTTGAGGTCACTGTGCCTGGGGTGGTGCCAGATCCGGATACACTTGAGGGTGTGGAGTCTACCAAGGGAGTGTCCTTTTGAATTTTGTTGACTGATTCCACTGGCAAAAGAGAATCCACTCGAATGGCCTCTCCTCTTGTGGCCCTGTCTGCGCTCCCATCCACCTCGCAACCTGAAACTTTGCCATAACCGGGGAGTTTCTTCGCTCCCGGTTGGTCATCCGCCCCCTCTGGCCCTTGGCAACCCGTCAGCTCTCTGGCCTCAATGACCTTGATCTCGGGGCAGGGGGATTCTGGGACTGCAGGGGAGAGGGGGCTCATCGGTGCTGTGGCGACTGATCGGTAGACAGGCGGTTGGGTTCCTTCGTTGAGCCCGGCCTTTCTGAAGGAGTAGGGGAAGAAGTAGGAACCAGAGCCCTGGGGTGGGGTCATGGGGCTGGTGGCAGCAGAGTGGCAGGCTGGTGTCTCCAGGCTCACCTGCGTCTGCATGTGATGGTGGTGGCCAGAAGGGGTGGCGACAGGGGACAGCATGTCTGACTCCATAGATGTGTAGTGGGACTGTCCATTCCAGTCATAGACTCCAGTAATTTTCTCCCTTTGTGGTTCCGCATGTTTTTGTTCAGAACTCTCTGCCTCTTTGCTCCCCTTCTCCTCCACTGGTGTCTCCTTGGTGTTTGGCTTGGCCTCTATTTCTCTGGCACTTCTGTCGAGCAGTGTTGGAGTGCTGTCTCCTGAACTTTCTGACTTGTGCCTGTCGGGTTCTGCTTCTTTTCCCAAATCCTCCTGCTTGCTGCTTGGGCAGCTGACCTTGGGCTCATTATAATAAATAGCCAATGCTGTTTCCCTGCTGTCCTCCTCGTCACTCAGGCATGCCAACTCGTGATGAGTCACCGTTATGATCGGCTCCAGGTTTCCTGTGGTTGAGCTCCTCGCCAATTCATGACCATCTGCATCACACCCAGGGTCCTGTCCCCCATCCTTTTCAGAGGGGTCCTTCAGGAACTCATTTGGTGGACAGCTGTTCCCTGTCTTTGTTGAGATCACCTGATTGGCCTGCTCCGCATTCTGCTCCACGGTAAAATGTTTTGAGGGCGATTCTGTGTCACCCCCTACTCGTTCTGCATGCTGAGAACATACGGGTGCCTCATTACTCGGTCCCCTGAACAATGTGTTCCCCCCTGGCAGGGCCTGAGGGGGGTCACTCTGCTCACCCTCATCTGTGTGAGAGGAAGACATTTCACTGCCAAAATTCACCTCACATCTTCCAGCTCCCTCTTGGTAGCTGTGGTCAAGGTTTGGTCCACTCTCTGTCACTGTGGGTCCCTCCATTATCACCGTATCAAAACTCCAGCTAGCTTTCTGTTTGTCAGAGTTTTACAATTCCTGATTTGCACACCACAATCTTCAGAGTTTGGGGGTGTGGTTGGTTGAAAAATGGGGGTATCTCTCTAGATGTACAGTGAAATTTACCTGGAAGACACATGAAGAGGAAAAACACAAGCACTCAGCCAGTGATACTGTTTAACATACAGGAAGCCTCCCCAATGCATAGTGAAAACAACTGACACTCTGTGCAGTCCTGTCTGCCAATCATATTGCTTAGTCTGAAGTGACATCACAAGGCAGTGTGGAGTAAGTGAATTGACAGAAAAAGATATTGACTTCCGCCAGAGGTAATTGAAAAAGCATGTTATGCAACACAAAAGATAGTGTCAAGATTATATCAAGATTGGAATGGAAAGTTCACTAAATTAATCATACGTAGAATGATTACGCAACATTTCATGAAAAAATGGTCTAATTCATTAGTCTGATTTTAAACAAATAATGCATTAAAAACTGTAAAATTTAGCACCAAATCAAGCCTGCTATTGAATCTTTCTCACATTGCACAGATATTTCACTGAACTGTTTCATTTTCCATGATATAATTTTGACAATACAGTCTTGATATAATTATAATTACATTTTAACCCAGAAAATAGGCTATGAAAACTGTTAGAAATTCTTCTCAGAAGAGCAGCTGAACTCACCTTTATTAGATGAGCAGATTCTGTTTACAAATTCATGACAAATACCCTCACATTCCAAAGCCACAAATACATTTTAAAAAGACTGTAAAAACACTAGCACCATGCAAACCTTCACCCCTACTTTGCAAGTGAAAGAACACATTGATATTTCAATGACAATTTAGGAAACACAAAAAGAAAAACAAAAAGGCTTGCGCATGCACAGAGCGTGTGACTAAAGTTATTAACTGGGCACATCCGTTTTTTACAGAGAGTAGAAGTAAAAAGCAACACACAAAAAAAAAATAAGCCGTACTGACATAGATCAGTTGCACATACCTCCGCAAAGCAGCACAAGTGAGACCGTTGTCAATCCATGTACGGTGGGGGTAAAGCTCACCACTTTGATGTTGCCTTGCGTTCCCAGGGGTAGTTTATCCTTACTAGTAGCGTACTTTTCCCCGTGATTCTCTGAGCAGCGCGACTGTGTTGTGAGGTGGTGTTAGTACCAGAAGGATCCCTCTGAAAAATCCTTGGAAATTGCTGCGGGTGAGAGAACTGAAAGCCTCTGGTTTGTCCGTCTCCCTGGAAACTGGTTGCCATCCTGGCAATCTGTGGTAACTGAAGAACAACTCACTCTCCAGGTCTTTAATCTGCAGTAAATGATGGTGATCAATTTGCATATGTGATTGCTGCTGTGGCGTAGAGTGCTACATTTTCTATGAGAGAATGTCAAGAAATGCTCAGCAGTCATAATTATTGGCAGACACTTTTAACCAGCCACTGGTGATGCTAAAATAAAACAGGGCTGAAAAAGGAATGAGGATGAATTTCTTTAAAACCAGAATCAACAGATGACGATATAACTGAAGACATTGACATGGGTTTGGGACAGCTTGGCTTCTGCTGAAAACTTAAGAGGAGAAACTGCGCCAAGGTTTCGTTTTGCATTTTATTTCATCCCTTTGATCTGAACAATCACAATCTTGTATCAGTGGCCCCGTTCCTGAATCTCTCAGTCTTCTCTTCCTTTAGCCTGTGTTTCGTGGCAAGGGATTCTACAAATTCCTAAATATGTTGCTCCCTGAAGATTATCTATTCAAAGAGGTCAAGAAGGTTAATAGGTGTTCCAATTGTTAAACACTGGGTAGTGTAGGTAGTATAGTTGTACTGTGGAATATGGTGCCCTGATTAGGGTGTATACGATGGAATAAAATGGTATAAAATGAAAAGAGAGCGCTCTGGCTTCTCATGTCACTCTGCGGACCCCTCCCAACACTCCAGCTCAATGTTCTCTTGCCCTTTCCACCTACCCGCCCCACGCTTTTGCCAGTTTTGTATCTTGAGCTTGTATCATCACACTTAGAGTTATATTTATTAAACTGGGAATCTGTCTCTCATGGATGATAACATTTTATCCGCCCCTTAAAATTTTTCATGAAATGTTGAACATGTTGGATATTTCTTCTCTGGGCAAGGGATTTTTGCCCTTTACCTCACCCTAGATTTTGCCAAACTGACTGACTGAGGATGCTGGGACATTTCAACCGATGCTCCGTTCTGACAAATAGCCTTGCTTTGTGCAAACTTAACCCGCTTACTCCTTGTCATTCCCTGGCAAGGCTGAACCAGCTGTTGACCTCCAGCCATAGCTAGTAATGGGCCTGGGAATTGAACTCCATAGACCTCTATGAACTCCATAGACCGTCTTTAACTGCTCAACTGCAACCTCAAGCTTTGACTGCGCAAAATCTTCATCTTTTGTCCCTACACATAGGTTCTATTTACATACACATTTCTTTTGTCATCAGTGGTTATGTCTGGTGACGTCAAAACCTCAGTGGAGATTCATGCAATTATTATAATAGTAATTATAACCTTTTTGTAGTTTGTATGACAAATTTCACCTACTGCATCATGAGTTGAGTGTTCTGTCAGTAGCACTCTCATCAACAGCCACACGCCTCCACCAGTCTTGTCTGCCTCAGAATCCTGTTTCCTAGCAACCAGCCTTGCGAAAAAATGGGTGACATGGTCTTGTGAGAATAGGGAGAGTAAACTGTTGAGGTAGGCTAATACCAGCCTATAAACACAAGCAGATTGCCAGGATATTATTTTGTGTTGTTTTATTAATCTTCCCCAAAATTATAAGACACAGATTTCTGGTGTAACCCCACTACTTTTGAGGTTTTACTGGTATATAAAACGATGAATGTGAAATGAACTTAGAGGAGGGACAGGAGCTGCTAGTGGACACTGGACACTGCCAGCAAGGCCTCTGTGAGGGCTGTCACAGCACGTGCCTCATGGTGAATGAGTTTGCGTGAAAATGAGTCTGACATCCTTTTGGTACATGCTTTTAACTTTTTTTTTTTCGGCTCAATGGCAAACACTAAAAACATGCCTCATCTTTTTGTGTCAAAAGTGATAGAATTGGCTTGTTTTCTTCTTATAAGGGACATGTCTGGTTCCCACAGGATGAAGTAGGATCATACCTGTATGATCCAATGATCACCAGGTACTTATGGTTCCCTTTTATTCAGTGTTATATCCACACACCTGTGTAAACTGAAAAAAGGGCATAGCAACAAATCCAAGACTGGTTCCCAACTTAGCTATTTACATTGCAGTCATTTAGCTGATGCTCTTTATCCAAAGCGACTTACAGTTGATTAGGCTAACCAAGGGCCAATCCCCCCCTGGGAGAAATGTTGGGTTAACGGCCTTGCTCAAGGGCCCAACAGCAATGGTGTTCTTGCTGTGGCTGGATTGGGGCTTGAGCCACCAACCTCAAGGGTCCCAGTCATGTACCTTAGCCACTAGACTACAGGCTGCTCCCCTATTTGTTTACTGCAAGAGGTGATGAGGTTATCAAAGCCTGCTTGCTCCTGTCGACGAATCGTTCTCATAGTGGGGGACCCTAAATTGCATGATGTAAGTTGTGGCCTCTTGACTGTTGACTTCTGTAGCGATTCTGACAAAGCAGTCAGTCTAAAGTTTTTATAGGAATTCATTACCAAACAAATGTAATGAACATACGAAATTTGATTTATAACATTTCATTTACATTTTTATATAGAAGCTAACTCCATACCTGAATGTGGGCTCCAAATGTAAATGCTTTTCAAATGTGGCCTAAACTTTTCTCAAATGAAAAGAAATTTGGTGTTGGAATTATACTTTTAATTTCAGTCAGTATCTCCACGTATCATTACTCTGATATTTACAGTAACTTTATCACTGCAGGTGAGTGGAGTGGAATGAAACTTGCTCATCATCATGACTACTGTACAGTTCAGTTTAGTTCATTATTATTATTATTATTATTAACATTTAAGTAGAGTCCATTGGGACAGCAGGACAGGCAAGATGGCAAGATCACTGAAGATTTGAATCCAGTAATGAATGGAGATGACTACCTTCACCAGCATTTCCACTATATGGAACTATAACTATACACACACACACACAAAATGATTTATTATTGTTATTATCATCCATATTTCTTTGTCATTTTGCTGGCTGAGCAACTGTGCCAGTTTTTGTTTCAGACCTGCTCATTACTTACATAACTGTGCTGTCTGCCCAGCTGTCTGCCCATGCAACAATATCTCATGATAATATCTCTTATTAAAAAGCATTTCCCCTTTTTTTTTTCAAATTACCTTTGTTTCATAACATTTTTCATAACATTTCACTTTGTTCGGGTATTTTCATATCTATGTCCATTATTAACAGGAAGATATTGTATTTTGTTGCTCCTATCTTGGCCAGGTGTCCATTTTCTTAAACCCTGAGCAATGTCTCAACAGTGGTGCAACTAATGCAGTGAAAAATGATAATTATTCAAGTGCCTTAGGCTGGACATGCTCAAAAATGTTCATCTCTATCATCAATTTTATTTATTTATCTTTTATATTATTACTACATATTTTAGAAATTGACACATAATATTAATATCATTATTATTATTATTAATAATAATAATAATAATGTGTTTCATATTTTCAGCAATGCTTAAATCCTCTGAGTGCATCTACTATGATTTTCCTGTTGCCCCTGCAAGGTTTCAGTGAATGTGAGCTTTTAATAACCGCCCACATGAAGCTGGGTTTCATTACCATGTGATGGGTTTGTGCCGAAGAACACAGCAGCATATATAACCAGCAACCAGCTTCCCCTAGCTCACAGCTTCATACAGCTGCATTCTGCTATTATTCGGTAGGGTCGTACAAATGGATCATTTTCGTCAGAAGAGCTATCTTCCCCTCCCTACTGGCATCCGAACGTTCTGTCAGTGTGTTGGAGACATTGGAATCCCGCACATACAAACACGCAAATACACTTGACAACATACATGTGGAGCCACTTACATATATAAATAGACATACATACATATTGCAGTTTGGTAAAACAGAGATTCAGGAGAAGAACTCTCAGACAACATCTCTACCTATCGCACCCCTTCTGGTCCCCACAGGTATATAAACACCATGTACCTTTTACCCATCGTGCTTAGCATCTCCGGCTCCTCCCCCTTTTGATTCTAAGCCCAAGTTCATTCTTTTCTATCTCTTATCAATAAACTCCTCTTAAATACTATATCGTTGTCTGAGAGTTGATACGACTGAATATAAACTTCTATGCACACACAAAAACACAAGAAACATACAAACTCACACAGGAAAAGCATTTTTTCAGACTTGTATATACCTGCATATCTTACATCCACTTAAACTCACAAAACAAATACATAAACTTGCATATGCCAACCCACACACTCCAACACTGAAAACATACATGTAGATGCACAAACAAGCACACAAAAAGAATGCACGAACATACAAGCTTGAAACTTGTACTTAGAAATACAATGAAGGTTGCTTGAAAACCCTTCGGTTGGCTGTTGGTTGGTTATTGATTGGCTGTATGTTTGATGTTGGTTGAACTTTGGTTGCCGATTGGTTGACTGATGTGTGGGCGCAGTGCAGCCGTGCTATTTGCTTCTGAGACCCTCCAGTGTGTGCCAGGCCATTCTTGGAGATATGGAGAGAAAACCTCCCTTCCTCTCTGCCTCCTTTACTTTCCCTTGCTCGCTCCATCACCGCCCCCCTTCTGTCGCTCTCTGTCACGATCAGAACCTGTACATGTGTACATGTCAGCTGCAGATCTCATAGGCAACAGGATGATACTGGACTTTGCACCCACAGCAGAATGCAAAATTCACAGTCCTACTATGGAAACACAGAGCTACAGAAAGGACAATTCTACAGTCACATAGTATACACACACAATTACACAGCGAAAACACAAAGCTGCACATAAACACAAACAGCAGAACAGCTGCGCAGACTTGTACAGTGGTTCCTACGGAGCAGGTTGAGCTCAGTGATGCAGGTCACAACTCATAGATACCCCCACAGCACCGATACACACACTAGACAGGCAAAACAATTAAATACTACAAAAAATTCTTTCTTTGAAATTCCTCAAATTTGTGACCGCTTTGTTCATATTTTTCATTTTTTTTTCCATGAGGCTAGGCCCTTCAGCATCTTTGCATGATATTGTCAGTGTCATGTATAAATATATGTTTTCGTAACCGAAAGATTTTATCCAGCTCTAGGTACTGGTAAATGTCTAATAACTCCCAGTCTAATACAACTTTAAGCCCAAAGCCCTCATATGAGTAAAAAAAGGCTGCACGTGTTTGTGGTTTAAGAATTATATAATCAAAAACTGGTGAAGAAGAACTGAGCAGTGTTCAGGGAAACCAATCACTTGTTGCTAATACGCCCCCTAGTGGAGCTCCTGCTCAATGTCGAGACGACAGGGCTCAGATGACCTCAAAATCAGAGATGGTTTGTTTCTGTATTTTTTATGTCTTCATTCATTGTACTTGAATTTGGGCTGTCACGATAACCGCAATATTGCAATTCCGCGGTATTGACAAGCCAACCGCAGGAGATGGCAAGCAACCGCCACAACCGCTACGATCATGTTTTTTCTTTTTTTTTTTTCATGAGGCTAGGCCCTTCTTGTTTTACATGTCAATGCCTGTATATTGAATATTTAATAAGTTCATGATGAAAACAAGAGTTAATTACGGTGTGACACCGGAAATAGTTTCTCAGGCGCACAACTTTCGAAAAGTTTTTTTTTTCCTCATGTCCCTTATTTTTTTGCTCATGTCTCTTTTGGGGCTCCGTAGATTTGCACTTGAAAGACCTTGCCAAAACAATTTGCTTTATTTATTTCCGTTTGTCAATTTATACATAGCCAAGGCGATAAGCTAGGCTTAATCCTTTTATTTTTCATTGAGTAGAAAATGCGTGTAGCCTACCTCGTAATGTTATTGCACATCATTTCACTTCTGTGTTCTGCATTTAACAACAAACAAGTATTTAATTTGTTTCAATACTGTGTCTTCTTTGTTATTTAAAAAACAACAATATAACTAATAATAGCCAAACAATAAAGCATATTTATACAGGTTGAGTAGACCTTATCCGAAATGCCTGGGACCAGAAGTGTTTCAGATTTTGGAATATTTGCATATACAGCCATTCCCCGACATATGTCCAAGATCCGTTCTGACCAACCGGTTGTATCTCGAAATGGTCGTATGTTAGCATGGCATGTAGACGTACACATGTAGCATGCAGAAGATGTACTACACAACCGGGATATAGTCTGACTGCCACTATCTTACACACGCAGCCGCTAGCACTGGCGGACGTATGACCAAGTGCGTTACATATAATTTTTCTGATTTTTTTTATTTATACAGGTATGCATCGCTTAACGTCCACGATACGTTCTGTGAAATAGAACGTTATGTGATTCGGACGTTGTGCGATACGTACTTAGCAAAGCTATATGGGATACTGTAGTGTACCTGTATTGACTAAATAGCCAATATACTCTACATATACAGTACTGTATTTCAGCTAACGTATCTAGCAAGGTAATATATGGCTTAAATAGGTTACACCCACTATGTCCCGTTCTCTGATCGGGATTTCTGGACTCTCTTATAACCTTATTGTTTGAACCTGAAAGTGTTTTAACTTTTAATATGTGTGGGCCTACATGGTATGTCCACCTGGGGCCTAAGAACAAAAATAGACTGTCCAGAATTACAAACATGGCCAGTAAAATTATTGGGGAAAGAGCAGAAACAACTGGGATGTATATATAAAACGCAGGTAAAACAAAAAGCCTGACAAATTGTGTCTGGTCCTGTTCATCCCTTTTTAAAGATTTCATAAAACCGTCCTCACGAAGACCCTATAGAGCCGCTACAGAAACAAAGAACATTTACAAAAAAGTCTTTCATACCAAATGCAATACCTTTGCTAAATTCGTAAACATCATTTACACTGGAATCATGTATTGTTGTCTGTACTGTGCATGTTGTGTTATGTATTATTGCATTTACTGTTTATAGTATTATACAGTTAATATTATATAGTTTATAGTATATTTTTGTAGGATTGTGATTTACTGTGATGTGTTTAACCAACCAGTGAAGCCGAAAGCAAATTTCCACATTTGTGTGGACAATAAAGATTATTCCTATTATTATTGTTATTATTACGATGGGACCACAGACGTGCAGTGGGGTAAAAAAGTATTTAGTCAGCCACCAATTGTGCAAGTTCTCCCACTTAAAAAGAGGAGAGAGGCCTGTAATTTTCATCATAGGTACACTTCAGCTATGAGAGACAGAATGAGAAAAAAAAAATCCAGAAAATCATTGTCTGATTTTTAAAGAATTTATTTGCAAATTATGGTGGAAAATAAGTATTTGGTCAATAACGAAAGTTCATCTCAATACTTTGTTATATACCCTTTGTTGGCAATGACAGAGGTCAAACGTTTTCTGTTAGTCTTCACAAGGTTTTCAAACACTGTTAGTGGTATTTTGGCCCATTCCTCCATGTAGATCTCCTCTAGAGCAGTGATATTTTGGGGCTGTCGCTGGGAAACATGGACTTTCAACTCCCTCCAAAGATTTATGGGGTTGAAATCTGGGGACTGGCTAGGCCACTCCAGGACCTTGAAATGCTTCTTACGAAGCCACTCCATTGTTGCCCGGGCGTTGTGTTTGGGATCATTGTCATGCTGAAAGACCCAGCCACGTTTCATCTTCAATGCCCTTGCTGATGGAATGAGGTTTTCATTCAAAATCTCACGATACATGGCCCCATTCATTCTTTCTTTTACACGGATCAGTTGTCCTGGTCCCAGCCCCAAAGCATGATGTTTCCACCCCCATGCTTCACAGTAGGTATGATGTTCTTTGGATGCAACTCAGCATTCTTTCTCCTCCAAACACGACAAGTTGAGTTTTTACCAAAAAGTTCCATCAGACCATATGACATTCTCCCAATCCTCTTCTGGATCATCCAAATGCTCTCTAGCAAACTTCAGACGGGCCTGGACATGTACTGGCTTAAGCAGGGGGACACGTCTGGCACTGCAGGATTTGAGTCCCTGTCGGCGTAGTGTGTTACTGATGGTAGCCTTTGTTACTTTGGTCCCAGCTCTCTGCAGGTCATTCACTAGGTCCCCCCGTGTGGTTCTGGGATTTTTGCTCACCGTTCTTGTGATCATTTTGACCCCTCGGGGTGGGATCTTGCGTGGAGCCCCAGATTGAGGGAGATTATCAGTGGTCTTGTATGTCTTCCATTTTCTAATAATTGCTCCCACAGTTAATTTCTTCACACCAAGCTGCTTACCTATTGCAGATTCAGTCTTCCCATCCTGGTGCAGGTCTAAAATTTTGTTTCTGGTGTCCTTTGACAGCTCTTTGGTCTTGGCCATAGTTGAGTTTGGACTGGGACTGTTTGAGGTTGTGGACAGGTGTCTTTTATACTGATAACGAGTTCAAACAGGTGCCATTAATCCAGGTAACAAGTGGAGGACAGAGGAGCTTGTTAAAGAAGAAGTTACAGGTCAGTGAAAGCCAGAAATTGTGCTTGTTTGTAGGTGACCAAATACTTATTTTACCAAGGAATTTACCAATTAATTCATTAAAAATCCTACAATGTGATTTCCTGGATTCTTTCCCCCATTCTGTCTCTCATAGTTGAAGTGTACCTATGATGAAAATTACAGGCCTCTCTCATCTTTTAAGTGGGAGAACTTGCACAATTGGTGGCTGACTAAATACTTTTTTGCCCCACTGTATGTATTATTGTATATATTGTGATTTACTGTGATGTGTTTAACCGACCTGTGAAGCCAAAAGCAAATTTCCATATTTGTGTGGACAATAAAGTTTATTCCTATTATTATTATTATTATTACTGTGGGACCACAGACATATATGCTGTCTGACCTTGCCCGAACGGTCAGTATGCGGTGCATACATGTAGGCCTACTGTATTTTTTTTTCCGGTCGTATGCAGACTAAGGATGGTCGTAAGTAGCATAGGTCATGTGTGGAATTTTCTACTTGTGGCGTCATGTTGGCTGTCAAAAAGTTTTGGATTTCGGAGCATTTCGGATTAGGAATGCTCAACCTGTATAGCACTAAAGTCAGGATGAATTAAGTCATTTGCAGAAACAAACAAACCAAAAAAATGGCGATAATACTGCATATCCCGCTGTTGAGCCACCCTAAATCACAGCAGGGGAAATTCCTTCACCGCGACAGCCCTAACTTGAATCTGGAAAATTAAAATGTTACATGAACATATTTTACTATGTGTTGAGAGGAGAGTTGCAAAGTGAGGTAGTCACCGCAAAATTCCATCTTGATAGCGATTTTCACCCAATGCGACAGTTTACCAATTGCACGGTCAATATGGTAACGTTTAAGCAGCTGCTTTCGTATCTGAAAAGCAGTCTCAATTTTTTAGTAAACGTGGCTCTCAGTTCAAAAGTAAAAACAAAAGGGAAGTGACTTCTCTAAATAACATTGCTAAAAGGCACCACAATATTACAAATGCTGTGATGAGTTAAAACTGGCACACACCTGTCTCACATACTTGCATTACTGGTAACGGCAAACCAGCTTACCATAACCTAAGATGGATGACCAGAGGAGATAGCTTTGGGGATATGTAGCCTTGAAGATTCTCCTCTGCTGTTTCTGTTCCCCAAAGTTAAATGCAGGCATATAGTGGTGTGGACGACTCTAGGTTCTTCTAATTCAGGAAAAAGGCACACAGAACAAGTGTAAAACGCAGATTTTCTGTTTTTATTATTTACAGAGAAATTTGTTATTCTTACTCGACACAAAGACAATGTTGATTCCTGCATTCTTCTGAGCACATATTGTAACTGACACTCAATAACTTTAAGACACATTTACAATGACTTCTTACTTATTTTTTCAAAATCGTCAATACACTCATTCATACATACACACATATACACACGCGCACACATACACACTCATACACATATATACATATATATGTTTTGCTCATATCCATATATCTAACTGATTTGTATTCACAGGAATGATTTCACAAGCAACTGTAAAGATACCATGTATAAAAACCCAACATGTGAAACATCCAATAAACACCTGATTAATCATTAATAACAGAAAGTAAAAGAGATCCAACACACAGGCATTGCACACAGCTATATAGGATTATTGTTCTTGTACACGTTTCCCAGAGGGCATTTCTGTTTTCTCTCATTCTTATTCGACAATGTGAAACAACTATACACCACACCCACAAACACAAGTACGCAAACACAAACAGCCAGGATCTCATGTCTTTGGGAGGGAAACAAAGACTTGAGATCTGACTGAGCAGGCATTCAATAAACAGCTACAACAAACACATTACGGAATAAACATGACATTTTACAATATATCATTAATAAAAGATTTGTTGTTTTTCTTTAAGGAAGAACATATCCGTGGGAAACTTGTTATTATTTTTCCTTTTTTGCCATATCGGTTTTCTGTGTGAGTTTTGGCGTCTGTCCTTTCTTGTTATTTTTGATTTTTTTATTGTGCTGCTGGTCAAATGAAATCTTGCGATACCTGGTCTTATGCTTCTGGTTCGTAGTCCTGGTATTCCTCCTGCTGAGGAAACAATCAAAAATAATCTTTCACCAGACTCTCCTCTTACAGCTTTCACATTTATTTTCATGACAATATTCTGCCGTCATATCATTCCCCGTGTACAAGCGCAGTCATTACATTGATACATGCAATGCACCATTATTGCCACCAGAGAGCAGTGTCACCCTCAGAATGCCATCTCTGATTGACGAGCCTGGCTGAGCAATCCCAGGCTATCCTGGCCCTCTGTCAAAGCCTTTCGTTCATTGTTCATCCCAACATTTGGTGTCATCACCATGGGGAAAAGGACAGGCATTTACACCCCCTTATATGTGAAATAAAGCCCTTTGTGAGTCACATGATACATGCGTATGTGTCTTCAGGCGTGTGTATCCCCCCTGCAAGGCTGCAATGAGAATTCTGTTCACAACCAGCAAGGTCTCTCCCTCTACCCACAATGCACCCAGATAGCCCTGCATCACTGCCTCAGTCACGCGGTTAATGACAGCTCGCTGGTACATGGAAAAATGGGGGAGGGGCAGAGAGAGGGAAAGAGAATGGCTAGGGAAGGGAGAGAGGGAGAGAAGGAAAGGGAGGGAGCATTTTGCTTTTTTTATTTCCTGGCTTCTTCTCTCTCTCTCTTTCTCTCTCTCTCTCCTTCTCAGGCTGATTCTCTCACACCTCTTTGCCGCTTATTTTCTCCACCAGGGCAGCGCCAATTAATTAAGCATCTCCACTTGCTTGTGAGATTTTCCTTCCATTAAATAAATAAATAAATATAGAACAAATATATAAATATAATAAATAAATAAATAGAAATATAGATATAACTATAGATAAGAAAAAGCATGGCAAAAGAGAGGGGTCCCTTTGACCGAAATTTCAATATGTGGCTCAACATCTAACAAGCCTCTCGAACAGCAACCGACGCATCAGGAACCTGGAAAAATGCCAAGTTTCCAGGTCTCAATTGGCATATGGGATTCAGATGAAAGACCTGGTCTTTATCTTCAGTTTTATAATAAAGTTCCAGCCATGTCTTCTTCAATAAGAAGACTGCCAAATTTACGCGCAATGATAACAGATAGCTAAACTGATTCGCCATGTTGTGTGGAGATTCATATTTACAAATTGGATGGATAGTACCTGACACGATATCTCGCCACGATTCGTTCTGCAGCTAGAGCCTGACCAAATACATACATGGCAGCGTACACATAAACACACGTGTATGCATACTCTTGACACTGCGTGCCAGAACAGTGATGTCTCTTTCATAGCAGTTAAGGATTGTGGTGTAAATACACCCAAAAAAAATGAATTCCAGTCAGAAAGTGTAGCTAGTAATGGTCTCCAAGACAGAACAGTGCTGGTCATATTTTGTCAACAGTTCATGCTTGAAAATCAAGATTGTTTATCCTACCCTGCCTCCTTTGGTACTTGAGTGTGTGTGTGTGTGTACGCGTGTGTGTATAAAGGTGAGTGTATATGAATGTGTTTGTGTGTGTGTATAAAGGTGAGTGTATATGAATGTGTGTGTGTATAAAGGTGAGTGTATATGAATGTGTGTGTGTATAAAGGTGAGTGTATATGAATGTGTGTGTGTATAAAGGTGAGTGTATATGAATGTGTGTGTGTATAAAGGTGAGTGTATATGAATGTGTGTGTGTGGTGTGTGAATGTGTGTGGTGTATATGTGTGTGTGAAGGTGCTGTGTGGTGTGGTGTGAGTGTGTGTGTGTGTGTGTGTGTGGTGAGTGTATATGTGAGTGTATATGAATGTGTGTGTGTACAGTGTGTGTGTGTGTGTGTGTTTGTGTGTGTGTGCGTGTATGTGAGTGTGTGTTAGTGTGTGTGTGAGTGTGTTAGTATGTGTGTGTGTGTGTGTGTGTGTAGTGTGTGTGCATGTGTGTGTGTGTGTGTTGTGTGTGTGTGTGTGTGTGTGTGTGTGTGTGTGTGTGTGTGTTAGTGTGTGTGTAGTGTGTTTGTGTGTGTGTGAGTGTGTGTGTGTGTGTGTGTGTTTGTGAGTGTGTGTGCGTGTGTGTGTGTGTGTGTGTGTGTGTGTGTGTGGGTGTGTGTGTGTGTGTGTGTGTGTGTGAGTGTATGTAAACATGCAGCTCTTACCTGAGGGGCTTCCTCATATGTCTCCCCCTCCGGCTCCAGCAGGGGTTCCTCCAGTGGCTCCTCCACTGCCTCCTGCCCCAGCTCCTCCGGCTGCAACACACACACATACACACACACACACACACACACACACACACACACACACACAGTCTGAGTCACTGTTCTCCAAGGCACTGCACACTGGCGGGAACTGAAGCCCTGTTCACAGCCTGATATGAGATCATTTGTCAAACGCTCTGTCGTCTCCAAATCCCACTCTGGGTGAAGGAAGTGTGTGCAACTCTGCACATTACGTATGAAAGTTAGCTCTGTGGTCCTCAGCGATATCACACCTAGCTGCAGGTATGCTGGCAGCTTGTCTCATTGTGATAGGGCAACATGATTATGACTTGTCTCATGTATTTTTTGTTATGTATACATTAGGGTATGCATACCTTACATCTCTATTTCCGATATATGTGTGAATTTTTTGATGTAACAAATACAACAGCCAAAATTATACACAAAAAACACAACAATGTGACAGAACATTTCCAGCTAGATTCTTTCTCAAAGCTTGTGACAAAGGACAGTGCTTTCCACTGGCTTGGCGGTAACTTCCAAACACTTCAGTCAAGTTAATCCAACTTTTGGATAGGTAGTTGATTTCAGAATTACAAAGAAAAGAAAAGACAAAGGCTAGTATAGCAAATGGTGCATTGAGGATATCTCTTTCAAGTTTGGTTGGCCTCACAAAACACCACTTTCAAACATGACTGTGTTTAGACGTCCCACATGCTTGATGCGTAATATGATCTCACTCAGATTTTATCAATAAATAAAATCAATAAGGTGTATTTTATATATGGTCCAGTTAGACCCGGTGAAGAGTTGGCTATTTGAATGGATCCTGGAAAGATGGATGAAATAGATCAGGCATAGCAGAGGATGATCAGGGAGGATATTAACCTCTAAACTAAGATGGAGAACAGAGTTCCCTGACACAGCCCTGAAAAGTTTCGCTCTCGGGAAAGCAGAGTGAAGCCTTGACATCTCGTCACCTGGTAACCTGGTCACTGGCGCTTCTGGGGCTTCAGCCATGGACTGGAGCCAGTGCTGGTTCATTTATTTTTAAACTCCGCTAATCAAGTCAATGAGGTCACCTTGGATCCTTCCCATAATCCTTCACTCTGCTGGCACGCCCACCTGGAGCAGGCGCTGGGTTATTGTGAGCGGAGGCGTTGCATTTAGAGCGATCTCACGCCCACGGACACCACCCCCACCCCTCCTTCTTGGGGGTGAGACAACGTGGCAGCAAGGCACCAGCAGAATGTAATGCAAAAGAGTGAGCGCCACACCTCGAACCTTGTTTAAATTATATATGACTTATCCGCCACCTTCAAGCCTCACACTGAGTCAAAAAAATAAACATTTCTACAACCCACACAACATATCTGTCACCATCTCCATAGAGAGAGTGTGTTTACTGACTCCCTGCGCCATGTTGCTTGATCTCTGTTGATTTTCAAAGACTGGGAAGTTCCCCTTCATTCCTTCGGCTGGCCACTGTTATAGCCTCGTAATAAAAAAATACATGGGATGTGCTACAGCACTGAGGTATGGGACCTCCGATGAGGCAGAGAAACAACAAAACAATGCAACATTTCATTCCCCTTTTAGGAAACTGCTTGCAACTGGATCGTGCAAATGTGATGTTCATGTTGTCTGTTTTATTGTACTGTGTCTGTGAGGCTAGGACGAAATAAAACAATAAACAAATTATGAATGGCTATTAAACATTGCAATACATATTTACATAACAACATGGTACACCAACAATAAAAGCGTACCTTTGTCATGACTTGATACTAAAATAAAAGGCAAATTGTGTGTATGACGTTTTCATATTTGTGTTTACCTCCATGAGTTTTTTTACTAGGAGTTTGGGTCTGTAACCAGTATCATATTGCTCAGACAGTGTTCAACGCAGATCTAGGTCAACCACACCGAAATACTTTAACTCTTTAGATGTTGGTAAAATTTGAAAACACTCCCATTACACTGAGAACATTTTCAACAAAGCATGCTACTAAACGAAACACGCAGTCATGTGAAAGAAGTTTTTTTTTTATATATCTATTTGTGAAAATAGATTTAAAATCATCAGCAGGAATGTATTGATTTCTATAGCATCAAAGCAATCTGAAGGGAGAATCTTAGTCAGGTCTGTATGAGTAAGACCACTTCAGACAGAATAACAGACCAAAATCAAACCCCTGAAGAATTCTTTAAGAGAAACCAAGGCCCACAAAGGAAGCCGTTAGTTTGGGACCAAACCCATGGGTCTGCGTGGGTTGCTTGGGCCGGCGCAGGTGGCTGGACACGCGGCCCCAGGAGAAGCACACGGAACATTCCGGGTATGGATCGATCGTTTGGAGGGCATGGATAATGTCAGGGCTGGGGGGACGGGAGTTGATGGGGTTGAGGCAGAGCTCGGGGGGAAGTGGTAAGCGATACCCCTCGAGGGACATGCTGTTGAGGTCACCTGTCACCTTCAAACAAGGCACCTTGGAGATTCAGCGGATTAACTGCCACTGGCAGGATGCCTTTTGAATGAACCCAGTGACCCAGGACCTACATATCCTTTCACTTTTATTATCTCTGGTAATAGTGGTCATACTCATTGTAAAATAAGTACTGCTAGTGATAGCAGGAAAAGGAATGATCTGGCTAGATGGGCTAAACAGGCCTGTACTTAATATTGCTGTACATGAATATGCAGGATGAGTACAGAATAGCATGGCCTTAAGGTAAGTGCAGCATAGTATGTTCCAGGTAAGTGTGCAATGGTACAATGTGCCCCTGTGGTGGTTGTCGGATGGTTCGTTCCACTGTGAGTTTACAATGGTAAATTGAGGGTCAGTGTAGAATGGTATGTTTTGTGCTGGGACGATAGTATACCCCATGATGAATGTGCAATAGTATGCTCCAAGTAAGGGTATGAGCATATATACCTTATACACCTGTGTTAAGTACAGAATAATGCATTTTGTGGCGAGTCTACAATGGTGCTCCCTGTGGTGGATGGAAATTGTATGCTGAGTGCATTTTACCTTCATATCAGCAGGGAAATCTTCTTTTTTCACCAGGCCAGTGGCAGCAGCGATGTTTCCAGCTCCAGAGAACACGGCGCCCCCTAGCTGTGAGGCCTGCTCCTTCGTCTTCTCAGCCACTGCGGGAGGGTGGGGGGTTGGTGGGGTGAGTAAACACCACAAAGCACTTACAGGCACAACAGAGTAGATTATATGCTAATTCTCCCACCAAAACACCTGCAACATAACTTTGATTCCTCTTTGCTCTTTGTATCAGTCGTCCTCATGTGGTATCAATATGGTTTTCATTCTAACTACAGGTACGCGTTGCATAACTTCTATTCGGGCAACGTCCGACATGTCCATGGTCCCATAAGATTATAATAGAGTTCAGAAATCCCGATCAGAGAATGGGACATAGCGGACATAACCTATTCAACCCATATATTACCTTGCCAGATATATTAGCTGAAATCCAGTACTGTATGTGTACAGTATCTTGGCTATTTAGTCAATACAGGTACACTGCAGTATCCCATATAGCTTTGATAATATGGTGTCTGCACAACGTCCAAATCACATAACGTCCTATTTCACAGAACGTATTGTGGTCGTTAAGCGACGCATACCTGCGTAACGAATAAATAGTGATAAATGGTTCTTAACGTCCATTATTCACACTATTCACACCCAGGGACTTTTAATGAGCACAGTCAATATATGCTCTCTTCTTCTGTGTTATATGGTAAACAATTCAATTTGCAAGAACACCTTTTTTAGGTTTTATCTGTTCAGTGAGAAAACCTGGCCACTGAAACAAAACCACTGGTGTAAGCTTAAGTAAGTATAATGACATAACAAATACAAACAATGTAAACATGCCTCCTGTTATTACTTAGTTTAAGACAGAACATAAGTTAGACCTTAGACACACGTTGTCAATAAACCTTAATTCATGCAGACATCAACTGTAACAAAGATAAACACACACAGGAGGTCCCTACGATCTGGTTTGAGAGCTAATGCTTCGGATCAGGTATATTGCTTCGGTTATTTAGTTTCCTTCACAGGTTCCCAGCTAAGTCGTATACTTTTCTCAGGGATTATAACTCCTGCCTTTTGTGTTTTACTACACTTTGACCCTGACCTATGTAAGTCAATTTGGATAAGAGCGACTGCTAAATGCAAAATCCCAAATGTATAAACCACAAAATGAGCACATGGTTTCTCTTAATGAAGTCTATAGCGTGATGTACGTTTTTTTGACGTGGGTCAAAGCAACTCCATGTGCCCTCTTAGTTGTACAATGCATCAACTTATGTACTTATCAGTGGAAGCCACACTTTGTCAGGTCATTTTCACACTGTCTTTTTTACATAACTGGATATTTACTCTTTACAATACTGTTGTAGTGGCTTGGTCCAACTCTCTAACCATGACACTACATTGCAACATCCTACAAGCTCCCTAACCATTCTACTACACAACAGCACGCTCCTCAAAGGGCAAGAAACCCATATTACATAAGACAAACACATTAAAATGGTATTTTCAAATACATATATATGAAATACTATTCGTCCCTAGGTACTCAGCCCCACCTTCACTCCATCCTGAGTCAACTCCAAAAATGAAGGAGGCGCATTTTACGTCGCATTTTCTGCATTCACAGGAAATCAAAACGCTCCACGAATATGTCGGAATTCTGAACCCAGCAGAAACACATTCTGCCGCCCTTCTCATAATAATCGCATAGGCTTAGCTACAGCTTGCCTGCGATGTTGCACATAAACAAACATAAACAAAAGAAAAAGTTTTCGCTGGGTTCAGCAATATGTTCAGATTGTCTAAAGCAGCACAGTATAACAACAATGTCTATATTTCTGTACTGTGGTGGTACAATTTGTTCGCTCTGAAGAGCAGACTTTGCACACCAAAAAAAAAAAAACACAAAAAAAGACACTCCGTATGGGGAGAAATAGGGGAGAAATCGTCACACAATTAAAGGTGCAATGTAATTACTGTTTGCGCTATGGGTGAAACCGTGGATATTAATTTTAGAACTTGCCTTCAGGAAAAAGGAAGATGGTTATACCCAGGGTTATAAGACAAAAGGCAGATCTGCCTTAATTTTGTTATATCAGCAGAGAGGAAATCAATTAAATATGGAGCTGGAATACAGTGTATGCTGCGTATGAGCCTCTTTTAGACGAATTAGCAATTAAAAGCAGACCAGACTATGTGCTGGGTCCCGGGAAATCTAATCTGAATATCATTCATGTTTCCTCAACGTTAAATTGAAGCCAAATCAAATTTAATCAGGTGCTGGCTTGACTCCTCGCAGAGGAGATGGCAGCTGAAGAGCAAGGCTGTCGGGAGTATAAATAGAAAATACAAACACAATACATCAGGCAATTTTACCATCTAACCTGATATTAATAGATATGATAGCATCGCAGAAGAATGGAAATAGTTCTATCTGTTAATGATGCTAGTAATGCTACTGAAGTAATGCTAGTGATAGCAGTAAAAGGAATGATCTGGCTAGATGGGCTAAATAGGCCTGTACTGTACTTAATATTGCTGTACATGAATATGCAGGATGAGTACAGAATAGCATGCCCTGAGGTAAGTGCAGCATGGTATGTTCCAGGTAAGTGTGCAATGGTACAGTGTGCCCCTGTGGTGGTTGTTGGATGGTACGTTCCACTGTGAGTTTACAATGGTAAATTGAGGGTCAGTGTAGAATGGTATGTTTTGTGCTGGGACGATAGTATACCCCATGATGAATGTGCAATAGTATGCTCCAAGTAAGGGTATGAGCGTATATACCTTATACACCTGTGTTAAGTACAGAATAATGCATTTTGTGGTGAGTCTACAATGGTTCTCCCGGTGAATGGAAATAGTTCTATCTGTTAAAATGTGTTTTATAGTGGTACGGAGGGGAATAGTGGTCAGAGCCACTTTCCCAGATCTAATTCAAACAGGAAGATTTACGCTTCAGGCTCAGCACAAATTTTATGTAGTCCAAATTTTCAATTCCAAATTTTAGCTTAAATATTCATGAAATTCTCAACAATCTCTCTGATTCATGGCATATGGACTGGAATAGTCCCATAAATTCCATTATAAACTTTGGCTGACCCTAAGCCTAGCATTATCTTTATAATAACACAGGGGAAGAGTAGCTATAAAAATAGTAGAAATAAGGTGCCTTCCCTTGTCTGACTCCACTCCATAAACAAATGACTGTTGGTATGTGTATAGAAACCTGAGTTTAAATCAGCTTTCGAAGAGTGAAACTTACCAGTTGCAACACTGTCTTTGGTCACATTACCTACAGAAAAGGGGAGAAAAAGAGAGAGAAAGGGAGAATAAATAAGAATAAAAGGATAATACCTCTACTACTACTACTAATAATAATAATATAACAATAATGTATTTATTCAGACAGACACGCGGATTGACAGACAGCCAGACCATTAGTTTCAATAGTAGGTGCCTTTGACCTACTCTGTTCAGTTTACACAGTCAGATATGTATTAGAGTAAACCAGGTTAAGCATCTTGCTCTAGGAGCAGAAACAAAGGGATTATGATCTCACATAATTTAGCATTTATCTGCTTTCTGACTTTAAATATATTTACACAAAACATTCTACTCTTTAAAACATCGAGGAAAATTATCAGCACGATATTAAGAAAACATTGAAAATATTCACGAAGCAACAAGAGACTTGTCGACGGTGATGACATTGCTACTCTTTCATCCATTTTGCCAGTAGGCACATGACATTATTCCTGAATTTCAACAAATACCTGCGCTTTAGAGGGTGAACATAATTTAATATCTCTGATTAACCACCTCAGATAAATGTGATTTGAACAGTTCTGGCTGCTATACTCAACTCAGTTTAGCAGACCTTGGTTTCAACAGGAAGTTAATTACTGGATTCAGCTAATCACTGCATTGATTGATCCAATTTGGCTCTCCCTCCCGCTGCTCTGACAACAGGAGGCTGGCTGAGAGCCACAGTCTCCCGCCCCCCGTACTACCCCTCCACCCCCCAACCCGTATACTGCTTGGAGTCCGGTACAACAGTCTGACGACCAACCTCTTAGCCTCTTTTCTTCTAACCCAGACATTTGTTTTCAAATGGCACTAATCCCTGTGAAATCGAGAACAGGCTTCACACAAGACACTGGTGAAGTTTGTATGAGGGGACATGATTTTTGAATTTCTGGTGATGCTCAGAATAAAGGTATAATGTTCATTTGGCAGCTAGCCATCATGTGACATAGACTAAAGCTGTTACCATGGAAACCTCAGATCCGACGTTTCATATTGCTGTTGTGAGCTGCAGTGGTGGGACAGACTAACATTTCTCATTAATTATGGCCAATATGGGAAAGAAGACAAAATTATTTTTTTTAAAAAAATGACAACAAAATTATATCGGGTTCTGTACAGCTTGTACTTGTTAGGTAGTTTTTCATAAGTGGTAAAATTACTGGAGCTATCACATTTTGCCAGTCATTGACTGAGAGAAGCTACTCAAAAGACTTTTTGAAGTAAAAACACTGTTAATAACAAATGACAACACATAACTTACATATGAAACTGGTATACTTCTGAAGATGCTCTCTAGTTACTATAAGTCACAGAGGAGAACAGTGTTGTTGCTAACTTTTTCTAACCAGGCTGTTTTTCATGGCGGCTTTACAGTAGTAAATCTTTCACATGATGCCATGCTCTCTCTGATTATAAAGGTATCTGTCACTAAATTTCCCCCTGTATCATTTCAAGCATTTTTCATCAAATCCTATTGCTTCTATCGCGCAGTTCTCTCTCTCCATCTTCCTCCCAGTCACTCCTCCTTCCTATCCCTCTGTCTCTCCCAAACTCATTTACTCTTGCCCTCTTCTCTCATTCACCCTTTCCTCTAGATACCTCTGTCTCTCTCAATTCACTGCAATGTACTTTATCGTGACGACAAAATTGTATCGCCAAAACTATCTCTCTCTCCTATACGGCGAAAGCACTGCTGTCTCCTCCATCCAGGTCATGCCTGCTATAACTAAACCTATTTCTACACAGTTTGCTCTGTGATACTCTCTGACAGGTTGTTGCCGCGTCAAAATCTGCAGGATCGTGAGTCAATCGACTCATCGATTAAAAACGGTTCTGATTTCAGGCTCAGGACAGTGTTCTGATTTACTGTGGATGTAGTCAGAGCTGTCCAAATGATGAACGGACCCTCAGTTAGAATCAGGACATGTTTTATAGTCCTTGTACATGTTGGACCGCGGCCCAGACTAAGTCCTCGTCAAGAGACACTTAGTATGCCATCACCTGTCTGTAACGACTTTAAGATTAATCATGTTGGAAAAACAAGGAGAGAACAAGTACTTTTTACCCAGTTTTTAAGTTTTTAGGTTTCAACATTTATGAAATGTTAAAACCGAGGGGAGAGCCAGTAAATGAACAATATATATTATATATTCTTTTATTTATGTAGCCTGGTGCCATCACCTTAAATTTATTTTTAAATTTTCATATGCTGTGAAAATGTCCTATTTAAATTTTGCGTTTCAATGTAAAATTGCTAGGCCCCAATAAGAAATGATTCAAATTTTGTATGCCTGCCTGTATACACACTGACACACATACGCACATACACTCTTAGACAAGCACTCATACATATTAACTAACTCTCACATGCATGCACACAGACACACACACGGGCGGAAACACTTGTGCATTCGCACACTTGCATACACGTTAGCGTACATCCGCGAAAGTGAGCGTTTTTTACGCACACTAGGTTTGTCTGAGTTGGAGTGTGTTTGAATCTGTATTTTGGTGTTTCATTAAGCCGTCATGCAGTGCTGTAAATCTGCGTGCCATTTATCATATACATCTGTGGCATCCTGATCAACAGACGCAGGACTATTCAACAATGTATTTACAAACAGCAGTAATTCCAATTACATATTGCTTTTTTTAACAACAATGGAAGGTGCCCATATTGCCAGTTTCTCTCATGTAAATCTCAGAAAGTTGGGGTGGGGTTTTGTATGTGAAAAAGCTGTTCCTATTTATAAATCTCATGTTTTATTTATGCAATTATTGTCTCTCCTCTGGCTGACAGCTCCCAGCTCTATTGTATTTCGTCTTTGGTGGCACAAGAACAACAATGTGACACTTCTCCCGAAGGTCTTTGAGAATATATCACACACTTGATACAGTAGGTAAGCACAAGTACTCGGACACACACTTAGACACACACTCAGACACAGACACACACACACACACACACACCATTCCTCTTCCTTCACACTTCCTGAAAATGACTGTTGCCCGTCCTGTGTGATGTTGCCCTGTAGGGGCCACATATGAACATGCAAATTAAAGTATCTATATGTCCATTTTATCAAGACTAATTTTTACAATTCATGATAAACAAGCAATGTATGCATACCTATATGTGCTACCAACATATTCTTATTGCTAACTGGGAATAACATTGGAGGAGAGGAAGTATGTGGAAGACAAGTTATAGATTTCCACTGAGAGATTAACTCATAACCTCCCACCTGTAGCAACAATGGTCTCCGCATATCTAACACAGTGAGGAAACACCATAACACTTCCACATGATGTGCAACTTAATAAAGCTTACAAATTGCTCAATATGACACATATACCGCAAGCATGGGACACGGAGCGATGTAAGCAAGTGAGATTTAATGGACCGGAGTAAACTCACCAGCTTGCATCTCACTGCAGCCACTTAAACCTCTGTGGCAGGAGGTCAGTGAAACAAGGTCGGAAGGGGGAACTAATCTACATAGCAGAATTAGTGTCGGGGGGACTGACGTAGGAGGGGCCCATAAGCTGGGAGTAAACAATGAGGGTGGGGGGCAGGCAGGGAGGTGGTTTAGTGTCTTACCACCTGCGACCCCCCCCCCCCCCCCCACAATCTGGTCTCAGCACATGTCCCTGTAACTCTGCTTCATAATCCTACGGTAGACTCTTATCAATGGATATGGGAGGGGTGCTTGCGTTTGGGGGAAAGGGACCTGATGCAGCCTTCCACTCCATATTATTTGGTATCTGCTGTCCTGCTACTGACCGAGTCCATTCAGAGGCCGCCGCCACGGCCTCTTCCAGCTCGGCAACCAATGAGAACCCTCAAACGCCACCTCCCTCTCCATAGCAGCAAATAAGAAGTCTCCAACTCAGCCTCTCCCTACATGGCATCCAATAAGGAAACTCCAACACTGTCCTCTTAGCACAGCAACCAATCAAAGTCCGTCCTCAAATACTGTTCTCCCTGCCAAAAAGAACCTCCAACACTGACCCACTACTTTGATATACAAGATTTAGGGCTTCCAGCATGATATCTTGAATATGTTCATTGATCTCCATTTTCTGTGCCGGCCTCGGGTGGGTTTCACCAAATATGCGAACAACTGAGAAGGCCATGCACCCATTTCAGAGCCTAAATTATTAGTCTCCATAAAAGGCCAGCAAATGACAAGGGGAGCTGTGAACATGATATGTAAGAGCACTGGAGCACTTTTGTTTCATGTTTCTGCAAGAACATCGTGCTCCTTAAGCAGTGATATTAACCCTGATACCTGCAGGAGGTCTGTGTGTGTGTGTGAGAGTGTGTGTGTGTGTGTGTGTGAGACAGAGAGAGTGATGAGACTCAGTCCAGACTGTCTGCAGCTGCTTAAGCCCCCTCATACTGCTGGCACTGAAACACCATTCACAACTCACCGGAAAAAAAAACACCTCTACAGTTATACGCGAAACAAAAAACTGCTTTTGTGACTTTCATGTCTTAGAGATGGTTCCATGAGGGAGTTGTAAACTGTCCCTTTATAGTACATATAAACAGAAAAACAAAATGCCGGGAATTTGGCAGCAGAGTGTAGAAAGGGCATTAGGTTTCTTCATTCAGACTGACATTCAGTTCTCGTAATTTACACAAATCAGTCTGCGGAGCGATTTCTCTCTGAAGCACTTCAGCAGAAGTTGTGAGTGCTTCAGCTGGAAGCTGCAGCAGACAGAGACAGTGCTCTGTGATACAAATACTCCCAATTTGGGCTCTGATAGCAGAACACACACACACAGCAGACAGGCATCTCTTCTAAATTTCTCACATATGTATGCCTGAAATCTCATGGGCTCACCGTTTGAGCTGGATTACAGTTTGGGCAAGATCCACATAGCATCAATTGTGCTCGGATAGAGAGTATCCAGGACAATGAGAATATTCTTCTTATTGATGGGGGTGGTTTTGATAATGAGGACAACGAGGAGCACCTCCATGTCAAATAACTGACAGAAAGGGCCTAAATGTGGAATTGGCTAGGAATGTGGTTATACTGCCCCAAAAACACACATACATCCACAAACACCCGCGCATTCATACCGTCCCACTGACTTCTACACACTCGCAGACAGCCTATCCCATGAGTGCTGAGGCTGCACACTATAAAAACAAACACAGTCCTGCCAAAAATCGAGAGCAGAATGTGTGTGTGTGTCATTACCGGTTTGTCCTGTATTCACGGCTCCTGTAAATCTGGATTTCTTGCCATATTTCAGCCCCTTGTTAAGCCCCAATGCAGCGCTGTGAATATTTGTGTCATTAGCTATCTCCTCAGCCATACCCCTCGCTGGCAGAAGACAGGTTTTTGGACAGGAGCAGAACCTGTGAATGATGAACACTTGCTGGGTGGCTGAGGCCCGTCTTCTTAAATCAACCCTGGCACACATTAATAAGCATTCACAGGGGTGGCTAGGTCTTTCCTGATTAACTGTGCACCAATGAAATCTTTCAATGGGCCAAAAAAGTACACTGTAAAACAATATGATTTGCCCCCTTAACTGGGGTCAATTTACAAGGGTCCCAAATAACCGGTGTTATTTTATGTGTACACCAAAAATATTAGTACATCATTTCACTGCTTGCAGGCGACAAACTATCATTATGTAGATGACTCCGCCCACAAACAGCCACATTTGAATGAGCAATTCAGCAAGTACAGAAGGAATCTCGACCTTTTTTGATGACTAACTGTTTCACAGGAGTATTCATTTTCCAAAATTGCTTTCAGATAAATCACATTAGATGATTCTGGAGTTAATCCCACGATTTTGTGAACTAATGTAGGGACACAAAATTTTGCATATTCATTCACGCTAACCTGAAAAAAATAAACAATCCACTGTTGTGCGTGGGCGGGCAAGGCCACTGAGCCGGGTGGAGAGGGAAAGAAACTGTAACAAAAATGTCAAAAAATGGGCAAAGGCCATTTATTTATCCCTTTTGGGGACTATAAAAAACCAAAAAAATCACTGACTGGTCCAAATTTGAAAAATGAAATATACAGCACAACCAGGGATCAAACACAACTAAAGCCCATAAGTCGTCTTCTCAGCCAAACAGGCTGTGCTTTAAATATAAGGCCTAACTGAAGGCAAGCGCTCGCCCCTGGATCGATCAGAAATCACCCTCAGGTGAGCCAGCTTGTTTGTAAGGCTATTGCTGTAAAAATTCTAGCAAGTTCCAGGCTTAGGAGGGGAACCCTACAGCAATCGTAACAGGAGCCAAGTTTGCTCCTCCCTCCGCCACTCCTAGGGCCACTCCATATAGCTTTGGGGTTCAACACACGCATATAGAGCTCTCTATAGTTAATCTCATAGTTGAGACTTTGCAGTCGATCACTGTGGACAGTTTTATGAATACAAAAGTTGTGTATGTAGACATTTTCTTTCAAAAGTATAGTTCAGGCAACATAAAATCACCAGTCAAACCAACTCAAGTTGATATATTTGTTTGAACAAAGTTGTCTACTCTTGCTCCAGGACAAAGCAGAGTAGTCAGGGTGATTCAAATGGCAACTAGTCCTCACTTTTTTCACGCCACAGATGCAAAACTAATCACTCATTGCCCTTCAGAGGAACATGAAGTCAACATAGGATCGCTTTACAAATCATGTAGATGCACAGCCAGCCAGGAGACGTCAATATAAAATAGAAAATAGAAGACAGAGGATTTGAACCATCTTAACCCCTGTTCTCCGTGAACATGGGAGAGGTTGGTGGTCAATCCTGTGTGGACATTCACTTCTCTGGCTCCCTGTACAGGAATAAAAAGAACAAGAAGGAGAAGGTCTCTCTTCAAGACAGCGAGATAAACAGAGATAACTATTTCATGCGACTGGGCACCACAAGCAGCACCGTGCACTGGGCTTTGTGCATCAGCACAGAAATGGGAGGAGGCCAAACTATTTAGAATAGTGGGGCAGTAGAATGCTGCAGGAAACCACGGGGGCTTTAACCTATTATTCAAAATTATATTCATTACATTGTGACTAACCAACTTCCTGCGGCAGAACTAGTCACAGTGCTGTATAGAGTCAGAGCTGAGCTCCTGACAGACATTTAGAAGTGGCACATTAATTTAAGTAGCAGAAGTTCTCATGTGCAGACTGGCAGAGATTACACAAATGACATTGTTTACCCCATACAATCTACATATGCCGCTTAATACTTATGGAAACAATGCAGGTTTTAACTTTGTTTAAGGGTATAAGACAAATGCCCCACATGACATTTGAACCTGCGTTCTCTGACTTACAAGCCCTGCTCCCTAACCATTATAGTGCACCAGGGCATTTGAACTCCTGCAACTGCGGGCTGTAGTGCCTGCAGGTATTTGCTCCAGCCACAGACTACACCACCTGATTTCACCAAATAACTCATCTCCTGGACCAATTTGGTGGAATTGTGTGGTGTATTTTGTCACTGGTACAATTACATGTATACTCTGTGTCCCCCTGGACCAGAGCTGCAGTCCAATTCATTCAAATTAAAGCCCTCCTGCACTTCCTCTAGCCACTTCAACTTGGGGGAAACAATCCCTTCATGAATGTCTTCATGTAAGATGATTTCTGTAAGTGAAAGCTTGTGGAGAAATGACTGCAGCACAGGAGCAGACACCAGTCCTGCAGGGCTGCAGCGTCTGTCGGTATTTCTCCAGTCCTGGACACCCACAGTGTCGGCAGGTTGAACTCCAGCCATAGAGGACCACAGAGTCTGCAGGTTTAACTCCAGTCCTGGAGGACTACAGAGTCTGCAGGTTTAACTCCAGTTCTGGAGGACCACAGAGTCTGCAGGTTTAACTCCAGTCCTGGAGGACTACAGAGTCTGCAGGTTTAACTCCAGTTCTGGAGGACCACAGAGTCTGCAGGTTTAACTCCAGTCCTGGAGGACTACAGAGTCTGCAGGTTTAACTCCAGTCCTGGAGGACTACAGAGTCTGCAGGTTTTACTCCAGTCCTGGAGGACTACAGAGTCTGCAGGTTTAACTCCAGTCCTGGAGGACTACAGAGTCTGCAGGTTTAACTCCAGTCCTGGAGGGCCGCAGTGTCTGCAGGTTTAACTCCAGTCCTGAAGGACCACAGAGTCTGCAGGTTTAACTCCAGTCCTGGAGGACCACAGAGTCTGCAGGTTTAACTCCAGTCCTGGAGGACTACAGAGTCTGCAGGTTTTACTCCAGTCCTGGGGGCCTTAGTGTCATCATAACCCTCCAGGACTGGAGATATCAAACCTAGTTCTAGGCCCAGCCAATGAGGTGAGGGTGAGTGCTTTTTGATTTGTCCATGGACGGTGGCTGAGAGTCCCTGGATAAGGAAGAAAAAGAGTACTAAGTACACAGGGCCGAAAGCTTTGAGGGGGCCTAAGAAGGCCCAGAATTTCTAGCTATGCCCCTGCTCAGTCCTCTGTAAAAGAATGTGTCGCGGATACATGAGTCCTGGCATGAGTGCCTTTGTAGAATGGTCCAGAAGCAGACAGACACACCTGTGTTACACCTGTGTCATCTCCTGCCCACCCACTTAAAATAGCTGCCAGGACTCAAAACGCAGTTACAGGTAAAAAAGAGAGAGCAAGAGACCAGGACAGCACTGTACATCAGCACTGAAAGACTAAACACAACAGTGATATACATCAGACAGAGTACGCTCTGTGAATGTTGGCCTTGTGAATCTCTCCTCTCTGCAATATCTTTCATTGACAGAGAAAAAGAGAGGGAGAGAGACTGAAGAGAGTTTTTTTTGTAACTGTTCTATATGTAATTCCTCAATATCGAATGCATGTGTTTGTGTTTCTTGAGGCTGGAGGCGAACAGTGTTATTCACATGTATTGTCTTTGCTCTTTGTATCTCAATGCCTTAGCAACACAAGGTTCTATTGTCATGCCAACAAAGCATATTTTGAATTTGGCTAGCCATACCAACATGTCACATTCATCCATTAGTCATTCATCACTGTTGCTGTAGTAGCTCATAATGTGAATGATTATGTGATGAAAATGTTGCGATGAAATGTGGATAATGTGAGAGATTTAGACTCTGAATCCTATAAGGTAAATAACGCTAATGCAGATGGGGTACACTTATGAATACTTATGTGCGCACATTTGTATGCACACATACATACACACACACACACACACTCTCTCTCTCTCACACACACGAGACGTTGCATGAGAAGATGACAAGTGAAACAGGGATTATGGAGCTATGCCCCCTCTGAGTAAGAGGCACCTGTAATGAAATCGCCTCTAGAGAAATTCTCAGGAACCCTCTCTCAGCTTGGTTCTGTCTGTAGGATGGCTTATACCAATCCTTCAGCCCAAGGACAGCCATTAGCTGAGATTGATCTGGCATCAGTGCTACACACAGAGTATAATGCCTTTATAGTTAGAGCAATTACCTCAAGACTGGTCTAGGATCAGTGCTGTGCATAAGGGTGAAATAACCTGGCAAGATAAGTCATTATCTCAGACTGGCCCAGGAACAGCCAATAGCTCAGACTGATCAGGCATGAGTGCTACACACAGAGTATAATGCCTTTATAGTCAGAGCAGTTACCTCAAGACTGGTCTAGGATCAGTGCTGTACAAGGGTGAAATAAACTGGTGAGATAAGTCATTAGCTCAGACTGACCCAGGAACAGCACTAGACATACAGACATACAGGCACAAAATACCCTGGCATGAATTACCCTTAACTCAGTCTGATCCAAGATCAGTGCCGCCCCCCCAGTCTCTGTTGTTGTAACCAATAAACGTGCATGCATCCTCTAATGAAGACATATTCATAGACCTGTAACTACAAAGGTGAGGGAAAATTGACTGAAAAGCTGTGAATATTTAAGTACAACACAGTCATTACCATCAAGCAGCCGATATGGTAATCCAGCCGTTTAACCTTTATGCAGGTGGCACAGGTCCAGCATACAGTAATTTGCAGGTCCAGTCAACAGTCATTCGCAAAAACAAGAGTGATCTTCAGCTTCAAAGCTACACTTAAGACTCCTTGTCAGCTTACATCAAAATTGACACAATATCTAAGGCCATGGAAAAACAACATTACATGTCCAAACCCCCCAGCAATATGAAACAAACATTACTATACAGTTGTTCATATCCACATGAGAGTTACATTCAGTATTACTTATGTTTTCAGTACATTGCTGATAGGATGTGAAAGAAATCCAAAATGTCTGATTTGCTGCTACTGATCTGTCTGGTTCTTTCTGGGCTTTGTGGCAATCCCTACCTCTTGGCACAGGGAAAATTCAGTGTTGCTGTATGGGTTAAAACAGATCAAAAATCTTCAGTCTGCACCTCTAGCCTCACACTGAGGCTAAAATCAGATAACCTCCCAAAATCACATACCCAACCCCTACCCTGGAAACATCTACTACATTTAAATAATTATTGTCCGATTTAAATAATTAGCAAACCTTAAACAACCTTTTAAATCTCCACAACACCATTTATTCTCCGACCATTCGTACATTAGCATATGAATTCTGAAATGGCTACACTGCAGGCTAAGTGGTCTTTCAAGCGGCATGCAATGTAAAGTAATAATTCAGTAAAGTTATAAACGAATGACTATGTTTCTTCAGGCCACAGAAATACGGATGTGGTTTGACCTCCTCGCTCTCAAACACGGTAGCCTCTGAGTACTCTTAACCCTCACTATTTGTGGGGTTACGTAAAAAAAAATGTATCACAATAACTAATATGGCCGTAGGAGCTAAAAACATTAAATGACTATTATTGATAATTTAATTATTAACCGGTCCTTGACAACACTCACAACCATCCCCTTACTTTCTCATTTTTTATTTACACATTAAACATTCAGAACAACCGTGAAATCGAATATAAAGCTAGAAGCACATTTAAATTTGCGCCTCCTCAAAATTTGATCATTTCCTTTTTTCATTTAAACTGTTCAATTTTTATTGCATTATTCAGTCTTTCACTGATATTTAATTCTGAGAACTGTGTGCCCAAGTATGCCACGTTTTATTGTATTACATACAACCGATTAACCTGCAGGCATTTCACTCGAACCTTGCATCCAGGTGTTACATTATTGCATTACGGGAGCCGAACGCCTTCAAGCTTCTTCGCTCTCCCTGTACTACTGTAACGCGTAAAAAGGTTTTCACACTCCAAACCACGTCACGGCAGAACCTTCCAAGCAAAACAGACAAACAGTGACCACTATTTTCATGCACATCTCGAAATGTTTTAGCAGCAGCTAAACCAGTAGCCTAGGGTATCCCTGCATCCTTAATGGTTCGCAACTGAACAAAAAAATTACTGGGCAGCTTATGTTTATTTATCTACCACTGTGGCCCGTCTCGTCCTCAATGTCCAGAACTGGATTTGCCATAGTCCTTGCATTTGCCTGTCAAAGTCCGCTACATTGTCTCAATTTTACATTAAACGCCGTTAATTCAATCAACATTTAAAAAAGGAAACACACACACACACACAATTTTTGCTTTTGTTTCACTGTAATTTTGTATTGTCGCTGCTTAATTAACTTCTGTGGCTTATTTCGATATGTGGCACTGTAAAGACAACATAATGACACTGCGCCATTGTAACATTCCTTACGAAGAACCCTGAGTATTTTTTGTTTTTGTTGAAAAAACGGGATAATGCTGCTGCCACTTAGTTCGTATGGCAATATAAGCTTGTGTTTAGGGAGATTACTACAATATTGCTAAACGCCACTGTTACTATACATTTCAGTAGCTGTTAAATCTAGGGAGCCACGTTAACAAGTTAGCCAGCTCAGTAGACTAGCTATCCAGCTAATATAGGCCATAAGGCAGAACATTGCCGGGCTACGATTAGCCAACAACTATTATTATTATGTCTCCCTGAATTACCAGATAAATCGAAGAAATTTTTATCCATGTCCAACTCAACTACACTATCTAACTGAAAACGTAGCCTAATGAGATGTGTCATTGCTAGGGAGGCTATTGATAGCCAGCGATTATTATCATTCATCTCCGATAAAACGGGGGATGCGTTCCAATACTATAAAGTTGTATGTAGTGCCCCGGAAATCTATGTGTTCCCCCTCCTTCCGATGTTCCAAAATCGTAGTAGGCGAGCAAAGGATGCTAAATCTCGCCTCCTCATCTCCTCAAAACAAAGGATACATCACAAGAGATTTACCAACACACGTGTCAGGACAGTAAACAGAGACATAAATTACATTCATGTGAAACCATTAGGCCTACTGTTTGCTTTTTTCCAACACATTCACGTGAACACGATATATTAACGTTTTAGTGTTGCGAAAGTTAATAGTACCAATGTAAAAATAAACACGTTTATGTTAAATGATGAGCAGAATGCGAATAACCGATATTCTTATTTTAGTAGGCTACATAAAAAAGGGCTGGCGGCGTTTGAGAATAAGGTATAAAGTATCCTCGGAATAAATCGAAATTACTACTTCACCAATAACCGACGTCGACTTCGATGACGTGAGAATCGAATTAGCAGCTCCAGTTTTCGTAGCATCTCCTCCTTTCCTCCTCTACCCGTTTCCTCCATTCCTGTCCTCCACATACTACCGGATAGGAGACAAGAGTTAGTGGGGGAGTGGAGGAAAGGAGCAGATGAGCAAAAGTATCGGAACGCACCTGAGGTCTCAGGTCGCTGTAGCCAGACACTCTTGGGACAGCTGGGTAATGAAAAAACGGTAGGAGGCATTGCTGTTTTGCTGAATGTCTGAACATTATCGGCTGCAACTGCAGAGGCTTTTTCCCCAAGTATACCAGCATCTAAAGAGTGCCAGGCCAGGGGCCCCAGCACTTAATCTCTCTGCCCCATAGCACATAAGGCAGGTGCTCTTTCATGTCTCCCAACAAGCACAGACAGTTCCATTTTTTTTTTGTTTAATTGTGACTTGTGAAGATAAGATGCATTTCTAGGCAGCAAACCTGCTTGTACCTGAGAAATCTTCATCAGGGGTATTTAATAAGCAGCAGCAGCTGGACAGCCCCATTTAAACACTGCAATGGATTTCACATCATACTTTGCAGTCAGTAATACACTGACATACAGTGAGGGCATTTCTGTTCACAACATTAAGCTGTAGAGCAGCTTGTCCCTTAACTATCATTTTGGCTATAAAAAATATCAGTATGAATACAAAAGTGTAGTAAATTTCATATGAATTAATTCATCCAAAAGAGATCCCTGGGGAACCGGTACATAATTCAAACACTTCATCTCATCGCCCAACCCCCCACCCCTGTCCTCCCCAAAGGAAACCAAAAATTTAAATGAATGAATTGTGAGAGTAACAAACTACTATACAAGCAAAATATTAAGGAAAAAAAAATTAGTGTATGCATGCACGTATGTGTATGCTCATGTATGCATTTGTGTATATGCGTGCCAGGATGCGTGCGCATGTGTGAGGGTGTGAGGGGGGATGGGGACTAAGGCATGGGGGAGGGTCCTTGGGACTGTAGCGCAGCATCCCCTGGATGATAATGGCCACAGTAAATAAAAGACAGCATCCTACACGACCGGGTGGGTTCCCCTACCCCCATCACCCCGGACCCCGCCCTCACCCCCACCCCCGCTCCCAGCAGCCATAATCTCACAGCTCTCTGGGTGCAGCACTGGAAACAAACTGGCCCATGTTGTGTTGTCATGAGAAACTAGCGGTGCAATGAGAGAAGAGCCAAAGAGGGAGGGCTTGGGCTTTGCATTAGCTGACCCAAAGCAATGGGGGAGAGAGAGAGAGAGAGAGAGAGAGAGAGAGAAAACCAAGGGGGTGGGGATAGAGAGAGTGCCAGCTTTACATGACACACGCCCACTTACAGTTCCTCCATATGGACCTTAGCTCTGACAGAAGCACCATCATCACAAACATGTCCACTTCACATCAATAACATCTCAGCAATGAGCAGGGCTGCTGGATGAGACCTCACAATATTAAATACATATCTTTCATTCTACTTTCAATCCACTGTTTTATACTAACAATAATAATGGATGTAAATAGATGTATGTAAGTATAGCACCATGTGCCAGATTAACCAAATCTTTTGTCGGATGAATTAGGCCTCATACTAACTTCTTAATCACTTCCATTAATTTCATGAAACTCTTTTCATGAAAATGTCTGCATAATTATACATCATGTATGGTAGGTGTAGCGGGCCACTTAATGGTTTTTTATTATGTCATTAAAGTTACAATACCCCTTGACATTAATGGACCAATCTGGCAACATTTCACTTATGCAGGAGTATACTGCAAGCAGACATCGCACTTCTAGAACAATGAAAATATCTTACTTTTAGAAATACTTATAACAAACATTCTCTTTCAAAACGTGACCCATTGTATAATATTATAAATCCTATATTATCAACATTATCAACCCATACAGAAGAACATTTTCCAGGTTGTGCCATGTTGGAAGTAACATTGAACAGAAAATGATTCTACCTAGTCCATGAAGACATGATAGAGTCTAAAGTCTTACTAAAGTGAAATTCCCCTTCAATGTATCATCTAAAAAGACAGAACCTCTGACAGCACAGTGTCCCCATCACTGTATTGAGGCATTGGCTTTCTTTTGGTCCAGAGGGAAGTATTCCCCCCTTTTGGCACACCAACACCAATTTCAACAGCACCTCATTCTTCCCCAGTAGGTCTTCCAACCAAATACTAACCAAGCCTATACCTGCTCAGCTTCAGCCAGCCAGCTACTGACAGACTGTGCTACATACTCACACACGGCAAAAAAAAAGGAAAATGTTGAATACATTACACGTACGTACACACAGAACAGTCTATACATTATGAGCTTACTCACAAAGCACAGGTATAGATTATTTTAAACACACACACAGCATAGAATGCGTTTCACACTTACACATGGAGCCCACGCTGCATTACACTGGTAGACACTGTGTTTCAGACTTACACACAGAGATTAATACAAGTCTGGGGCAGGGCAATGAGAAAATCACTTTACTCCAGCACCTGATTCTAATGCATAGATATCCTGAAGATTTGCCAAGTGGGTCAACTTTGAATCCTTAGCTGAGGAGGCAAGTCCTGTCTGCTATAAGCACCATTTCAGCATTTCCCCTGGACACAGTCCAAACCCTCTTATGTAGGGGCATCTACTTTATATGTATATGTTTGGTTGACAGTGACACAACGGTTAAACGGTTCGGGCAGTTAACAGTAAGGAGCGCAACAGTTAAGATAGCACTACTTCGTTATGGTCTCAGAGCGCAACAGCCCAATCGATCTGTGTATCTGCAATATGCAGAAATGTATTCGATCGATGTTGATTCTGACTCATATCTCACTCACTCACTCACTTACACACATATGGGCCTACACGGACATCTCAAGGAGAGATACCAGTGTGATTTACGCATCGGGACATCTGGGGTATAGCTTAATTTACTCATTTTATTCGGGAAATAAAAGCAAGGTCACCTTTTCTTATATTGAGACATAATCCTGGCCACGAGACACACTTGAACAGCTTCATATTCCCGAAGAACCTTGATTAAATAAACTATTTTCGCCGTAGCTTGGGATATTGTTCTCATAATGCCTTGTAGATGTTACTGAAAAGCGACACTTAAAGCACGCTGTACTTGATCTAGAAGCACAATCGACTCCGCGGCCCATACAGGCGGCGGTGAGGACGAATGAGGCTCAACTTCGCGGGCGCATATTCGCTGAAATAGCCATGATTTATTAATTCTAATCTAAGTAATAAACAGGAGACCTGTTTCGGAGCGAATACAAGATGATGAGAATAAAAGAACACTCCACCCCCATTCCAGCCAATCTAAATTCATAATACGATTAGCTCTCTCTCGGCCTATGGCGTTGCTTCCTCTGGAAATGTAGGAGGCAGTGAGTCCCGTTTTTTTCTCTCTACAACCACGCTACGACAACCATGACAAATAATTGGTCGCTTACCTCTTCATAACACAATCCGCCTGTAGAATATCACGACGTCCTCGGGCAAACATCGACATTATTTTAGATGTTTAGATATTTAAAAAAACAAAAAACAAGGAATTAAATTCATTTAAACCTTACCCACATACATGACCCCCTCTTTAGTTTTCTCGGCCGCGACCGCCACCCCCTCCTTGGTCTTCTCCGCGGCCGCTGCCATCCCTTCTTTGGCTTTAGACAATCCTTTCATAAAAACATCCATCTTGGCTCCTTTTGCTGGGGAAAAGACCGACGACTCGGAAACACGACAATGCACTGATCTGTGAATGAAATTCTATATTTGGAATTTACCCTAAAAGAAAAAGAAAGAAAGGAAAAAGACATTACATTTATGTATTCCGATATTTAACCTACTGGCTGACATTTTCACTCGGCTCAGGAGCGCACAAAATCGAGCAATCACTTTAGTAGCTAGATACATAGTTTGCTAAATTCCTTCATGAAAAAGAACACCGCTGCTCTTTTTACAGGTGCGTCTAAATACTGATATATGAATACACGCACAAATAAATAAATAAATCAATAAAATTACATTAAGAGAATCAGACCACAAATCCCCTTCTCTCAGCCATATGAAAATATAAACCCCCTGGTACAAATCCTTTGCACAGAGCACAAGCCTATCGGAACCAGCGCGTCGCCGTAAGAGTTAACAGTGCACGCGCTCATGAATTATAATATAACTGTATGGAGTAACGTTGTCACGAACCAAGCATAAGCGCCAACAATACTACGTTAATCATCTCTGTTTGAAACAGATCGCAACCGACAGAAGGTTGTACATTGCTCCATTTTTCATATCCATTTTTTTAATTTTTCTGATGTACACGGTAGGGACATGGGTGGAAAACATCACACAATAAGCAAATCACGACAGAGAACTCCACAATAAACGGATGGGCAAGATTCTTAAATGAATTGCATGCTATGAAATCGCCATGAACCTGTTCACACTTTTTTCTATCAAGAGTCTTTCACTGAAATATTGGACTGAGTCATTAATTCCGATGTCGAATGACAAACAGCACATTACAATATATGTTGCAAATTTTACAAGTATGTAATTTTACCTTACATTTACTGTAGCCTTGAAGCCTGATTTGCCATTCAGCTGAAAGCAGTCAGTCAGTCATTAATTGACATTTTTTAAAAAATAATACTTAATCAAATATTGTTTGATAATTATTCATAAACCAGGCCACCAACTCCAATGAAAGGACAAACGTCGACTGATAAGGCTCTGTTGCAGTTTCACAAGCAATGCTGCTACACTTGAATGCCATGTCAATCACACATCATTGATATCAGTGCTTGTAGAAAGAAGTGGCACGTCCATCGGTTACATTTTGTTGTTAAAATACAATTTAAGTCGCGGATGTCTCTGTCTCACAACGCGGGCCTCTATTCTACCGTTTGCAAAGAAATATAGAAATATTTAATGAATAAAGGAAACTCACCTTTCATACGCTGCGTGACCTCCTCCCTCGTCGTTCAATTGCACTCCAGTAGATTCAAATATCGTCGAAGGGGGTAAAATCACAATATGATGACTAGGTGGGACTTCCTCTCCCTCCACTCAGCCAATAGGAGCAGACCTTCTCGCAGTGCCGATGAGAGAATCAGGCGGATCCAGTCATTGATCTTCTCGAGGCTGTCAGCTCCTATATGGACCTATGTTGTGTGTCTGTTTAACGCTGGAAGGAGCTTCCCCCTATAGACGCACGCCCTACACTCAACCTGCGGATTTCATCAGCGCATGGCTCGCCGGACAAATCCAGCAATTAACGGAGCGACACAACGCACTCAACGCCACCGTTTTGCAGTGTCCAGCGACTCTCTGCAAGGTTCATAAGAGGCGAAAAGCACCTTGTTTTGCTATAAATGTGTTACACATCTCCACACCCACACAGATGTAAATATTCCGCAATAACTTATCCTGTTTGGTCATCCCCACCTCCCAGTCTTTGGATCGCGAGAGCAGAAACCGCGCTGCACACGCTGCCATACATTTTTTTTTTGCACATTATTACAACTGTATCACCGATGCCGTTCCTGTTGCGCGCGATTGACAGTGCTTGATAAATGACAAGGCGGGCTCATACCGTAATATATATTTACATTAATTAAGTCAGACAAGTAGCGTATAGCATAAGGGAGAAAATCAACAGACCAAACGTATATTACGGGGAAATTACACCATTTTGATGTGTTTAGTTGCATCAGTTTGAGGACACACCAGAGCCAAAAACCCAGCATCATTTTCAGGCCCAAAATTGCAATGACAGCAATGGGAGTTATCTGACAGAGCACGAGAGAGAATAATTGCAGCACACGGGTTGGACAGCCGCCCCTGCTCGGCAAGATCCTCTCTTCACGCAGCTCAGGATGTGGAAGATACAGGCGTTTACAGCGAGGTGTATGGCAGGGTAAGCAGATGGGCGTTGGGGGGAGGGGTGTAGGTGATCCGTATATTACCATTCATCAACATATCCGAACCCAACATGGCTCTGGGGGTCGATCAATTCAGTAGAGCGAGTAGACGAATTCCACCAAACGCGGGCATCTATGAGTGCTGCCCAAGTAATGATCAACATTGAGCAGTTTGGTCATTACTATGGTACACGTGAAATCCATGACGCATCCCTCCACTTTCCAGTTTGAAGTGGCCACATATTCTCGACTGCTGTACAAGTAGTAAATAGAACTAGGCTAATGAGATTATTCTCCTTAGCGGTAATATATCACAGTTAACCTCACTTAACACCCTCAGCTGCTAGGTGACACAATTGTTTTGCCCTGTGTTTTAGTCATCCATTCAAATGAAAACAAAACAAAAAAAAAGCATGGAAACGCGCACTGATATAGCTGGGGTTTTCAATATATATTTATAGCGAGAATGTGTACATGCACTGCCGCGACAAAGGTCTACAACAGGCAGTTTAATAATTCGAAAAACGGAAGCATACCAAGAAATTCCTCAATGAATTAATTTCTCCGAGAGTAAATATTGGTTTTTAAGTACACATTCATGCCGAGTGTTCTTAATGAAGGGACAGACAGCTTACAAAATGGATTTATCCATGTATGGTATTCGAATATGGTACACATGATTAGTATTTCTTATTTCGATAAGACTGGTAATTTGCCCGCATGTTTTCTCCACGGTTATCGCACACCAGCAATATCACCTTTGCCGCTGTCTACCCTCGGGGACAGGCTGTTCCGTGGTTGGTGAGATATTTTTACTTATCGATTTCTCTCCTGATATTGAGTGCTTCTTCGATGGCGCTACCTTTTGGGACTGCGATATATCAATCACGTTGAGCTAGTTTCACGTTAATGCACGAAAAATAAAACAGAACTGGCGACAAGTGCAGCAATTGCAGATTGAAAGAGGATCTGATAAAATTAAAAAAAAAAAAAAAACTTTCAGGCCTACGTGTAGTTTGTCTTTCTTATCCTTTCGCATTCTTCGATGTTGTTCTGTTACAATTTGGTTTGATTTCAGCGTTGACATTGACGCATTATAATTGGTATAACCGGTAATTTTCTGTTGAAAAATAAAGATGATATAAACTTTCTCACACTTTGTTTTTATCAATTTCCATATTTTAATTCATAATTAACAATGAAATTAGCACTCCAACCTTTTACTCATGTGTCAAGGCGGGGTGAGAGAGAGAACGGTTGAGGCACAACATCTTCTAGTTCTCTTGTTTTATCATCCAACGGGGAAAAGGAGATAGCAGCTGGTCTCAAATGTTGGCTGACTGAGCTATTGATTCCTTTGGGACCCCGAATGGAAACCCATAACAGAATAGCTTCAAAGGCCGATCTCACATTCTGCCTAGTAACAGAGCCAATATCCACGTCAATACCTTCCACGTAGATGAAGCAAGTGGGCATTTGGCTTGTTAATCACAAGCTCACCAAATTTACACGTCATTTATACATTGGCTGAACGAAAGCAACCAGACATAACTCTTTGTGTGAACAGACGAAATGGCAGGGGCCAAAGCCTACATACAGCCCAACCTGTCACTTGCTTGGCCCCGGATATCAGCATGTTTAGAGTGTTCTAGGCTGGCATTACTGCTCATTTAGAGAACAGAAACCATGGCTGCTATTAGACAGAGGAACAGTGACACACTTAAACAGGCTGTTCCACTGGGTGATTACTCTAATTCAAGCCACCATGTTAACTGGTCAATACTTAACCGTTCAATACACTGGGCTGCTTAATAGGAGGTTGTATATATGCGGCATCAATAAAGAAATAACTATGCAAGTTAACTACGCAAACCTATGCTAATATACAGCTTCTGAATACAAACATCATTTTATGCCACAACAAGGAAGCCATAACCATAAAATATCGTAACCATGTAGATAATTTCAAATACGATTCATTTACATGGATATTCATTGAAGGAAGGTAAGCTGTTGTTCCCAAGGGTTCAATTGTAGTTGTCTCGCTTGGAAATTGAACCTGCAACCTCTGAGGTATAAGCGTAGTTCTGTAACCATTACCTCACATGAGTTTCTCCCAATTTCATGAATCTCCTGTAGTTGTCCTTCCTGATAGGTAGAAGCAGGGGATTTTTCTGATGGATAAGGTTTTAATATGGACAGGAGTAACCTAATCCTAGATCTATAGGACTATTGCCCTTAGATTCTCGGTGGGCCCTGATCTAGGATCAGTTTAGCCTTTTGGCTCATAATGGATAACATTGGGACACAGACAGAGAAAACCTGATCTTGTTTTAACCAATCGTAAGGTTTTTATAATCTCCACAGAAAGTCACAGCAATTGGTTAAATAATTAAGTTACCACCAGGAGTGTGCTGACTTAATATTATTGAAATTATTAATATTACAATGACTTGAGACAATCTTATGACAACGTCTGATATACAACTATTTTTAGAGATACACGTTCAGAAAATTAGTTAAAAAGATGGAGAACTTCTTTATCAAGCAAGCCATTTTAAATTTAAGATTTATGACCAATTACAATAAATACAACAATCTTTTGTTCTTACACTGAACATAGTAACTTAATATCCATTAGAATCAAAAAAAAGAGAAAAAAAAAACAAGATAATAACTCAGGATATAACCACGTAGGAACTGGAAAAGGCCATATCAAGGCTAAATTAACAAATACTAGATCAGATGGTTTCTCCACAGAATGGTCTAAGGTTTTCAAGGCTTTCAACTGACATCATGACCCCTGAAGTGTTTAATCATACATTCAATCAAGGAGATCCTTCTGTGTCTTGGAGACAAGCAATGACAAGGAGAGGAAGGACGGGATGGAAGGCAGCTTGTACAGACCTCTATCTGTATTACAATTAAATAATATATACATGAATAAATACATATATATATACACATGAATGTGTAAATATAAATTATATTCCCATTACTGAAGGTACCGAACTTTACACTTGAACAGTTGGACGGGACATTTACACAACGGCATTTTTGGGGTTTTGCGTCCTATTACCTAATTTCCATGAGTAAAGGATTTGAAAGTTTCCAGCAACTCACAGATACCATAATTTGGAAAAACGAGACTTCGTCAGAGATTGAGCATTACTTTGGCAGGAGCATAAAATATGAAGAGGATGACTTTGGTGAAAATATTTATTGATATTTAAATATTTGTTATATTTATACATCTCACACAATTTCAATAGAAAATTAATAGATCAATTACTCTTGCCTACATTTAGTCAAGAAGCACTCAAAAATATATGAATAATTAAAATTAAATGGAAGAAGGAGCCGAATACAAACATAACAGTGAAGGAATGGTTGAATTTACAGAAAATAAAAACCGCCACCTGAAAGTGCAGATTGCTGGAGGGAATTCACATGGAAATCGTATAATCAGGTTCATTATTACTCCTAAAATAAAACACCTACAAACAGGTAAACAGAACCATGGCTGGAAGTTGTTTAGAAATGTAATGGCAGATCAGTTTCATGTTTTTTGGAATTGCAACATAATTCTTTTTGGCAGGGCTTAACCGGAGTAGATTGGTTACAGTTTTAATGCAATATACCTTGGGCATCTTTCCTTAAAAAAAAACATAACCAGGGAGTCGATAAAACAAGAATCCCCAACAAGATCCAAATGGACAGAAATTATGAAGGATATTAATAACATGGAAAGCTTATCCATTCCATTAAGGCAGTATACGAATACATTTCTTGTATATATATATGAATGGCAGCTCAACCTGAAAACAACAGGACCAAGGAAGGAGGAATATGCAGGAAGCTGTGATGCATAGAATGCATTCATACTCACCCCTCCTCCATCCCAACCCGGTTTGGCTACACACTGTCTGAAATGCATGTGTGTTACAGTTATATCCACCAGAAACATTAACATGTCTCATTTTGGTTCGAGACATTTAAGGTAGCCCTTAGCATAGTCTGGACCGATAAACATAACATATGAACCCAGAATATAGTGTATTGTGATATGCACTATATTCATTGTATCATTTCTGGTGACTGCCTGTTTATGTTTATTGTATACTTTTGAAATTTGTGTGAAATATTACAAAAATAAAAATTACAAACTGAATCACACCTTACCAGTCACATTATCTTCTGGACAAACCATCTTAGGCTAATTCCAGATAAAATATAGCTGTTTATGGCATATCCATAAACAAATATGACATCCAAGGATGGTTACATCTCCATTTCTGAGCTGACTACAACTAAATCCAACTATGGTGCCACAAATTATGGATAAAGCATGACTACCTCAATAACAAGGTGGTCACGCCCCTCACATATTTTGGGTAAAAGGCACCCTCTGCTGTTGAATTACGACTATAACACAACACGGTATCTGATCGTTCTGAGTGCTGAGACAGCTGTGTTGCTTGGTCCAGAAAATGCACAGAAATGAAGAGAGAGCTGAAGTAAAAGCAATTCATTGGGATCTGGTGAACGCTGTGCAATAAAGACTGTACAGTTATTTAATGCACTCATATGGAATTCCCTGTGCAGTTTGTGTATAACTGGTATCAGGAAGAAAACATACAGACCTGGTTGACTAGGACAAGGATGCCGTGTGGGATTGTTAAATGTTTTACAGATGAAGCCTGATATACCAGAAACAGCTTTGCAGAGGGTTTAAAACGCCTATAAACTACGCTCATACTGCACGTATCTCATTGAGTACCCTTACGTTGAATCAAAATATGTCAAGCTGATTGACAATTTGAAGTACCACTTTCACACAAAAGCTGTTATGACTGTTTGATCTAAGCTGTGCTGGAAAGGGAGGAGAGAGTGTGCGTGTTTTAATGTGTTTCTGTAATTGGATGCAAATGCTGTTGCCGTTCCGTCTTGTTTCATTTGATGTCTTTCATTTGCTACGGCCATCAATTGTTTTGTGTTCAAAAGGAGCCACTATACAAGCTGAATACGGACAGGTAAATTAACAACAAAGGTGAGCTGACTGTTAATTTTAGACTGATTTTGCTGCTCTCTGTTGGCAGTCGAACATAGTGTCAAACATAAACTGCACAATGTCTGGCTGGACCTAGAGCTCAAGACAACCAGCTAGGCAGAGTGGCATCCCATGGTATTGTATGCGTGTTCACTCTGCTCAGGACGAATTTCCAGTCTTCATTTTTTAAACAAGGGAAAAGGTGATTTATTGTTTTCATGCTTGCTTTTTCCCCTTAAGTGACGGTAAAAAGCCTAATATTTGCTTAGCCGCATTTGCTAATTCCGGTTTCGTAACTCCATTCAGTCCGTTACTTACACGCTGAGGTTCATAGCTCTGCGAGGGATTTACAAGGGAAGAACAGCGTCAGCTGTTAGCATGACCATATCTGCAGGTGTGACTACATAGCCAATCACAACACGCACACACACATATTTCCAGTCACTGATGTCTTTTGTTATTGCAGCATGACTGAAGTTGTTGAGACCAATCGAAGCTTCTGCTAGGTCACACTGGCTATCCGGGAGAAAGAATACTTGGGAAAAAAAAACTGGTTTTAAAAACGCACTCATGGACTTTACGCACTTGAGCAACCCAGAGTGGATTGTTTTTCATCCCAGCTTGTAGCAAATGGTATTAAAAGCCCTTGTTTGCCATTAGGCAAGTTTTTTTTTGTTGAGCAGATGTTCTTATGCAGAGATTATTGAAGCAGTGTACCTTATTTGGGAATTCAACTTGTGACTCCTGAATTACGAGTCCAGATCCCTAAATGTTATATATGATGCCGCCCACATTGTCCCAGAATTTGCTCATCTGATGCACTTGTCTAGTCAGGACTTTCCTGCCATGAGCATCAACATCCATTGCTGGCACTGCAGCTTTACTTGCTGGGCTCACTGCCATGACATCATTACTATCCGCCCAATAAACTTCTGTCCTCGTTGTGGCATTAAGCTGCCAACCTCTGAAGATTCGTTTTTGTTTCTAATAAACTCTTGGTCAATTTCTATTTCTTGTGTTTCCAATTGAGAGTGGCATTTTAGGGGTGGGAATTTCTACCAGGAGACAACAAAATACACCGTCATAAACTCAATAGCAATTAGCCGGCGGGCAGACTATGGCTAAAAGTTAATGTTTTCCACAGGTGCTATCAAAGTCTCTGCACTTACAACTACTGACACAGCAAAATCAGAGTTCCTTGCTACCCAACCTGATTCCTGGCATGCATTTTTGCAGAACAAATTTGTGGCTACGGGTCAACCACCTTGAAAGTCATTACTTATCCTCTTTGAATACTCCTTGATCCACAACAAACTGAATGGAAGAAATGATAATTATTTTGCACTCATACTATCATATGCACATAGTGAAGTCTCTCTCTCAGTGAAGTCCAAAACTTTGCCTAAATATATCTCCTTATGTTTAATCGTGTATCTAGTGCATGAGTTTTCTGCTCACATGATTCTGAAGTTGGAAACAACAACCTCTGTGATCATGCATGCAACAAGTCAGCCTCCACTGACAAGTACGCTGGGAGCTCTTGGTCGCTACGGCTCTTGCACCTACATTTATTCAGCCTTCATGAGCAGATACTCCATTGCTCAAAAACGACAGTGTTATGCTTGGAAAAGAAAAAACAAATCCATCAATATGAAGTTAGAAAGAGTGTAATTTTACTAGAGCTGTCCAAATAGACCTGTTACACAGAACGGTCTTGCCAGACACAAATACCTTAAATTAGGCACATATGTAAAAAAACAAAAAAAAAAATACATGTCTATTATGCACATGGAAATGACCTTCAAATTAGTCTGTAGCATGGTGCCCCACCTTCGAGCAAGCAGAGGGGCTGAATGATGGATAACACAGACTTCCACAGCAGATGGACGACATGGGTGATAACACAAGCTCTTAAAGGATGGGAAAGACTGACACACCATATAAGCCCATGTAGACAGTCTATAACAACCTGTCATAATGACAGTGTAAAGATTGTCTATCATCCATTCACAGACAATAAATTATAGGTCTGATAGCAGTGTTTATGACATGGAAATTTAGTGCAAAAATTTCAACTCAAAACAAGGGAAGTAATTGTCAGTTAAGTCAGTATAAAACCGTTCAACCCACAAGGACTTCACGAACAAGATGAATCAAACCATATTACTGCAAAGAAATTAATCTATTACAATAGGCTTTTAGCAGAGGAAGATTTATGTTGCAGCAAACAAACCAGTAAAGCTAATACAACACCAGACTTGTAAGTAAAAAATAATCTATACAATCAAAATAATTTAAAATTTATATATTAACAAAATCTCAGAGACCCACAATCATTCCATAATTGTTTTTCCCTGACACCTTTCACACATCCATGGACATACTTTTGATAGGAGATAGGGGAAAAGACCAGAGTGGAAAAAAAAAAAACAGAAGACAGGAAGAGAAACAAAGAAAGATAGTGACCAATGGAAATAGACAGACAGAGGCATAATTTTACTATGCTAAGATAATGAAGCTATGATTGCATGTTTGTTTCGACATTTCAAACACTGATATTTCAGTTAAGTAGTATTTGGCCAACAGGTAAGTATCAAGACCGTAACTTGAGCAACCTAAAATACAGTGTTTTTATTGCTTGCATATTCAAATTTTCACCCATGGATTTTTTCTCTCTCTTTTATGTACCATTTAATTATCATACAATAAGAAAAATAAAATATAATTAAAAGTAATTCTACTATTCCTTAAAACCATATGAAAGTTTCCCCCAGGAAAACAACATTTTCTTTAGATACTTTGGTAGAAATATCAGTACAGAGATCACAGTGAACATCACTGTGTTACATCAACACAGTGAATGCAGAGACCAAGTCACAAGAATTCACAATGGCACACAGTCACAGGAGTGGTCAGTGAGTCTATGGATAATACAGAAACACCAGGCAGCCGGGAGAACAACCAATAAAAGAAACAATAAAGTATGTGTGTATGCATATTCAACCATAAAACCTCTGGAAAAAAACAAAAGCAAAAATGTTTCAACAGAATGCATGACAAACCTGACAATTTTAAGCTATGGAAAATTAAACAAAACCCTTGCATGACAATATTAAACACTTTCAGAGGGTAAGTGTCACTGAGACGTCAGCCAGAGGACACTTCTGAGAGCAAAATGGTTTCTCATATTCTGCACACAGTGCAGTTGAGACACTGCCCTCTGCTGGTACTGAACAACAGTGCAGCGATGCATGCCTTTCTGCCCTTTGCTCTGGACTGGAGTGGATTTTAAATGAGGTAGCATTACAGAAATTGTGTAATGTGGAAAGACGTTGGCAGCATGCAAAAGTTTAAGCTGCCTTAGTGTGTTGAGGGGGTTGGATGGGGTTAAGGCACACCCAAACTGTGGACATGTCATTCTCATTGGTCGCTGTTCTCTCCAGACATCCTTCAGACGTGGAAAGAGATAACTCAAGAGTGTACCAAGAACTGGTCACATATTAATGATGTACTGAAGTCATCAACTTCACAATGACCTGAAACAGCACATACATACCTTTCTCTCTCTCTCCCACACACACACAAATATTTTTGGATTAAAATGCAACCCAGTTCCAGAACAATAACATCTATATTAAACAATATATATGAATCAAATTCCAATCTACTTCCAATCTATCCATCTCACAAAACAGCAGCTTTCTGACTGAAGAAACCCTATTACTACCTGGGAGAGGCAATCTCACAAATACATGAATGTGCGTTTATGTACATCACAAGGGAAACCCTGAACAACACACCACCAGCCTCAATTTTTTGTTATCAATGTTCCCTTTGTGTCTTGGAATCTCTTTGATCGATCAGTGATGGACAATATGCAGTGATGACTGTGGTGAGGGACTTTCAGACAAAATGTGTTTGAGAAATGAAAATAAATGTGTTTTAAATTTAATGTTCAAACCGTGCTGCGATTCTGATAATGCATCTCAATGAACTTCACTGTGAATTTCAGACTGTTACTTGCACTGTGCCATTTTAGTTCAAGTTTGTATGAAAAGGATAGTTTTATATACTTTGCTCTTTGGAATCTGTAAATGTTTTCAAGTTTTTTTTTTTTTTAATTTTGACATATGCAAACTAAAATTATTATTAAAAAAGACAACAAATAAGTGGAATGCGAAGATTACAAAATTGTTCCAACCGAGGGACGAGGAATAGCCTTTCACATTAAGTTTTAGAGCACAACTCCAGACCAAAAGTGTCCAGAGGTGACAATATTCCTCCCTTATGGGGCCCTATGACTTCTGTAGTGTCTCCAATCTCACACATTTGACATCCAATTCTTTTATTCCCGTCAGTCTCAACTAAATTAGCTTGCTAGCACAGAAATAAATCTTAGAATAATCTCTGAGGAGCCCTGGAAACTCAGTGCTGACGCGACGGGGAACAGCAAAGTTAAAATCTCACATGGCTTTACGTGTACACAGGGAAATAACCATTTCTGCAGCACAGTTCTTCCTTCCTACACCACTAACAGCCTATGGTCAAATCTCCTCAAGCAGCAGTATGCGTCGCCGTTTGCATGATAACATCGATACCCTCAATTATCACAAAAGTTTGACTACATATGCAGTTAGTGCTGTGCAGTAGGTCGGCTTGTAACCAGGGAGCTCTGTTGAGATGACATGCTCCCGAATACATGTGCGCTGCCCACGGCATACCAGCCTCAGTCAGATATACCAGGGTCGGAATATCAGCAGCGTGATGACCACGGTACACACGCGGGGGCTGTAAACAACGCTTGAGTCACACCTGCCCTCTGTAACGCTACTGAGGAAAACTGGGGTGGGTCAAACTGTCTGGGTGTGAGTGTGGTGATGTGAATTTCTGTAATGTACACCTACACACACGTGAACGTGTATGGATTTATGTAAGTATGTTTATTTCAAGCATTTTGTTTGTGTGTGTGTATGTGTAATGACTAAAATTTCATCATGTTGTCCAGTAAAAGCTTGTTTCCTCCAGGAAAGAAACTCATACAGATACTCAGGAAATAAACACAATAAAACAGTCCCCCTTCCACTCCCCCCCCCCCCCCCCCCGGACAGAGTTGATGTCCGTCTCGAACCTTGCTGTCCAATCCATGGGCGGTCCAACACGGGTGGGGCGGGCGGCGTAGCTAAGTGTAACTGAGCAGCCCAAGGAGTGCCCCGACTGCACCGAAATAACCCTGCAGAGAGAAAAAGCAGTTATGACGGACGGCCCCAAATCAGGCAGAAAATAAAAGCGCAGCGAGACAAGAATTATAGCGCCTCCCACCATGGGTTACCATTTACAAATTCATTTAACTGATGTATGAAAAAAAAAACGTTGCACCATCAGTGGTACACCGTCAGTGTTTCATATCTCTGTAACATTTATTCTGAACACCATGTCACGAAAACTAACGTAATGCAGCATAATAACAAAGCAATTTTTTTTTAATTTCCTGAAAATATATTCTGTTATTCTTGAGATACAAAGTGTGTTTATGACTGCAGATGTACAAGGCCACATTTTAATAAGGGGATATATACACACATGATGTATTTACTCGCTAAGAGGGTGCTGCGCAGAGAGGTTTTAGAAACCCTGTAATATGGAACTTCCGTTTGCCTTTTCTCCCTCAGCTGTTATATACAGAGATATTGCAACAAAATTCATGGGTTTATTTATTTTATCTTTATCTTGATTTAACCTAGGAAATATTTCTCTAACCTGGGAAATCAAAGTACGTGAAGAATTAGAGGGATTTTGAAATTACCGTAATCATATTAAGAGGACGATCGGGTACTGTGATCCTCAAACGCTCTGTGAATCGCTTTGTATTGCCTTCATTTTCAACTGTGCAATTAGGAATGACACCATTATAACCTCATGGAAAAGGTACATAGAATTTAACTCATGCCTTAGCAACAGCAAACGGGTCCTTAGCAACAGGCAGAGCATCGGCGCCATAAGATGCAACACCGAACTGTTGTTTAGAAAACTGGAATACCGCGCTGCACAGCGATGTGTCTGTCCTCTGTACTGCACAGAGAAACATTTGGTCTGTCAACCACACTCCGCAAATATTACACACTATGACACTGCATATGGCTTTCAGTTGTGCCATATGGTGAAATATTAAATTCTGTAACAACACATATGCTCACACTGCAAAAGTAAATATCAAACCAACCAAGGGGAAGCACTTTAGGCCAAATTCTGAGGAAACCAGAGGACACCTGAGTAGGAGACAATACATTTATCTCTAGAATATTCTCTCCAGTCCAGCTGGAGCATTGTCATCCCAAAATATTCAGTGTAAATCCCTGTGTGTGTTTGAATGGGACAGCTAAACTGAACAGAAATGTGGATTTTATGCAGCTGCAGGACTTTTTCAGGTCTGTTGCATGAACCTCAGAACTAGAGCTGCCATGGCACACAGTTAAACGATTAAGAATAATGATTTTATGCATAACAAAGATTTAAATTCATTTTTCATATTCTACCTCAGATTCTGTGTAGGAAACTTATAATGGTGTGATATTTAGCAGGAAACTAACAGCTGATATTCCCCCATAGAGCACAAACTCTATGCTAGCTATGGTGTTCTCTTCTCTGTACCAGGCAATGGATTCCTCTTCCCACAGATTGCCATTTTGAGATAGAGCATGACTTGTTGCCATGGAGATGGAGGTGATGTGAGATGGCTTTGCATTTTGTGCTTTGTAGTTTTCTCACAGCTAGGCAACAATGACTACAAAGGACAATACGACTTTATGACTGTGCGTGTGCCTGAAACTGTAGGGAAAACTCAAATTCTAAATCAAAGAAAAAAGATCATAATAAAGAAAGCAAACGGACTGTTAAGTGTTTCATATATCAGCAGTGTAAGGAAATAAGTGTGTGCCTTTTTAAGGGTGAATGAGTCCTTCTGTGTGTGCATGACAGTGTAAGACAGTGAGACTCATTGACAGAGAAGATGGTTGTGTATGAGAGAGTGCTTGTGTTTGCGTTTGTGATTTCACAAAGACAAAATATGTTTCAGGAATTGTAAGGCAAAATGTTACTGCAGTGAGCATGTGCAGGTGAGTGATGCCAGTGCACATCAGCAGTGAACTTGCGCATGTGAGTGATATCGGTGTGTGTCGACAACATGTACAAGTTGATAGAGATTACCTCGTGCTCCAGGAAAAGTGCCTTCATATCCCCATGTGACCAGTACTCCAGAGCGTAGGCCAGCAGCTTCATGGATAGAGTATTCACCCGAAGGAAATTGCCGACAAACACCACCCTTTTAATGTTCTGCAGCACAAAAACACAAACGCCACCCTTTTAATGTTCTGTAGCACAAACAAAAACACAAACACCACCCTTTTAATGTTCTGCGGCACTGACACAAACACAGACACCACCCTTTTAATGTTCTGCAGCACAAACAAAAACACAGACACCACCCTTTTAATGTTCTGCAGCACCGACACAAACACAGACACCACCCTTTTAATGTTCTGCAGCACAAACAAAAACACAAACACCACCCTTTTAATGTTCTGCAGCACAAACACAAACACAAACACCACCCTTTTAATGTTCTGCAGCACCGACACAAACACCACATTAAACATCTCGGCTTTTGACAGAGTGAGATCTATATGTGCACACACAACATACATACGCATACATACATTCCATGGAAATGATACATGATACGGTCATTCTGCCCCCTAACAAATATGACCACATTCACGGTGGGTTATGCCCCAGTCTACTTTTCGGGACCTCTGCACCCTAAATTCCCAGGGGATCCCAGACGACCGTCTCTCCACGCAGTCATAGCCCTGTACAATGCTGCTTGATTGACAGGCCACAAGGCAGCACTGTAAAGAGGCCGACGGCAGGAAGCAGATGCAAGCGCGGCCCACACAGGAAGTCATGTCCCCATGCTTGTTCACGGTGCCCCAGAGCTACCCCGACCAAACTCTCCTGTAACTCCACCAATAATCTTTCAGAATTCCTTTGAGAACAGGAGGGTCTTGTTTTTACTGGGAGGGCTATGAAGCCATTTTTCTTTCGTCTCCCCTCTAGATCCACTCAGACAGCCTAACTGAGTGGGCCTTCTGATGGTCGTCAGTATATTTCTGAGGATATATTTGGTTAGTTATGGAGGTTTATCATTTCGTGCACCCGCTCGATTGTAAGATTTGAGTTGTAACTAAAAAAAAACTGAATTATTAGCTTTGCACACCAGAAAAGTCAGTCAGGCTCATAGTTACAAGTCAACCAGCGATGCTATCAATTACAATAGCCGGAGCTGGCAAAAACATGGTAGCATTGAATAAGTGTGAGGTTTTTACCTTAAATTCACATTCTGGCATTTAGGCATTGTTACACCTTATGATGAGCAAATTACACCACCTAAATTTTTACTATATATATATATTATTTTTTATAAATATTTTTATATAAAATATATTTTTATCCTATATACATATATTATTATATTTTTATAAATATTTTTATTTTTTATTATATTTACTATATTTTATATTATAAACTATCCATTTATAGAGCTGGATATTTACTGAAGCGATCCAGGTAAGGGGCCTTGGCTGAGTGTGAAATAAACGCGCAAATTTTGATCGAAATGATTAAAATGTTGGCATTTGATGCGGTCGATGAGGAACTGGAAGAACGATGTATTTTCATCATGTGTTTTTTTGTTTTGGTTTCTTGATTTTCTTTTGGCTCCTGCTGCTTATGTCATCTCGCAGGTGATGGTCTCTCCACAGGTAGGGCCCTGATTCAGAGGAGACACAACACCCAAACACCGCAGTGTAGTGCAGGGCTTGGGGGGGCATCCAATCACAGCATGCCACTCACATCCAGATATCAATATATTTAGATGGTTGTGAAGAAGCTGGAGTTTTGAATTCTAGTCAGGGCACTGTTGCTGTAATCTTCAATCAACCCATATGAACTGCTGCAGTAAAGTGCTCCAGTGCTGCAAAGAGGGACTGCTGCAGTAAATCTATCAGGTGCTGTAAAGTGGAACTGCTGTAGTTCTGCATTCAGACACTGTAAAGAAGAACTCCTGCAGTAAAGAGTCCGGGTAACAGTATTACAGTGAGCAACTGACCTCATTAACAGCACTCATCTTCGCGATCCAGCCGATGTTGTTGGTGACAGTGACCAGCGTGGCGCGTGCCAGATCCTCTCGGCTCACCGTCTCCCTTTTCTCCTTATGTATCATGTTCCCGAAGCTGAGGACCCACAAGCACCAAGAAAACAAGCTCTGTTACTCCTGCTCCCGAAACCAACTTTTACTGCTGCCGCAAAAATGCACCCTCAGACTCACAGCATACCCACAATTCCATACACCTCAGAAAATTACAAAGAAAATAAAGATAGATAACGAGCAGCTGTGGTTGATAAGCTGGAAAAAGAAGAGATAAATGCGACCTGCATTATCGTTTAATGGAGGCAATGTACATTATAACACAGGCATAAAACCTCAACGAGAAATGGAAGTTTCTCCCCTGGGTGGGGCTTGCAAATGTAATGGTTAAAGGGAATACGTTCGAAATGGAGCAATGTAAGTTCTCCTCTTTGGTGAAGAACTCGAACCAAGCCATGTAAAACTGTCAGAATGTTAAAAATCTACATGTGCGTCTGTACCTCCACAAAGGTGAGAGGAAGGTAAAATAAGAAAAATGATGTAGTGTGTCAAGCTGCTAAAGCTAAGCAACTGTTGCATGCAAAACTGCGTTGCAAAATATCATGTTATCAATACTTGCAAAATTCAGGAAGTTAGACTAGTAAGATAAGTACTCAGTGCAAATAAAGTTCAAAGCTTGTGAACAGACGATGGAGTGCAGATGTACTTTGCCATGCACATGGCAGAGCACACCAATTCGTAAGTCCATACATGCAGGAATTGTGTTTGTGTAGCTTTCATGGCAGTAGAAATGAAGACCGTTCTTGTCTTGAGGGCAATGCCAGGAATGCTGTCATACAGGATCTGCAGATCCTCCAGTGCTTTCACACCATGTCACTGACAGCCTGGTGATTATTCAACGGCTACTGCAGTATGCGCAGTTATCTGCGGCCGCAGTTCTTTGATGGTGCCAAAACACCTATCGCCCGAATGGTACAGGAGGATGCTCTATTGATTGTGCCCGATTCGAGCTTACAGACAGAAGAAGTTAGGGTATCAATAGTGAGACTTGGTTGAAGGCGAAGAAGCAGATAACAGCTCTAATGCGGTTAAAGCACGTATACTGAGAACACGACATGCAGCCAGTCCATGCGTGGTAGGGGGCGGGGATTTACGGTTGTAAAGTCGTGTGCATAACGCCGCGGCACGTTCGTGATGCTGCGGTAGGTTCGTTAAACCTGCATCACGCAGGTGCCTCACCTGGATGCCACGGCCCACCCCGGCAGGCTGAAGCGCTCGTAACCCCCTCCGTAGATGTCCCGCACCAGCTTGTCGGCGTGGGTGCTGTCCCCCTTGGAGGCCAGCTCCAACGCCTCGTCAAAACTCTCGCAGCCAGTCAACAAGCTGCACAGGCCCAGGAAGGTCCCGCCTCCGAGGCTGAAACGTACACACGGGAGGTCAAAGGTCAGTCTTAATAAGACTTCACGGCGCATGGTCAGTAACGGTGAAGTAATGACAATAAATATATTTCCGCAGTGCTTTCCATTCACAGCTAAATCATGAAGCAGATCGCATATCGCAAATCAGGTGTATGTAAAAAGGGTAGAGGCAGCTACTGAAGCCGGCCCCCGTGCAGGTCAGTGAAACCAGTCTGATGGCTTAGATCATCAACACTCCCACAACTTCTCACGGCGTCACGTCCCTCACGTTCCCCTCTCTGACACGCACGCAAGGCGCCGAGGGGTCTTTAACATAAGACTCCAATGAATAACAAGCACTGAGAGACGCTGATCTCTTCCACTAGCCTGGCTGAGGTTCCCCTCATAGACACTGACCCCTAACTGTAGCCTGGCTGAGGTTCCCTCATAGACACTGACCCCTAACTGTAGCCTGGCTGAGGTTCCCTCATAGACACTGACCCCTAACTGTAGCCTGGCTGAGGTTCCCTCATAGACACTGACCCCTAACTGTAGCCTGGCTGAGGTTCCCTCATAGACACTGACCCCTAACTGTAGCCTGGCTGAGGTTCCCCTCATAGACACTGACCCCTAACTGTAGCCTGGCTGAGGTTCCCTCATAGACACTGACCCCTAACTGTAGCCTGGCAGATTTTCTCTCATTGATCGCTTAACATGCTCCCAGCCAAACAATGACTGCACACATACAATCAGTACAAATAAACAGGGACATGATTATGGAGGCGGCTAAAAAAGCTAATGTCCACAGCAATTAAGGGCTATGTGTTGATCAGAATTTGGCTTCCACAAGGTCACAATTTGACTCGATTTATGATGTGGGGTTCCTCATATTATTCAGCTGCAACTCAATATATTCTCGATATACAAGGAACGTGACCATGGTATAAGTGGCATTACGTACTCCAAGATGTAGTGCAGTTATACTGATAAAAAATAATGTATTTTGCTGAGGGTATACCTCTTGGCTTCATCATGCATTGTCCCATACAGAACATACAATTGCTACACTAGTTTTCTCTACTTCTCAAACAAAATGAACGCTTAATAAATTCACAATATACTCCACTCACTGTAGCCATGAATCTGAAACGCTTAGCTAACGTTTGCCATTATGAGAGCTGTTTTATGCATCTGACACCAATTAGCCATTTAGCTACTAATCTGTTAGATACCCAATTGCCGGTGGCATATTCTTTTTGACAAAGAGAAGCGTTACTGTGTTGTCGCATGTAGGCTTGCATCTTTTTCATGAACGATATGTGATGTTGCACTGAAGATCCCAAGCAGCATGTGGCGTTAATTCATAATAAATAATTCGTCTTCTACTATTATTATAAGTAGTATTGGTAGTAGTATGTAGTAAACAGGGACAGGTGGGTGGGTACCTGGTGCCTGCCACACGTTTGTACTCATCCCTGGAATGGACGGCTAGGATGCTGACGCCAGACCCGATGTTGACCACCAGCAGAGGATATGGGTCGTGCAGGTCGTAGTGGCTCTTGTGGCAGCGTTGGGGGTCCAGCGCATTTTGAAAGTAGTAGCACTCATTTTGGCCGCCAAGCGCTGGGGAGCTCATGTGCAACAGGCCACGTACCAGGCAGTCCAACTCGTCCAGTTTGTGCAGCTGCAGGTTTCCGATCTGGACAGAGTAACAACAAAGACCAGGGGTGAATTACCTTTCCTTTTTCTTATCTTTCCTGTAGCAATATCCACAGAATGGAGTGAGAGATCACAGGAGTATCAGGTTACAGTTAAAACTGTAAAATTACACACCTGCTACACCCTTTGCTGCTGGGAAAATACATTATGCTTGCACCAAATATCATGCTATGAGACAAGAAAATGCCAAAAACTGTGAGATCTATTATACAGCAAAATCCCTGGTGTAGGGATCCCCACCTTGCATTCTTATAATAGAATGCTCCTCTTTCTTTACCATGTCTGGGGGCAGCACTTCAAAAAGAGTTTATGCAGGTATGCCATATCTGACACATACCTCTTGGTATAGTTCACCCTCTTTTATTCATTATCGGTAAGAACAAATGGAATTTAAGTGCAAAAAAGGAGGCACTACTTTCACCAGGCTTATAGCAGAGGTGTATGAATTGAGCACCATCACTCTGAGCTACACTCCTTTCACAACGGCAATCAGAGACATAAACCTGGCACGATCGCTCAGAATGGCACTCGTTTGGGGGCAGGCGAATGGCAGAAAGTTATAAACCTGGCACTATCGTTCTGAACTACAATACTTCCTCTAGGCTTATAGCGGAGTGGATATTAGCATAGATTTCCACTGGACACAGCTGTCTCACCGTGCGGAACTCCTCCTCGAATTTGTAGGCCCCGCCACCAGTGGCACAAAGCACCGTGTGCAGATTTGAGAAGTTTTTGTCTCTGCCCATATGGATGAAGGTGGCCATGTCGTGTGTAGGGAAGCGGATGAAATGCAGATTCCCTCGTCGACCCAGCAGCGTCAGGTCCTTGAGTTCCAGGTGGGTGTCACGGATGCCCGTGGAGCCGTACGCCACGTTGGAGGTCAGGTAGCGGCGGATGCTCTTCAGGCTCTCCACCTCCTCCTGCTCCTCCTCTGCGGTCACGTCCAGGGGCTCGAAGTAGACCAGCTTCACCAGCGTGCCCCCGATGTCCATGCCAAACCATGGGAAAGCTGCCCAAAATTTAGGAGGGAGGGATCACAACTGAGAAAAAAAGAAAACACCCTCCCCACAGCTGGCACTTAACGTTGCAGGTTTGGACATGCTGGGGGTCTACAGATTAAACTGCAGGGGGTATTTCACAAAGTGATCTGTAATCTCATTTGATATAACTGAAATCATTCAAAATAAATCAGAATTCTTATCTTAATAATTTGGGTTTATTTTGAGTGATTTCAGTCACACCCAATGAGATTACAGCACTAATTATGCTGTAACGACTTATCACCGCTAAGCCTGCTCAGTATCAGGCTAACTTCAGGCTTAGCCTGGGTCTTAAAACCCATTGAAACTCGAGACACTGAAAAATGTTCCACCGATTAGTTCTCGACTTTCATTTATGATACAGCAGGAGTTAAAGCACCCTTTATTTTTCTCACCTGAGTAATAAGCTTCAAAGACTAATAAATCATTGCACTTATAATTGTGTTTACATATAACTGTGTCCAAACTTTCTCAAGCATGTTTTAATTTCCAGTTAAGTCAATGCAATTTCACTTATTTGAATTTAATTTAGCATAATTGATACAAATTTTCCTTTGTAAATAATTGTGATTTCTTGTTAATTTAAAGGTACATCTATGGAATTGGGGTGATCCTACACCCCTGCGTATGAAAAGACATTTTGGGTGACCCTGCCTATAATTGTCCACAACTTCATATCCAGAGTTTATTACTGTACAAAACTAGATGGAACACTAGGCTAAATTGAAAACCCTTTATTAACCATGAGCAGCCAGTAAAAAAGAGAAGTTACTTTACCTTAAACCAAAAAGATAAAGTTTTAGTACATGCTTCTGCTGATTTCGATCCATGCTCCCCCTATAATTTCATGTTGTATCGATACAGCCATTACGTGTACAGCCTTGCCATTATTCTTCTCCATTTTTTCAATAAAACTTTCAGGGGAAACTACTTCTGAGCACACAGCACAGGACTTCTCTTTAGCCTTAAAGGTTTTCCAAGGTATTTGTTAATTTTAAACTCAAAAACATCAAAGATGGATTTTGAACTCTTATATGATCTTCACTTCGTGCTAAATAGGGGCTGCTTACGTAATAGCCTCCATGCTGCTACACGTGCTTCATGCTTGATTGTCTAATTATGACTATACGAATATATAAATATGAATATATATGAATGGACATGAATTGCTCGATCATTTATTTCATTACTGGCATGAGTTTTGTCTTGATTGACAAATCAGGTTAGTTGAAGACTATTTTCATTCTGGATTTTGTTTGCTAACAGGTTTATTTCAACTAACCTGGTAATCCTTTTCGATGGAACTGAAATTGCTCCGATTATTACAATAAGCCAGGCTTTCTCGTTTAGCCTTGTTCGTTTTGTGGAATACCCCATCGCCACCATGAGTTTGGCATTGTAACTGATGTACAGTTAATCTGATCTGTTACTGTCACAGGAAATCCACAAACTTTGATGTTGTGGCCGACAAAGTTAACTTCAGTTCGAAGGGTAGTGGTACAGTGTCTGCAGGTTTAACTCCAATCTTGGTGGTCTTCAGTAACTGCAGATTAAAATCCAGCCCTGGAGGATGCCACATTACATTACAGTCATTTAGCTGACGCTTTTATCCAAAGTGACTTACAGTTGATTAGGCTAACCAAGGGCCAATCCCCCTGGGGGCAACGTGGGGGTTAAGGGCCTTGTTCAAGGGCCCAACAGCAATGGTGTTCTTGCTGTGGCTAGACTGGATCTTGAACCCTATCAGGGGTCCCAGTCATGTACCTTAGCCACTAGACTACAGACTGCCCCAACCAGCACTATAGCACAGGCTGCCCAAACCACACATTAAGTCTGAGGGCCAGGTTTGCTATATGACTGCAGCTGCTTTTCAGATGTAAAAACAGACATCAACACATTGAAATATTTCTGTGCAAATTAAACTGTCGCAACAGGTGAAAATCACTATTGAAATGAAATCTGACGCAACCTCACACCGTGACACTCATTGTGTGTGTGTGTGTGTGTGTTCAGTAGGGTATATAATGAATTTAGAATGCAGTTTTACCTTCAGATGCTCTCTGGCTATATATTTTCTATATGTACCTATTTTCACCCCAACAATTTGCTCATTTTGCCAGGATTTTTCTACCTGTTCAACAGGTGTTAATGTGTTTCCTTTGTTGGAGCACCACCTCTGTTTTTTGCCCAGTATGTTGTAGCAAAGTTCTTCTTTTGTTTGCAAACTAAGATCATCCAGTCTTAACTTCATTAACTGTTTGTTTTGTTATATCTAAAGAATGAATTGTGCAAGTGATGTAACTCAAAAATGTTCTGCTCTCCGTCGGTGTCGTAATCTGAACATGCAAGCACGCCATATCATTTCTGACCCTTTTTATTGGTGTTTTTGCATACCACCTATTCCTTAGTAAAAACTGGCCCTTTAATGTCTTAAATGCTTAAGTTTGGACACCTAGCCACTGAAACTCATCCTTTTCTACAGTTCATCCTTTTCTTACAGTTCAAATACAAAGCAAATGTTACTGACAGGCCAACATTGTATTGTGTTAAAATGCGTTTATGCAACAAGTTTAACAAAATTCAAGCCATTGTGCAACCCAAAACGAATAGTTTCAACTATTGTTCGGCTGAGAGTAGTTCAGGGACACTCTACGACCAGTGAGGTGCACGAATGACTTTCCATCCTGGTCTTCAATAGCCACAGTGCCTGCGTTTACACTATGACTCCAAGTAAGATGTTCCGCCCGTTTATAAGCGTGTGAACAGACACTTAATATGTCCGTGTGCTGTGAATATTTAACTAACTTCTCAGCTGTCTTGTTTTGCAGACTGAACTTCAAGCTTTAGACCTGACATCGACTTTGGTCGTCTTTCCTAGGCTAACTAACACCTTTTAAAGTGTAAAAACGGTAATCCCTTTGAGCCTTTAACATGTATTAAGCGTTTTAAGTTGTAAGAATATTTGTTATTTGTTACATTTGGACCAGTTTTTTTGCCTTTCCTCTAATTTTCTAAATAAGTCTACAGAGGTTATGTTTGTTCCTCATGTTTTTATTCTCTATACCTGAATACAGAACTTAAAATGAGGTCTGATAAAAGCACTGCGAACAATCGACGATAACATCGGCCTTTTCAGCTGCTTATAGGCTACTTCTATGACGGATATTTGTCTTACGCTGAAACCAGTTTTTAACTTGCTCGCTCATCGACCTCTTTCACATTTCAGTAACATTTAATAAACGAGAGAAACATTTCCTGGAGAAAGGACTTTTACGTCACTCGTACAGACATTTCCTGTCTTTTTCCATCACTCATGAATTTATTACCATCTACAAACACTGAACGGCAACCTCAAATACCAGTAACTACCACAGCATAAAAAATTGTGACGATCAGGGGTAGGGTTTTATTCAAGATGTCTTGCAAAGATAAAATATTCGGAAAAGTTGACTGTGAATTAGCTGACTATCGAAATTAGCTGACTGTGAAAGTGAATTAGCTCACAGGAGTCATGAAACGAAATGACAGGTGTGATATGTTCCCAGTCACAATATAGAATGTAATCAAAGCAGTCACAACAAAGTTTCTACAAGACAAATGACAAGCTATTTGCTTTTTACAGTTATTGGCTTTGCTCATTATCATCGACGAGAAAGTTCGTCTTTTTTGACTTGCATACTAGTCGTGGGTTTGAATAAAAAAATGTTCCCGAGGCTACTTCACGATTAGCTAGCGGTTTTTCCCAGTGCACTGTCTTAGGCAACATTCCAGTCCTTATGAACACATTTGCACAATAACGTATGCGATGAAGTCTTGTCTATGACGGATGGCTGCATAACAAGCGAACCGGGAGGGCCAACCTAACCAGATCCGAATATGACCGTTTTCATTAGTGGACTAGCTGGCTAAACACCGCCATCATCTCCCTTAACAGAAAAAAATGAGTCCTCTAAAATGTCCGTGCCCGCCTCTTCGCAGTATGTACACTGTACATGACAAGCACATTAAAACGGAATGGGACTTACCGGGTTTTTTTGCATCCTTGATTTTCATTATTGTGCAGCTCGGGGGGGCCGCTTTGCTTCCACGCACTTTTTCCACTCTTGCTCCTCGGTTTATTCCACTCAGTCCCCCTGACAGTAGCGAATGTATGCGCAGAGGAAGTAATGTTAACCTGCTACCGACACAGTTCCTAGTTCTATCACTTACTATTTTACTTCCCTGGGCACAATCGCCCAGATCAACTGGCAAATGCGTTTGTAATTGACAAGGCTGTTTTTCGTCTAAATAGCACCATATTTCACAAGAACAGTGCAAGTAACAATATATGTAAATGCTGAACCAGCTAGCTGTGTGTATAGCTCGATCTGACAGTGGCTAGCTAGCGGTACTCAACTAGGTCTGTGCAAACAATAATTTGCATTTGATATCTGCTAAATAAACCACATCTAGCTAGCTAACAAATAAAATTACAGCCACTGAAAGCTTACAAGAAAAATGTAGTCAAAAACAAATACACGATACGGCTAAATGACTACAATTAACAAGGCGACTGACAAGAACGAAACAAAGGCACTCCAAACACAACACTGACTGCTAAACACTGTGCCCAGCAATTTACTACACAATGACGTCATGGGAACGGTCACGTGGAAACGCCCACATATTTGCGTAGCAGTCTGGTACATTGAGTTCATCTACCAGTAAGACCTCTCATGACTTCTTCTCGGTTCGGGAAAAATGACAGAATACCAATTCGTAAGCGAACACGACGATTTTTATTTTTTGACGAAATTTACGTAATGCAGACAATGCTCTTGATACATATCCTTGGCGAATGTAAACAAAGACACCAATATAATTGAGGTAAATCGTATTTTTATCATAACAATTTTGTTCTCCAAGAAACTAAAATATGTGGACGGTAATACTTCATTATGTAACAATTTCTTTAAACACTGAGGATATACTTTCCTCCACTTTACTTATGAACACTACACAATACACCGACAGAATTTAAGAAGGCAAAAGTATTAAAGGGAAAACGCATAGATACTATGAATGTGAAAATGGGAGCACAAAAAAGGCTAAAACTGCTCGTACAACACGAATGATTATGACTTTTTATCGGTTGCATGTTGAATCCCTCCTGATATAATTATTCATTTAAATAATTAATTTCATTAATATGGGATCCGAATTATTGTTGTGAAACAGTCGTTCTCTCTTGTCTGAGGTACACATGTTCTGTATAACTCATTCAATTTTAACTGACTGTGTTAATAACTTCTGCTGCTTCCAATTAGCTGACAACGCAGACAAACTACATTTATAGGCAGTGAAGCTAAGCTTCGAGTATGCCGTAAGGCCGTCTTATTGGTAATCACTTTATAGATCTTATCTTTCGTATTCATTCATTGTATTCATAACTACTCAACCCTGCTGTGGATTTTAACACTCGTGACACTTTATTATTTACTCATGTTTTGCTTTTAAAGTAATTCCACCTGTTATGGATAGGCCTTAGGCCTACCTATGATTCAGAATAGTTTTAGCAATCATTGAAATGCAGGATTTATCATTTGTATCTTTGCAAAAAAGTGTGAATCACTGTGCTGAATTTAATTCTAAAATGAATTCAGTGATTCTAGTGTGTTTCATGTTTTAATTTGCTCTTGTTTTTTTTAGTTTTTTGTTTTTGCTTCTGTTATTTTAATGATGCACTTTAATATATTATTGTGAATCCGTGTGAGGCTATTAAAATGAATTGAATTGCAAATAGCCAATCCTTTACTCATTGGAGAACAAAATGGGTGTGCCATCCACTTCATGTTCATTGTTGAAGTTTCAGTTGAGAATGAGACAATGAAACAGGTCGGGGAGGAGCAGACATGGTTCCTTCTCCTCTATGGCTGATGTCTTAGCAAAAAAATTATGTGCAAACTGTCAAATTACATTTACATATACAATTAAGCCCTTGGCAATTAGACAATTACCCACCCGCTTTCAAAAGTGAATAGCTTACAACAGCTGAGACAAAGAGAGGATACTAAAGTTATTGGCACAGGGACGATACACACAACAACCAGTGGTAGGCCTCGTCATTTCATGAACTTATAAAGTAATGTAAAATACTTTAGAAGGCCCGGCATGGGTGGTAAATCTAGAATATTCTTTTAAGCAGCAAATTATTTTAGCAAATGTTACTACAGGTTAACATGCTTGACTAATTACATTTAATGTTCAGAATACTGGACATTAATGTCTAAAATCATGGGATTCAAGATTCAGTTTGTTTTCATTAACTCCTCATTACCTGTCACAAGAATATATACTTGTATTCAGGTTTTGTTGCACCAAAGTATGAATGATTCATGGTGGTAATGTTTGATGAAGGCGTGTGTGCACAGGAAATATGTATAAAATGTGCATTATTGATCCACATGGTTTCTTTGTAACTAGGGCAACCGCATTCTTGGCAATGGTAAAGGACAGCCACAGTTTCTACTGAGTAATTCCTGTGCCATTGGTGTCCTTTATAAATCATATAGTGCTCTGTTGTAATTATAACATAATTTATATTAGATAATAGATATTACCAAAGCAATAAATGGTCTTGTCTCATTTCAACCCTGTTGCCTCCTAGTGGTGGAATGAGCTTCCTACAGCAGTCAGGAGAGCAAAGTCTATTGACAGCACTTTACTATTTTCAGCCCCTTGTAGGTGGAGTAATATGACATAAAATGTGATAATGCACAGAGTCCATTGTTCAACTTATGCTGTATATAACTACTATATGAAACCCATTTGCTAGTGAAAGCATTCTGAAGCCTACTCTTGCACTTAACATTTTGTTGTAGGTTTAAGTACTGACTCCTATCATTTGGTTTTGTCTCTCCTATTTTCCTCACATATTGTATGCATTTTGTAAGTCAGTCTATATAATATTGATAAATATGAGTATGCCAAATTACAGATAAGTGTATGTGTAATGACAGTGTAGTCTTAAGGAATGCCTTTCAAAGGTCTCTTCAACTCTCACTGCATTCTCTACGGCCAATGAGAGACAGCCTAAGATAGGTGGTATCATTTTAGAGGAACACACACCTGTGGTCTACCAGAACATACTTATACACAGTATAGGCCTATATGAGTATAATAGTCCGGCTGTGCTATATTTGTCTCTCATTATGTCTGATTATAATGTAGCAGCCTACATGTTTTTGTATTTGTATTTCTCCATTCAGAAAGGGCAGTTTCTTATTTCCAAAAACATCATAATACTTGTGCAATTCTTTGTTTGGGTGGATATCTTGAGACGCATTTTATAACATGTAGGCTTAGCTAGTTATAGAATTTGCGTTTGTGTGGGCCAAGTATGCAAAGAGTCGGGGAACAGTGAGCTCCTCACAGCTTTGTTCACCCCTCATGAAACATGAAACCGTACATGACCTGTATGACATTACATTACTCATATTTTGGTGAAAGATGGTGAAATGTCAGTTTCGTAGTGGTCAGATTAACAAAGTAAGATTTGTGGTGCCATTCGCAGTGTGTTCAGCACACAACACAGTTTAACTGCAGGGCCAACCACCTCTGTTTTACTACTGCTGATCACATGGCGTATGGTGTGCTAGTGATTTTTGACGTGATGGTTTCTTACAATCGTCTCACTCTCATCCACAGTTAGGTGGAATCGTGTTAGACAGTGTGGTTGTGTCATGATGACAAAGAACTGCGTTTCAGTTAGAACAGTCCAAGTCACATCAATGTAAATGACTGGTAGGTCATATTTTTATGTTTGTATGTTCTGTGTTTCAATCGACTCATCGTTTAGCTTTAGAACTCATAGAACTGACAAGTGCATGTAATCAATTGTGTCAGGCACGACCAGACTTTTGCGGCACTGTCGAACTTGCTTGGTAAAGAGTTGAACCTAATGTAATCTAAACAGAGAAGCAGCACTCACGTCATCGTGCAAACGTAACACACATATTCCACACACTGCGCTCATTAAAGTTATATTTTAATTATAAAATGAATATAGGAAGGTACATGTCATTGGAATATGTTGCTGTTACGTTGGGCGTTATTTACTTGGTGATCAGGTCCCCTGTTTATTTCAATGTTAAAAAATGCTGTTCTGTCACATATCAGGAGGGCTTTGGCTACACTCTGACTTATTTCCAGTGTTATGGACTCGAGTCACATGACTTGGACTTGACTCGGACCCAAGTCGCAAATTTGCTGACATTCGACTTGACTGGACATAATCAAAGGGAACTTGCAACTTGACTAGCAAAGTGACATGTGGCTTCACACGCTCTCAACATCATTTAAAAGTGCGAAGTGAATCAACTGTTCCTTCTCCCAATAACTTTTTTCCCAGAAAATCAGCTTCAAACCTCATCTCCAATGTCCATTTTCAATCATATACATCCAATCAACTTGAACTAGCCTACACAACAAAAAACTTGAGTTCACCAATGTCAGTTACTCTTTTGCTGTCACAATGCAGCACTGCGGTCAAGCCATCCGCCACGTTAACCGCCACGTTTACCTCCCTTCCTGTTTTTGACTTCGCCTTTTGGATTTTGATTCTGGTTTCTCTGCCGAGCTCTTTTGTGTACCAACCAGAGCCTGTTTAGTCGTTTACTCTCAGGAATTATGTTTTGGTACTTTTCGTGTCTGTCTGGTTTTTGACCCTGCCTGTCCCTGACTTGGTTTTTCGCTCTTACAACTGCACAATAAACTCTGGTTTACATCATCTGCTTTTAAGTACAGTGTTTGGCCTCATGACAACAGCAAGCACTTTCCAAGAACTGTATGAAGTAGTCAAGAGCGCTGCTGTTTTGTTCTCCAGTGCATACAGTGGTGTCAACTGTATGTATCCACTGCCTCTGACAGACCCTCTGCCGCAGCCCAGTTCCCCAAAGCCCATTCAGAATGACCGCACCCATCTCACTCCTGTGGAACGCCAGCGCCGTATCAGAGCCCGGGCCTGCCTCTACTGCAGAACCCCTGGCCACTTCATCACAAACTGCCCATTAAAGACCGGCGTTCAACCCGCAGCCAGGGGATTACAGGTGAGCGTAACTCCTATCAATCAGTCAGTCATCTAATGTTTGCTCTCTGCTCTAAGCCTCCCTCCTAGTGGAGGGTGTTCTCCATGTTGTCCCAGTCCTCCTAGACTCTGCCGCTGATGGGAACTTTATGGATGCTGACTTCGCTACCACAGCTTCCTCTACAGAACCCTCTGGAAGCATTAGCCATCACAGGGGTCGCTCTCGTCCACATCACTCATGTCACACCACTGGTGGAGTCTCACCCTCTCCGGCAATCTTCTTGAGACTATTGTCTTTTACATCATTCACTCTCCGCAGTCTGTTGTGGTGTTGGGGCACCCCTGGCTCTCGAAGCACAACCCCTGGATTGCCTGCGCATGGATAACCTCTTGAGTCCCTTCCGGGTGCTACCATCTTCTCGAAGCTGGATCTCCGCAGCGCCTATCACCTGGTTCTCATACGGGGAGGGGGATGAATGGAAGACGGCTTTTAACACACCCACTGGACATTATGAATATTTGGTTATCCCGTTTGGTCTTACCAATTCCCCAGCAGTGTTCCAGGCCCTAGTTCATGATGTCTTTCGGGACACGAGTGGTCAGTTTGTGTATGTTTACCTCGACGATATCCTGACCTTCTCCCAGTCCAGTGCTGACTATATCCACCATGTCCGCTTCTGTCTCGTTTCTGGGCTTTGTCATTTCCACAGGGGGCATCCAGATGGACCAGAGGAAGGTCCAGGCGGTGGTGGACTGGCCCCGGCCCAACTCCCATAAGGACCTGCAATGCTTCCTGGGCTTCGCCAAGTTCTATCGCCAGCTATGGGGACCGGAGTTGCTGGCATTCAAATGGGCTCAGGAGGAGTGGAATCGCTGGCTGGAAGGTACGGATGTTCCATTCTTGGTCTGGACTGACCACAAGAATCTAGAATACCTGCGATCCGCCAAACGCCTCAATCCTCGCCAGGCGTGCTGGTCTCTGTTCTTTGCCCACTTCAACTTTGTCCTCTCCTACCATCCTGGCTCCAAGAACGGCAAACCTAATGCCCTGTCCAGACAATCCGCATCCGCAGAAGGGCCTGCTGAGGACGACACCATCCTGCCCCCTCGCTGCTGGGTGGCGGCAGCTCTGTGGGACATCGAGGCGGCGGTTCTCTTGGAGGGTAGGTGCTGTTCCCATTTCTTGTCCTGTTAACCGTCTCTTTGTTCCGCAGTCTGTCCGCTCCCAGGTCCTGCAGTGGGGGCATTCCTCTCGGCTGGTGGGTCATCCGGGAGTCCGTCGCACTAAGGCCCTCATCTCCCAGTGCTTCTGGTGGCCGTCCATGGATACAGACATCCGCAGCTTCGTGTCTGCTTGCTCAGTCTGTGCCCAGAATAAGCCCTCCACACCCTCCCCTGCGGGTCTGCTGAACCCCTTGCCCATTCCCAGGAGGCCTTAGTCACACATCATCTTGGACTTTGTTACTGGTCTGCCCCCCTCTGACGGTAAAACCACTATCATGACGGTGGTTGACCATTTTTCCAAAGCGGTTCACCTCCTGGCTCTCCTTAACTTGCCGTCGACTGAGGAGACCGCTGAACTTGTGGTTTCTCATATATTTATATTGCATGGATTACCTCTCGATGTTGTTTCTGATAGGGGGGCCCAATTCACCTCTCATCTTTGGAAAGCATTTTGCATGTTCTTGGGTGCCTCTGTTAGTCTTTCCTTTTCCACCCGCAGTCTAACTAGCAGACGGAGAGGACCAACCAGCAGGGACGTTGCGGGGACCGGGGTCCTGGAGACGGCAGCTTCCCTGGGTGGAGTATTTCATCAACTCCCTTCCCTCGTCATCCTCTGGGATGTCACCCTTCAAATGCTGCTTGGAATACCAGCCTCCTTTGTTCCCCTCTCAGGAGGAGGGGGTGGGGGTGCCATCGGCGGAGGCATTTGTGCGTCGCTGTCGGTGTGCCTGGAGGTATGCTCGGACAGCTCTGCTGCGGGCCTCCCGCCGGACTAAGTGGGCAGCAGACCACCACCGCTCCTGAGCTACGCGTTACCTGCAGGGACAGTGGGTGTGGCTGTCCACCCAGGACCTTCCCCTCAGGGTGGAGTCTCGCAAGCTGGCCCCATGGTTCATTGGCCCCTTTCCTATTGCAAAGGTTATCAGCCCTGCAGCCGTCCGTCTCCAGTTACCCCGCGCACTCCACCGCATCCACCCGACGTTTCACGTGTATCGGATCAAGCCCGTCTGCCACAGCTCCCTGTGCCCTGCTCCCAGAGCCCCCCATCCCACGCCTCATTGATGGTTCTGAGGCATACCTTGTGTGCCGCCTGCTAGAGGCTCGGTGTCGAGGTCACGGGCTACAGTACCTCGTGGCCTGGGAGGGGTATGGACCTGAGGAACACTGCTGGGTCCTGGCTCGGGACATTCTCAACCCCTCCCTCATCACTGACTTTCATCGGCGACATCCTGAGGCACCTGCTGGACCGTCTGGAGGTGGTCGTGGGGGGGGGGGGTACTCTCAGTAATTCTGATGCTGTGTTTTCGTGTTTATTTCCCTGTCCATGTGCTTTTGTTTTCATTCCCCCTTGTGTCTGCCTCACCTTCCTTGTTACCTGCCTAGCTGATTACTCATTTGTTTCACCTGCCCTATTGTGCACCTGTGTCTTGTTTGCTCGTTAGTCTGTGTATTTAAACCCTGCCTTATGTTTGTTCTGTGCAAGTTCGTCTCTGTTTTCCTGATCAGGTATGCAACGAGCCTTTTCCCAGTTCTGACCTGTTTTTATTTATGCCTGTCTACCCGTATTCTGATTTTTGGATTGTGTCTCTGCCTGATTACTGTGTCCACCTGGTTCCTACCTTGCCTGTTTTGACTTTGATTCTAGATTCTGTTTTTGACCTGTTGTTGTGCTCTCTTGGTTTGACCCTGTGCTTGTTTTTGACCTCATTTTTGGATGTTCCCTTCACAAAAACTCTGGTTTATTTCATCTCTGTCTGCACTTGAGTTCTTACTGCACCCTGACACTAATTGTATTTACCTTCCGACTTTCAACAGCTGCTTATCTTGTTTTATGTCATTGTGACATGTAACACATGGAAAAATAAGCGAATATGTGAAAACTAATTTTTTTTACCACTAGTCTGCAACAACAAGAAATCTTCGATTGTATGACATATTAGTGAAGCCATTCAGTCTATTGCAGAACAGCAATACTCTAGCATGGGAGACAGTACTGGAGATATTAAGAGACAGCTTCTCCCAGCTTTATCTTCAACCTGAATTCCTGACAGTCGTCTGGTGTAAGTGGAAAAAACATCAACTAAACTTACTTACTACTAAACGTAGCAATTACATTTTACTATGTTTTTCTGCAGACATAGATGGTGGAAACAGAGAAATGGAAAGAGCGGCAGCAGAAAAAGAGGGGAAAATATGTTACTGCAAGACTGAGCTGTCATCCAAGGTATCAGTTAATAAAAGCAAACTTTAAAACAGCTACTAGTGTAGCATTTTTCCTTGCCTTGGTGAAAATTCTGAACAAAATTATGCAAGACAACTGTAATACACAGATAACATAGCTGTTGTATTGCACACAGGCTCACATATTTTAAATCTATAAACACTTCCTATACACAATGTTCACTTTGTCCCTAACTCACAAACTGTGGATAGGCTGATTCGGAAATCACGGTGGAAAAAAGTTGGAGCAAATGCAAAATGGGATTTTCCAGAAGAGCAGGTAGGAATGCCCCCTTTAACCTCCTATTTTGTTGTCAAAACAATTATATCAATTATTATGTCCACTTGTCTTCCTTTAAATACAGTTTAAATACACAAATAATGGAACTACATTTTTCAGTTAATGATATGAATAAAGTGAATGAAACCCTGAGTATAGAAGTAGCAGTGCAGAGAAGGAAATACACAAATGTGAACATGTGCTCATCTTCAACCCTATTTTTGTGTTGTCCTTACGGATCCAATCCATGTGGAAAAGAAAAGACACAGAGGTTGTAGTGTCTGTCCTCCCAAGCCAGAGCATTGGAAACCCCTTGGTGATCCACCACAATGAACTTTGCTCACTTAGACCTCACCGGTCGCTAGTAGGCAAGGTATGTTGATACAACACCTACTGTGTGTGTGTGTGTGCAAAAGTTTTGAAACACCCTTTTTTTCAAAGATTTTAGAGGTTTCAGACATGTTATTCAACAGAATGCAAGTAAGCTCCAAATACCAAGAAAACATAAAAAACTGCAAAGAAAATACATAAATATGCAATTATAATTTAAACTCTGCTTCCATCAAAAAAACCTCCACGGGCAGCAATTACAGCTTTTCAGACTCTGGGCAGTGGTGCTGTTAGTTTGGCTAGATAGTCTAGACTTATACCCCTCCATGACTCCTGCCGAATCTCCCACAGTTCTGCTTCGCTTGTAGGGCACTTCTGACGAACCTTTCTGTCAAGCTCATCCCACAAATGTCCGATAGGTTTGAGGTCGGGGGACTGCGCTGGCCATTCCATAACAGAAAGAACCCCTGTCACTTGTTTCTTCTCTAAATAGGTTTTGCACAACCTCGCGGTGTGTTTAGGGTCGTTATCCTGCATTAGGATGAAGTTTGACCGGATGACACGTTGTCCTGAAGGAATAGCACGCCTCTGAAGAATGGAGTGGTGTCCTTGCGCTTTCAATGTCCCGTCTGCTTTGTGGATGTCTCAGACTTTGCCTGCACCAAAGCAGCCCTAGATCATGACGCTGCCTTCGCAATGCTTCACTGATGGTATCTTACGCTCTATTTGCATCCTTTCGTTTGGCCTTCATCTCACATAAGTTCTCCTTTTTGAGCCAAACACCTCAATCTTTGACTCATCTGTCCGTAGGACTCGTTTCCATTGTTCTTCTTTCAAGTCTTTGTGTTCTTTTGCCCATCGTAACCTTTTTTTTCTTATTTTCCAGTCGTAGAAGGGGTCTTTTCTTTGAAATTCTGCCATTGAGATTTAATGACATTGTGTTGAGAATTGAAAATTCTAAAAACTTTGAAAAAAAAAAACAGGGTGTTTCCAAACTTTTGCACGGCAGTGTGTTTGTATGTGTGTGTATATTGACACGCCAAAAATGGCTCCGCTGCAAATAGGACGTAGGTGCAAGATGCTTATTTATAGTGCTCCACAAATCCAAACAAGATACAAAAGTGAATAGTGACAAAATGAAGTGCTAAATATATACAGTGAAAAAATATATTCAATTCAAAAATACAATTCAAAAACAACAAGACCAAAATTTTTTGTCGGACAGTGAACATGTCCTTTTCCGGCTGTGATAATGCATTTACCATGTAGCGTAGCTCATAGATACATTCATTAGGCAGTTAGTTTGTACAGGATTCCTGGCCGAGCTTTGAGTTTTCTTTGCGCCTTCAACAGCAACTGCAGGTGAAACAGAGAATTTCTGTTCGTTGTTGGTCACAGTCAGAGTTAGTAACGTCAACTAACTGCATTATATCTTCGGCTTCATTAGTGACAACAGCAGAAGTTGAATCATCATCATCTGTCGGTTCTTAAAAATCCGCTTCGTGACCTCTTTCACATACAGTACTTTTATCCAAGTCGGGAATGGTTTCTTCATCACTACTGTCCTCATCTTCCAAGTCTGGCAGCACAAGGTGCATGTTATCCTCCTCCACCTCAAGAAAGTAATCTCTCACCAGTTCTTCCCACTGAGTTCCGTCTCTTGCATCTGAGAGATTGAGTTAATATGTTTGAGAGCTGCTGCCACTCTTATCGTAGTCCATGATTCTCACAACACGCACATAAACTTTCCCAAAAAAGTAAACAAACAAGTAGACGACAAACTGTTGGCAAATGGCATGTTGGTGTGAACCAATGAACGTTCAGCACTGCGCTTACTATAACACTAGAAGAAGAAAAGCAAATGGAACTACGCAACATAGAAAGAGAAAACGCTGGTTTCAGTTATAAATCAAGCATTATTTCAGTTACTTTTTTCATCAAAATTGTTTAGTATTGCGAATTGACTTCGGAGCTAATGTGACCGGGAGATCTTAAGCTGCATAACTGTATCAGAAGACGAAACCATATGATACGCGAATCGCTTGGTTTGATAGTACAATATAATGCTGAGTTGATGACATTTTCTCCCTTGTCAGTTCTTGGAGGACCAACTTGCCTCGCTATTTCATTAAATTTTTCATACGTATTTATTTATGCTTACTTAGTTATTTTCAGTTTCAACAAAAAGGGAGATGATATATGTATATCAGTCTTCTTTTCTCCCTGGTGACAAAGTATTGGTCCTACTGCCTGTTCCTGGTTTCTTATTGTCTGCTTGTTTTTCTGGTCCCTAAGAGGTAGAAAAGAAGCTTGGTAAAGTGGACTATGTTATTCTGACTCCCGATCGTAAAAGACAAACGCAGGTCTGTCATGTAAATATGCTCAAGTTGTACAGCGCTCGTAACCCTACCCAGTCAGGGAATGCAGTCTTACCATGTGTCTCTGTAGCGAAGGTGTCTGTATCTGGTGCAGACGAGGATGGCTTTGTGCCTAGACATGTGCCCCAGCAGTGTGCAAGACTTTGCAATTCCGAGGTTCGGTCCCCAACGTCTTTCTTATCTGTCGGACTCTCAGAGAGATGACATTATAAAGTTAATTTACAAGTATCCGTCTCTTTTTAATGACACTCCTTCGCAGACTACTGTCATTCAACATGACATACATGTGAAGGATTCCACTCCAATCTTGGGTAGAGCATTTAGACACCATTTACACTGTGTTTAGCAGACTCACAAACTTGCAACATTAAATTTAGACAAATGTGAGTTTGGGAAGGCCACTCTCACTTATTTGGGAAAACAGGTTGGTCAGGGTCAAGTTCGTCCAGTACAGGCAAAAATTGCCGCAATTACTGCCTACCCCATGCTCACAACTAGATGAAAGCTTTGTATATTTCTCAAGATGGTTGGCTATTACCAGAGTTTTTGCAAAAATTTCTCTACGGTTACTGCCCCTCTCACTGACTTCCTTAGGCCCTCTCGTTCCTCTACTTGGACCGATGTCAACAAACGTTCGAAAATGTGAAAGCTCTTCTGTCTAGCGCCCCTGTTCTTGCCGCTCCAGATTTTCTCATTCCTATCAAGTTGGAAGTTGATGCAAGTAGCCTGGGTGCTGGTGTCGTTCTTTTCCAAGAGGACTCAGATGGAATTGATCACCCCTTCTGTTTTTATTCACGTAAGTTCCTCAAACATCAGCTCAATTATTCTACCATTGAAAAAGAAGCTTTGGCCCTACTCCTTGCACTGCAGTTCTTTGAGGTATATCTCAGCTCTAGCTCAACCTCAATCACGGTGTTTACAGACCACAACCCAGTAGTTTTCCCTCACTGCATGAACAACCATAACCAGCACTTAATGCGCTGGTCCATCATTTTGAAAAATTACAACCTCGATATTTAACATCAAAAAGGTTCACAAAATTTAATAGCGAATGCTTTGTCCCGTGTTTAACTAATCGGTTTGGATTTTTACTATTGTTGTTGTGTCGTACAAACCCCAGCAGGTTTGTTTCAGGGAAGGGGTGTTACAGGAATCGTGTATGCAGTCTGGTTGGCTTCGTTCTTTTCTTGTGTGTGCTGTCTGTTTTTCATTTTCTTCTCAGGTGACGCCTCCTCACATTTTCGCACGTCATTCATCATTCATCCAACAGTCATTCCTCCCATACCTTCACCTCCTTCCTCTTTGTGACGTCACCTCATTCCACCTCGGCCAATTGGTCTTTTTCCTGTCCCGTCCTGGTCTATATAAACCATGCCTGCATCCCCATCTGGAGCCTGAACTTACACTTGGACCTGGGTAATCTGTCAGCAAACTGTTCATTCATCAGTTTTTTGGTATTTTCCCAGTATCTATTTACTTGCCTGTTTAATTGTGGTTATTCGGGGGTTACAATTTGGTTGAGGTTAAAAGGGGGCCCTCGTACATTGTACACGCATGTATGGTTGTTATTTTTGTTTAGAACACTTTTTTAGAGACGTTTGCCACCCATTGTATTTTTGTTTTACTGTTTTCTGTAGTGTAGCTAGGGGTTTTTGTTTAAAATGTTATGTAACTAGCCACCCTTATTTTGTTATAGGTTTGGTTTTGGTCCAGGGCCCACTTCATGGTGAGGCACTCTTTCTCAACAGTATTGGGTTTCGTGAGTATTGGGTCTCTCTTGGCAGGAGCTTGCGGTTTAAGTAGAGTCTGGACTTTGGAGTACTGGAGACGAGCATAACTGCCCCTTGAGAGAGTCAAATACCATCTCACACTCCTCAGTCCAAACAACAGGGTTCTCAGCAGCTTTGCTGGTGAGGTTAGTGAGGGGCACAGCAATGGAGGCGAAGTTGGGGGTGAACCGCTGGTACCACCTAGTGAGACCCAGAAAGGACCTCACCTGTTTCTTCATACAGGCACGTTGACTGTTAAGAATTGCCTCCACTTTGTCCACCTTTGGCCAGACTGCACCCTAGCCCAGGTACCTGGTCTCTTGTTTGGCCCACTCACAGTTCTGGGTGTTCAGGCTCAGCCCCGCCTCATGGATCTGCTGCAGGACCCTTAGGAGATGCTGTCAATGCTCCTCCTAGGAGTGGCTGAAGATGACGATGCCATCTAATTACACCACACAGCAGTCCTTCCAACCTTGCAACACACGGTCCATGAGATGCTGAAAGGTGGTGGGAGCTTCATGCAGCCTGAAGGGCATCACCATGAACTGGTACAGCCTCAGGGGGGCCCTGAAGGCGGTGTATCCCCTGGACTTCTCCTCTAGCGGCACCTGCCAATATCCCTTGCAGAGATCCAGGGTGGTGATGAAGTTAGCTTTTTCTACTTTCTCCAGCAAACCATCAATGCGAGGCATCGGGTAGGTGTCGATACAGATATGGAGGGACCCGTCCTTCTTGGGGACGATGACGAAGGGGCTACACCACTCACTCGCTGATGGCTCGATGATGCCCATGTCCCTCATGGTCTGGATCTCTTCCCTCAGCCCTTGCACCAAACGTTTTGGTACCAGGTAGGGCCACTGCCATATGGAGTGTGGAGTCTTTTAGCTGTAGTTTATGCTCCGGCACCCGTGTTCGGTCAGGCCTCTGCTGGAACAGGGATGGGAAGTCTGCGAAAACTTGCTGGAGCTCAGCTGCTTGGTTCACCCCGAGATGCTCCAGGCTCACTTGTGACTGCTGCTGCCAGGCCTCTAGGACATCCTCCATCTGTTCATCCTCTTCCACCTGCTGTAACATCATCACTTTTGCCTCAGGGGTCTTCCTCTCCTTCAACTCCTTAATCAGGTTCACATGATACACCTGCTTGTCTTTGCCCTTTTCCGGGTGGTGGACTTTGTAGGTGACTGGGCCCATCTTTCGGAGTATGGTGTAGGGCCCCTGCCATTTTGCCAACAGCTGACAGGTAGAAAATGGGAGCAGTGGCAGGACCTTCTGCCCAGGCTGGTACTCCCGGTGGCAGGCACACTGGTTAGACCACTGCTTCTGGGCCCTCCGTGCCTTCTGCAGGTTCTCTCTGGCCTCCTTCTGGTACTTCTCCACGGTCTCTCATCTGCAGGACATACTGCACCACGCCCATCTCTGTTGAAGTCAGCTGGGGTACCTCCCAGGTCTTCTTCAGCAGGTCCGATGGGCCCTGGACTTGCCACCCGTAGACCATGACCTTTGGCATGGCGATGGAGCGGAGCGGGAAGGCCTCTGGGAATCTGATGGTGTAGTCGCAGATGACCAGGATGTACTGGTACTCAGCACTGCTCTTCTCCAGGGGTTCCACAATGTCCATCATGATGGGCTGGAATGGAGTGGAGATCATCAGCAATGTGTGCAAAGGGCTCTGTCAGACTGTCTGTAACAAACATAGTCTTAATATATTCCGACAACATCGCAACCTTGAACATCTTAAACAAAGGCCGCTCGCACTCCAATACCATAATGCCACCACTCTGCCGTCTCATCTGCGCAGCCTGTGTTCATGGTCCTCACCCTTCACTGGTTCCAAAAGCATTGGAAAAAAACCCAATTCTGTTCATACCTGGTTTTCCAGCTAACAATTTCTCTTCTGGTTCGTTCAGAATTGGAGCAGCAACTACAGCGGCACGAAACAAATTATCGAATGATTTAATCAAATGCCTGTGTCGCTGGTCACCTAATGCTTTCCAGACTTACATCAGGTTGAACAACATAGACAGCCATACCACTAACCACGCTCTAATCTGTTAAATGTTCATGTAACACATTAACATCGTGTTTTATCTCGGCAAATTTGGCTGGCAGCCATTTTGGAGAGCCCTCCTCACACCAATGAGGACAGGTACTACTCCTCCCCTTTTGGACTCCAAGTCCAAGATAAAATATTGTCTTCATTTCATACACCATTCATGATACATTTCATACCAACATATTCTTGCAAATACACAGCCATAACGGTGACTATGTGTAAGTATGTGTGTCATGGCAGTGTTAATATGGTAGACATCAGATTTATAAGTGTTTGTGTGTGAGTGAGCATGCACATACATGTTTGTGTGTGTGTGTGTGTCTGTGTGTGTGAGTTTGTATGTGTTTTTCTTTGTGAGCGTATGTGTGTGTGTATGCATGTGAGTGTGTTGTGTGTGCATGTGTTGGTGCTGAGAATGGTGACACACAGCAGACCTGCTTCCATTACTCAGTAGTCAAGCACATTGTTTAGAATGAAAAGATGAATCCCAAATGTTTCAAACATTAGATCTTTTAATTAACAGACACAATTGACCTTTGTGACTTGTAGTTTCAAATTCCACACATTTATTCCAAGAGATATGAACCAAAGCATATTTTTTCATATGCAATAATGTTGACAAGAATTTGGAATATTGTCTACCTGAAAATGGTGATCACTCAAAGGAGTGACTTTTCAAGCCAGTAGAGGGTGCTATTGAGGCTTTGTTTCTAAAAATGTTAAAAAAGTATACACATGAGGAAATTGCTTCTGAAAAACAAAAAAGTAAAAACCTTTCTTCTGAATACAAAGCATCAGTACAACCTGCAGAAAAATAGATCTTTTTAAAGTATTAAAAAAATAACCATGAGACAACTTAAAGTTTTTGTTGAGAATGGACCAGAGATCTCACTCAGCCTGTCATGTGATACCATCCAACACAGAGACTGCGCCCTTTAACTATATGTAAATCTCTCCTACTTTATCAGAGTTGTTACAATGTACATTTTAGGCATACAGCAAACACTTTCATCAAGAGTAACTTACACAATTAACATTTGTACATCCATTTCTACAGCTGGATTTTTGCTGCAACACAGTACCTTGCTTAAAGTTACAATATCAGTGCTGGCAAACAAGCTGTTGGAGAGTCCAAAGACATCTAATTAATGGATCTCAGAATTCTTTACATTGGAGGTGTGAAATGAGTCCACCATTGCGACGCGCCCATCTGAGTGATGCAGAACTGACAAAACTGCCACCAACTGACCCCCCCCAACTCCAGCACCAATTACAAACCGAACCGGCCAAACCCAGCGCACCTTCAGCTACCGTGCAGGTGGGTGAATCACCGGAGGACAGAATGTATATCAAGAGCCATTTTTTCTGCCGAGCTGCAGGTCTGTTGCACCCGAGGCGAGCCCTCGGCGTTTCCACAACAACCTGATGGGGATTGACAGCAGCACTAAGCGCAGATAGCAGAGCTAGGTCCAAGCTTGTCAGGTACAAGGCAAGCTTTTGTCCTGTGAAACACTGCAGCCAGAAATATTATCGACACTTACTTTAAAACAAGTGTTTCAGGGCGTCAGATTTGGCAGGTGTATGCTAACTTCAAGGTCTAACGATATCGCAAGGTTAGCAGCATCTGAAATATTGGTGGAATTCTATCGTTTCAGAAGCAGGCCATCATTTTGAGACGTTTGAGTGTTAAGCAATAGCTTTATTCTACCATGTCCTTACATGTCACATTATTCACAGAAATACAAAGGATATCATCCATCATCAGTCTTTGAATGGTCAGATACCCTGGAAAATGTATTTTGATAGCTCCAAGTCTTGGCCACCAAGCAGTTATTTAATTTTTTTATTACATAACAATTTTTGCAGCTGTGGATGTGAACTTTGAATACATTTATTCCGTTCTGAGGTTTTGAATATTCAATGACTTTATTATCTGTATAATAAAATGTATGATATCCTTTTATTAAAAACATAAATACAATTAAAGAATTATCCACTGACAGTTTCAGCTAAAAACATATTTTGTCGTCGTGGTTAATATAATTTATGACACACATTAGGTGTACCATATCAATGTGTAAATTAAGGTAAACACATTGTTTAAATCATATTATATTGTATTTTGCATGAAAATAACAGAAAATATAAATATGAGCGGGGTCAATGTTCATCTATGGAGTCGACTGCAAACTAACAGAATTGAGAGCGATACTAAACATCGTAAATCCCCCCAACCAATAAACAAATCAAGGTAATTATACATGCATGCTATTGGACACCTCTCCCATTTTAAGTAAGTGCAACTGGTTGTGACCTACGACCTAATATAATTAGAAAATCGATATCCATTACCTTAATTTATGATTAATTATTACTTCCAATTATTATTGTTTGTTATAATTTAAAATGACTCTCTTACAGTTTTTATCAAAAACAAACTGACTTTAGTCAATGATGTAAAAACAAAGTTAAATATCTGAATTACAGTGTTTTTAGGTTTTATGTTTCCATGTATCCCTCCTCCCATAAGATCATGCAGTTTCAGTATAGCAGACACTTTGATGATACTTTTTAAGCCAGAGATGTGAGATCATCCAATCAATGTATTACAGGACATTAATTCGATCAATATTCTATGGGTCTGAATTGTTGATGGGCGTAATAATCCCAGAATTCCCCTAGGTACTGGGCGGTACAGCAGACAGCTGAAGAACATGCCCAGGTATCTCAGCCAATGATTGAGAGCGGAAATTTCCATGTAAAGACCCTTAACATTGAGAGCAGGTCTGGAAGTGCTAAAATGTAGCAGTTACTAACACAGTGTGCTTACTTGAAGCAAGGTGAGCTTGAGTTTATATTAAAGGGCATCAAAGTTGTTCTTTCTGTGGCATTATTTATGTATTACAGTGTTATTCGTTATTGGCAATTTTGCTAATATGGATTGATGTTTTCGACTTCAATTCATCAAATTCAAAACCAAATCAGGTCATGCAAACTACTTGGTCACATAACCCAGGATTTACAGTTGTGCTTGCCGTGTCTTCGATGTACCCAGGGAGTGAGATAGAGGTCTTTATGATAGCGCTGACCCTTCCTATGATAAATAAAATCACATTTTTGTTGAAATCTGACAGCGTTGACAAAAATCTAGGGTAAACTTTCAAGGGCCAACATTTTCATAAAAATTGCATTTTAAAACCAAAAGGATGGTAAGAGCACATTTTCACAAGTATGTTATCTGTAGGTATTGCCAGTTTCAGAGTTAAAGGCTTTTAATACAAATTTTAATTGTTTGAAATTGCGAACAGGCATGTTTTCTGGCACACTGCAGGTGAACTTGATGAAATTAATAAATTAAATCAGATCAAAAAAATGACATATTTCATGCATTTAACATTTAAATTAAAATTTCACAACAAAAATCCAATTTGTTATTTTAAGCAATAATTTAAATCTCTTTTTTGGCAGAACATGATTTGTATGCACGTATGTATGTGTGTGTGTGTAGGTGTGCGTGAGTAAGTGAGTTTTAAGGTATTTTTAAAAAAGACAAAAGTGTGCCCACTTTTGCAAGTACAAATAAATATTTTGGTTCGTCTATTTTTGACAGCTCAATCAACTCAGGAAACAGAGTGTAAGGTAATTTGTACAAGCTCTCATTTGCACAAGTGCGCTTTGGTATCCGACGTGAATCTGTCATCATAACCAGCATTAGGCGGCTCATCCCATCCACTTTGTATCGCCACGTCTTTTTTACTGTCCCACTCGTGCAGGTCCACCCCGTCAGCCTTATCCCACAGTTTTATATCCATTAATTTGAGTTGTAAAATCTTGACATTGTGTCACGGCTCCTTCCTGAAATTTACATCTGCGCTTCCATGATGGCCCCTGGTTTGGAGCAGTTTATTTTTTTTTACTGTCACACGCATGCACAGCACAGCTGTCTATTACTGTACTCCACCCCAAGAGCATGCATGATTAAATCGCACATAATATATTAAAATCCTGTATGGGATGGGTTTATTGCGTGCTGCCAGCCATACTGAAGCGGACAGTAAAATCCTGCGGTGATGAACTGTAAACTATGTGAATTGGTGGTTTGTTGTGCTCCTAAACCACTTGGTGGAGACAAAGACTGAATCTTTATCGCACTTTTTCTTATTCAGTTTCTCTTCATTTTTGCAATCTTCTTTGACCTTTCTGCCGACCTGTCGGCATTTACCCTGTAGCAAATTCACCATTTTCAACCATCAGGGACCAAAGTGTCTGCATTTAGCTGAGGGAGAGGTGCCATCCGAACCGCATACAAGCATGCATACATGCAAAAAAGTAAAACAAGTGGGTGGTGTGTGTTGGGGGAGGGTGGTTGCGACTCTCTGAAATATTTTGCTGTGCTGAAGGTTCCCATGGGATGCTGTGATATGGTGTGTGACTGACGTGTGGTGTAGGGCGGTGACAGACCTGTGTGATTCCCATATGCACTTGGCCATGGTCGCAGGGGGCACCCTGCATATTTAGTTACCTAAATTATACATTCCATATCAATAGCTGATGTGCAGCGTCCATGACGGAAAAGCACTGGTGGACAGAAGGTACAGATTGATTGCTGAAAGGTGGTCTGACAGGGACAAACAGAGCCACGGTCACAGAGGAATTAGCTGCCCTGGCTGTTTCTAAGAATCTGAGAATGAAGCACTGCTGGTCAAGTTTGCTAGGAGGCTATCCATGAAAACTCTGTACACAACAAGCCACTCTGATTGCCCACTTCTGTCACTGCATTTAGATGGGTTTATTGTGTGCTGCCAGCCATACTGAAGCGAATAGTAAAATCCCGTGGTGATGAACTGTAAACTATGTGAATTGGAGGTTTGTTGTGCTCCTAAACCACTTGGTGGAGACAAAGACTGAATCTTTATCGCGCTTTTTCTTATTCTGTTTCTCTTCATTTTTGCAATCTTCTTTGACCTTGCTGCCAGCGCAGATCCCAGAACACCTTCGAGGCAAATACCCAAATAAGCAAGAGGGGACACTGCTTTATGCTAAAAAGTTTTAACCGGAATGATTTCAGGAATACATCTCAGGTTTAAGGATTGGGCTTCTTTCTCATCCCAGTGCACATGCCTAATAAATCGTCGGCTCTGATTTAGGTTTGCTCTCACTCAGCCTGTAACTCAGCAGGTTTAATTACATCCCATGCTTAATTGCAACATTAAGCATGGGATCCTCCCCCTATCCCTGTAATGCGGAGTTGTTGTGGTTTATTTGTGTGCTTTGTCACCGCTTTTGGTAGTTAAATGGTCTTAGACCTCGATGATTTAGGAACTAAGCAGGCACCACGGCCCACGCTCTTTCTCTGTCTCTCTACCTCTCTGAGCGGAATTGGGAGAGATGTTGAGGACGGTAGCGAGAGATTATAACAAATCTCAATCTCACCCGCCAGCCTTGGTCCAAGCGTCGGCCAAGGTCACAAACCACAAATTCTGAATTTGACAGGAGAAAAAAACTGCTAGAATAAATCAGTACTGCCACTGCTCTCCGGTACATTAGGCGGTTAAGATTTTTTTGAAAGCGTAACCTGGGGTCAGGATGTTTTAAATCTTAAGTGAGACACAGCAGTCACACTCTTAAGGTAGTTGCTTAACGCACTTAGCCTGAAATTCCTCAGTAAATATCCCGCCTAGTGCAGAATTTAAGCCGCATACGGCAGCTCGGATAAGGAGTTTTGCTCAACGAATAACTCAATAATGTGACCACTGCTGGTTTTAGCTCCCGTGGAAACGGTAAGCCTACTGCTAACATGGCTGCGAGGCAAGAAGAAAAAATCAAACGACAGAAAAATCCCAACATAAAAAAAATATCACCCCAAGTAATCCAAAACCCCGTAGGATGTAATTCGGGTTAGGGAGCTTGTAAAAATAAACAGCTACTTGACCATCTGGCATGAAAACGCGCGGAATAAACCTGTTTATATAACTAATGTAATATTAAAGTGAACCCTGGACATGAGAGAATTGGCTTTTTTCAGTAGTCTATTACGGATGACTGAAAGAAGAGGTCTGAGTCTGTTCACAAAATAAAACTCAATTTAAAAAAAAAAATAGCAGGCTAATTTCCTTTCTTTTGAGTACCTCACCTTCATGATTCATAATATTGTTAAACTATTATTCAAACCTAATCCTCATATTTTCTCATAACGTATGCCACCCACACGTTGCCTCCTTAATAAAAATGATGGGAAAAGCTGGAACCGTTTTTAAGGTCTATGTCCTCCAAAGTGCAAGTCAGCAAATTCAATATGCTTTATGCAGGAGAGAAAAAAAACTGATTGTGGCCAGAAGAAAATGGAGGGCACATTAATTCTTCTAAAGTAATAAAAATATAGAATTATCATTTGGATGTCTTTTCAGATATTTAGCAGAGGCATAATGTATAAAACTTCCTGGAGCCACGATGCATTAATTAATATATATATTAGTGAACGGCGATTTGCAGTAAAGTAGCCCACAGCATTTTACACATAGTCAGGGCAGTTAAAGTCTTAATTGTTCTACTCTTTTTTTCCTTCCTCTTAAGCAGCCAAATATATTGCCCAACACCCAACCATTGACATGTGTTTTTCTGTGCTAAATACATTTAATGCATTTCTGCATTTCTTCTTTTTTCATTGCACAGACTAGTTTTTTGGGATGGAGGTGAGTGGAGGAGATTTTGTTGTAAGCACATATTATGTGGGGCATTTTCAATGACTTTATATAGTAAACATTTAATAACAATATAATAACAATACCACAAGGTGTCATTTGAATAACTTCTCTCTGCACTGCACAGATATTATTGTTGCTGCATCATGGACGGCACCTTCATACCACCCCCCCCCCCCACCACCCAACGTGTGTGATGTGTCACAAGTGAAGACAAAGCAAATAAATAAATAAGCCGACCTGTTGGCATTTACCCTGTAGCAAATTCACCATTTTCAACCATCAGGGACCAAAGTGTCTGCATTTAGCTGAGGGAGAGGTGCCATCCGAACCGCATACAAGCATGCATACATGCAAAAAAGTAAAACAAGTGGGTGGTGTGTGTTGGGGGAGGGTGGTTGCGATGTTGAAGCTTCCCATGGGACGCTGTGATATGGTGTGTGACTGACGTGTGGTGTAGGGCGGTGACAGACCTGTGTGATTCCCATATGCACTTGGCCATGGTCACAGGGGGCACCCTGCATATTTAGTTACCTAAATTATACATTCCATATCAATAGCTGACGTGCAGCATCCATGACGGAAAAGCACTGGTGGACAGAAGGTACAGATTGATTGCTGAAAGGTGGTCTGACAGGGACAAACAGAGCCACGGTCACAGAGGAATTAGCTGCCCTGGCTGTTTCTAAGAATCTGAGAATGCAGCACTGCTGGTCAAGTTTGCTAGGAGGCTATCCATGAAAACTCTGTACACAACAAGCCACTCTGATTGCCCACTTCTGTTGCTGCATTTCGCTATGTGCATACCCGCACACGTGTATACCTGTGCACATGGTCACGTCAGCTAAATGATGATAATGTAACATGGACATACCTTTGTACATAACTTTGTGCCTAACTACAGACATTGACAAACTTATGTGTATACCTGTATGCATGTACATACCTGTGACTGTTTGCTGACCACATCCTCACCTACCTACAATTAGTGTTCCTGATACTGCTGAGACTTATATCTTTACTACCCATGTTGATCATGTACCTTCACTGTTCACCTGGTTATTGTTCACCTGGTGAGCATACCTTCACTGTTTACCTGCAGAGCGGAGTGTGTGTTAATTGCAGTGTTGGGAAGTACTTAAACTAGCAGTTTAGCTACATTTTCCAGTAGCTTGCTGGTACTTCAACTATATTCATATTTGCGTAGTGATTCAAGCAGTTAAAGTTTGCCATTTTTTGTGAAGATAACTACTGAAACGGCAAACAGTTTTGAGCCATACAAGGAAAGGAATGATATTTATTTTTACTTTACCATTGCTTCCGTACAGTAATTGGACCCTCTTTGACCAGCCCCACCCCCTTTTTCAGTACTCACACAGCGAGAACGCCCTTATGGATAAACCTCCAGAAGCAAATACATGACACGTGAGCTTTACAAGCCTAGAGTAAATACACTCTCTACTGCAAAGTCATCAAACTCAAATCCATGAACAAATATAAAGGTGAGTGTACTAACATTGAATGCATTAAAGTTTAGATAAGTTAGCCACATTGAAATTTCACATACAGGCAATTGATTTAATTCAGTGAATGTCAACATTCGTCTAATTAAATAAAGTCTGTAGCATTAAGTATTGATTATTGCTATGTATGAAGAAATGTTCAGAGAAGTTGTTGCAGTCTATTTTAGTGGTTACCTGGCTAACTGAGTAATCCTGCTTGGTGCAATACCCCCATCTGGACTCTAGTTTCTGGAAGGCAGGTGTCTGACTGATGGACATTGTATACAAAACCGATACTGACATTCGTTGCACTTAGCCATAAATAGTGGGGTATTTTATTTTTTTGGTTTATGTATGACCTGATAACAAACGGGCAATTTTTGCAATACACCCAACTGAGTGGCATTTTTTGCTGGCATGTGACTTTTTAAAATAATATTTTGTTATAATTTTGTATCACATGTACATTTGATCTTTTTTTTTTTTTTTTTACAAAGTAGTCTGAACTACTTTTTCTAAGTATCTTCAGTTAACCAAACTAGATTTCTCCCCAGGGTGGCTTTGCTGTAGTTCAACTACTTCCAGTGTGAAGTAATTGGTAGCTTGCAAAGTTATGCTTTCAAAATAGCTTCCCCAACACTGGCTAATTGCTTGCTCACAAAAATACACACTTGGCCCACAGATACAGAGCACTGTCTCTGCAGCTTGTCTGTTCTCTGCACCGTTTGCAGTCTTTGTAACGCCATTGTTTAGCAGTACATTTCCATGGAGATCATTCGCATGAAAGATCGCTCACAGGAGAGTCCTAATAAATAAACTCCATGTCTCCATATGTGCTATCAAGCTCAAAAAGATTTTTGGCATTAAATCAACTCTGACTGGGTACATTTTACTCCAGTTCAGAATATGTAATCCTTATTGGATTGAAAGTGTGAATGTACTGTGTCTCTGTCGGCCACTGAAAACAGCATTGTTCATTCCCCTATTATCAATGTGATGCTTTTTGTTGTTTTTTATGTTTGCTTTGTGTTGTGGTTTTTCTGTTCAGGACTGGAACAGATCAGATTTTGGGGATTGGGGCAAAGCATGTTGAAGTAGGCCTGCGTTCTATTGGCTCATGAGATCAGAGCGAGAGGCGCATAGACAGTGAAACTGCTGTACACCTGTCAGACGCACAGATGCAAGTGAGCACCCTCTTGCTTTCATCTTATTCTGAAATCCAAGGAATAGCAGACACATGTGTTTGTGTTTTATTGACGAGTGGAGAGACGGGACCTCTTTTTCCTCTCCTCCTCCTTGTTATCGAGTCTTTTTCTTCTGTGGATCTCAGGTAATTATAGAAAACTGTGGATTTGGACTAAAACAGTCCAGCAGTCATCAATCTCACCCTGAAATGTACACAGAGTGGAAACAGACTTTGCTTTGGGGAGAATGATATTGATCGCTGAGATATAACAACAGGGGGCAAAACTTCACCACCCAGTTCCTTGTATGTGTGTTGGTGTGTGTCTATAGTTGAAAGAAGTAGAATGTATTTGAGAGCTTTGAAAGCAGAGAAGACGGTATAAGTTTGCATGCATTTACATGCCAATAACTGTCGTTATAAATGTGAATGATCCATGAAAATGAAGGTGAAAAACCTTGCTTGAAGTATAAATCTCAGTCAATCCTCTGTATCTGCGGGTTCTGCATCCGCAGATTCACAACTGCAGATCAAAAATATTCGAGAAAAAAAAAACTTCCAGAAAGTTCCAAAAAGCAAAACTTGAATATGACTTTAATACAGTAACAATACAGTATAAAAACTATTTACATGGCATTATAAGTAATGTAGAGATGATTTAAAGTATGCGGGAGGATTTGCGTAGGTTATATGCAAGTACTACGCCATTTTATACAAGGGACAACAGCACCCGCGGATCCGCCCAACACCCTCTCGTCGGTTCTTAGTTTATCCTTCCTCAAAACACTGTTGGTAGGTACTCACCACTGCTGCCTGGGAGCACCCCACAAGCCTCGCCATTTCGGAGATGCTCTGACCCAGCCGTGTGTCCATAACAATTTGGCCCTCGTCAAAGTCTCTCAGGTCTGTACGCCTGCCCATTTCTCCCACATCCAACACACTGACTGGTCCAGTTCCCTTACTGCTCTGCACAAACATGAATCATGGCATGTGGCAAATCATTTTTATAGGAAGTCAGGAAATGGACTTTTACAACTAAATTTTTCACTAAAATATCAATTTTTGGGCTTAGATTACTGTACAGCACCATTTTTAAACTACAGGATGTGGTATATAGCTAAGAAATATCATGATGAGTGAAGGGACCTTTGAATGTACTCAACACTGCCCAGTTTTCCTTGATGCCCTTGGGATAATAAACCTTGCTAAGGTTGTAAGACAATTTGGAATTCTAAAGCGATATTAGAATGTTCTGGGAGTGTTTTGCGTTGGCTGGGTACGCTCACGTACTTGTCTGGTGTGGTGAAGATAGAGCAGTGGTGGCACGTGAAGATTCTCAGCCTGTCCGTCAACTCACCTCGCTGAATCATGGGTAAAATGACACATCCGTCAGCTTGGGTGTTAATTCCAATGGGCATCGCGTTGCTGCAGACTGAGGCTGAAACTGACAGAAACCGTTTTGCTGCATGACACTTGTCACCAGCCCCTGGTCTTTATATCCAAGACAGGAAGTGCGGCAGCACCAGGATAATGTAACGATTTATCAAACAATAGTTGTGAGCAAAAGATTCACAAGGGAGCCAGTTTTTCTCTTGGCTTCTTTAGGAAATAAACAGAATGTTAGAATGCACATTAGAATGCAGAAATTCATAGAATGGGTCAATGGTGACACTGACTCAAGCCAAAAATACCACTATCACGATATATCTATATAATGAGTAGCAGCAAATCCATCCACAGGAGGTATAAAACAAAATGCAAACACTGGGATGCAGAAAATAAAGAAATAAATAAGTGAATGGCAGAGGTGTCCTACCTCTCCCTCCCGCACCCAAACACACATTTTCGAGTGGAGTGAGCACCGTGAAAACCTGAGAGAGAGATAAAGGAGTCTAAATAGGTCATGCATGGACACAGGGTTTAATTTGTGACTTTACAAATAAATAAATAAATAAAAGCACAAAACAGAAATGGCTTTGCCACTTAGTTAATTTGCTTGCTAGTAGATTAGGTGGCTTCTTGATGCAGGCCCCAGAATGCACCGTTTTCCTGCTTGGGCTTGCAGAAAAGCGAGGGGGGGAGACAGTCAGGGAGCAGCCTGTGACACTGTGATAAGTCAGAAGAGAATTTGTGTGCGAGGGCATCATTTGCACTACAAAGACTCTATTTTTTTGTGTTATTTACAGAAGACAAGGAACTCCACTCTGAAGTCGGTTATTTTGTGGTAATGGTTTCTCGCGCACGCCCGGGCTCTGCATCCCCGCTGTGCTCCGTTGCTCTCGTACCAGACCCTGTTTAGTTCTGCCACCCGTCCTCTCAGCCGACCAGATTCAAAAAGTTCAGACAAAGAAGTCCTTGACTGCCGTCCAGGTGAGCTGCAGGGTGAATGTTTTACCCTGCGTTTATCTTCAATTCCACAACCAATAACTCAGGTGAGGCAAGTTAATTGTAACAAACTGCTTTCATTGATTAATGAAATGAGTACCAACGTAAACCTCCATGCCCTTACCTTAAAAAGGGACAAGAAATGTCAAATGAAACACAAATGCACACTTTTTTTGGAAACTTTAAACTGCATAAATATCAAAAGCAGCAAGAGGGATTTTAACCCTCCATCATTCTCATGGTCTCTCCATGACTCCTCCTCCTTTTCATGGAGTCACACCTTTTTACCTTTTGGGGAAGGGCATGTAGCAAGAAATAAAATAAAATATGTGTGAGTGTGTGTGTGCTATACCCCTAACCTGTGAATATGTCATAACGGAATGAGGGTGGAACATGTACAGGTAAGTAGGTTTTCTTCCAAAAAATAATATACAGGGAGTCTTCGGGTTACGACGGTCTTGAGTTACGACGTTTCGTGGTTATGACGCACTTCCATAAATTATTTAAAAAACCTAGTTTCGACCTACGTGGTTTGGTTCGTAAATACGAACACAGAAATAAAGATAAGAAATTGTTCTCTCTTTTTTATTACTGTTTCATTTAATTACTGTATTTCATATGTCCTTCATGTGTTGTGTGTACAGAGTGAGTGACTTAAGGTGTTAACTTAGATATAATTTAGGTATAAATTCCGACTTACGTTGAAAATCGGCTTGCGACAAGTCGTAGGAACGGCATAAGCCTGCGTTAAACAGTTAAATGCCAGATCCTTCCCATCTATTTTACACTTCCTTTGGATTGAAGTGAAAGCCCATTTTAAACACATCTGTGTCGTGAGGGGTGTTGATATTTGCTGAGAGTGTTTTACGGTATCTCCTCTGTATTTAGTTTCTGTATATATGCATAGTATGGTCTTTTTCTTTATTAGATCCTCTTGAAGCTACATACTGGAATTGGATTCCTTCCAATCTCCAAACTGAAAAGATCTGCATAATGCAATTTTAATGGCCATATTCTGCCCTTGCAAAAGAGTCCCATTCTCTGCTAGACAGATAGACAACTGTCATGAAGGACAATGACAGTGAAATCACAAAATACACACTTTACTATTTATAAATAATGCCTGTACAAATGACTGCTGTGTGATGTTTGAAAGTGTGCCTCTGACGATTAAACAAATACAGGTAACCCTCCCACATCGCAGCTTTCTGCATAGCAGCTACGATTTTTCGCAGGTGAGCAACAAACAATTAAGTTATGGGATAACTCCCTTTTAAAATGTAATTGTCCCATAAAACTGACTAACCATTTGAGCACTAGACAGTGCAGAGTTCCAGCCTGGTTTAAAATGCTCACAGTGCATTTTAATGCCCCCACGACCCCCCCCCCCCAAAGCTGGAGGTGTTTGCTTTGCTATACCCACATGCTTGCTTTGCTTGCCTAGGGGGGGCCTAAAATTTTATGTGGTTTTTCCACTTCACTGGGGGGCTGAGCCCCTAACCCCCGCGATATGGGAGGGTCACCTGTAGATAAACAAAATTGCTTCCGATGTCAATTGCCATGACATCATGTAATTATAACTATGAAATGAACAAAAAACTGTAGCATCTAGTATGTCTGGGATGCAATTGCACACATTAACTGATTAGTCACAGGGGCCAGAACAGGCCAATAAGGGCGAAGATGCCTTTAACTACCTAATTTGCACATGGTGGCTACTTAAGCACTATCCCATGCTGCAATCCTTCTAAAATTTTCAGCAAATGTTTATGCATGTGGCTGGAGATTACATCTATCATACTAAGGTCACTGTCTATTAGCAGGAATGTGCTTCACTGAGCAAATCAAGGAGAGACAGCAGATTTTTACTGAGAGCTGGGAACATTCTCACCAAACTTTAACCAAGAACTCCTGCACTGCTTCTCTGTGCTGTTAGATAACCACTTTTAAAACTCGGAACTGAGTTATGCCACTGAGCAGGGTGCAGTTCATAAAGCTCTAGTATGTATACATTCACAGATATAAGGCAAGTTGGTCTTATTAAGGCAGCAAGATTGTCAGTAATGCTGTGTGATTACTTGTTTTTGGTCGTGTTGGTTAGGGTTTCGTTTTCTGTCCACATACCTGTGTTTTGTGTTTCCCTGTGCTGACCACGCCTCCCTCGTTACCTGTTGATTGTTGATGCGTTTCACCTGCTCTGCCCCGCACCTGTTTCTCGTTTGCCAATCTGTATATGTATTTATACTCTGTTTGTGCTTCAAATTGTCGCAAGTTCGTCTCAGTGATTTATCCTGTTACGCTATGAGCCTTTGTGTCTGTTCTGCCTGCCTGATTTTCCACCTGTCTTTGTTTTCCGTTTTCGAGTTTTGGATTGTGTTTTTGTACTTTCGCCGAAGTCTGCATGATTACGACCCTTGCTTGCTATTTTGACCTAGATTCCCAGACTGTGAACTTGTACTGTTGCCGTGCCTTCCCTGGTTTTCGACCCACGCCTGTACCTGACCCCAGTTTTGGATTTGAACTTGGCTTTGTTAATAAACTTGCCCTGCACCGTTCGTCCACATCTGAGTCTGCTTCTGAGTCGTGACAGAGATGTCTGGGTCCTAGCACTTTGATGGTGAAGTTTCCTGTTTTCTGATAGTATGTGAAAGTTCTGTACTGTGATCTGGCAAAATATGAATTGATATCTGTAAACTAAAGTTCCCCAAAAAGAAAAAAAAACCCATTGGTACTCTTGTTGAGATCCCATTGGAGAGTGCAGGTGCTTATGAGTGCCCTACTGACACTCCTAATCATGGTATTTGTCTTCAGTTGCAACATGCTCTGATGGCAGAATCCCTGGCACAGCAACCCATAGATACCAGTCCTCTAAAACTCCGAATGGTCCTTCCCTGCTTACAGGCTGACAGTCCCAATAGTTGAAGATTCTCATACCTACTGGAAAGCTTAATTATGACCTGTCACCAAGGCTCAACTGGGTTTTCCAGGAGTCTTGAGGTGGCAAAAATAAAGAATTGCTACAGGTAAACTTGTAATTGTTTACTTCACCAAAGAACTTAGTGGCTGTTTTAACAAATCAAAAACCACACCCTTAATTCCTAATTGGAAAAAATGTACATTATAATATTGTGATTGGCTTGACAATTTAAAATTAAAATGGAATGAAGTTGTTCCAGCCATTTCTAAGCAATGTAGGTGGAGCACACACAAAGTTTAAAACTTTAAATAAACTGGTCTTGAGTTAACCAATGACCGCTCAGTACTAATAATGAATTTGACATATGCCTATCTTTATTTTACTGAAGAAAAGTATAAGATAACATGGAATGACCCTCTTTGATTTTTATGTCATGATTGCTGGTGTTATCTTTGTTTTTGTTTGTTTCGTGCTTTTTTCTTTGTACTATCGTCGGGAAGGTAACGACGTTCTTCTGGCCAATCAGGTGTCTTTCCCTATCTTGTCTGGTTATCAGTTGATTGCTTGGTGTGGCCGATTGTGGCGAATTGGTTTCAGGTGTGTGAGGTCTTTATATTACCCAGGGCTTCAGCATCTCTTTGCGTTAGTGTCGTCTATACACTTCACCGGTTTTGGCAGAGATTTTGTCCGCTGATTTTCGGCTTAGTATGCCTTGTATGTAAGTATAAATGTAGGAGTTCTTTATTTTCTTTTTCTTGCAGGATTGATCCCTGTTCACCCGCCGAAGAACTTTGGTGCTTAAGTATCTGCGTGGTACTTCGCAGTTTGCTCTTTGTATATTAAGAGCTGTTAGTTTTATCACTCCTGAAGTCTTTGTTTCTTTTTATTTATCTTAGAGTTGGGGTTCTCCCACAGGAGTGTATTTTTGTTTTGTTTTAGGGATTTGTTCCCTCTGGTCTGTCTCCTTCGAGACCTTATTGGTTGGGGAATTCGTTCCTTAGCTTCCTTATCAGTCCTCACATTTTAAGTGATAATGTTGGCTGGAAATGTGCAGTTCTCCATTCAAAAATCAACCATTACATTACAGGACATTGCTAAAACATCGCTGATCACTTACAAAAAGAATTTTAAATGTAAAATATCTGGACACTACTGAGGGTAAAGGGAGAGGCCAAGGAGTGTGTCACAGCCAAGTTTAATTTATTACTGTTGTCTTATGGCAGCCATATTTATACTCCATAGGAACCTCAATAAGAGACCGGTATGAAAATGGAATTCTTGAAAAGATATGTTCCATTGAATTAATTAAAAAAGAGGTTTCTGTTGAAATTAAAGAAAATATAAGAACTTGGCTCCAAATCACATTTTCCCCTGATCCATCCCTGCTATAAATTAACCATGTGTTACCAGTCCCCAACCTTGACCAGTTGAAAAGCTGACCCTGGGTGTTTTCTGAGTGTGTTTTCTGATCCTGGGTGTCGTCTGTACTTATTAGTTGTTTTCATGTTCTTGTATAAGAACGTAATCTGATAAGAATGTCATCTGTGGTTTGTTCCCTTGTGTGATTTGTTCTCAAGGTTATTAGTCAGAGGAGTAATTAGAAACTTGATTCAGAGCCACGCCTCCCTAAATGTGCTTGTGCAGTCAAAAGAACAGGTTCGATCTCCCCTGTGGTGACACACCTCTTCCTGAAGATGTATTCTGTTCCATTGGTGACAGCTCTTTCAAGGGTTGAGGGCCTCACTCGCCATGCTAGCGATAAGGAGATGGTCCCCTGGAATCAGCTGGAGCTTTCTGGCACCATAGCTACTGTATCCGAACAGAGCACCACCCTTCCCTCTTAAAGGACTTTCAGGCTGTCTTACAGAGAGCAGCAGCTAGAGTGGGCCTCCCCCGGCACCCACCCCTTCCAACCAGCTGTTTTCCCCGGTCTACAAAGTGTCTGACAAAGTTTGAAGCAAAGTTTACAGCTGGTTCCTGTCTTTACAGGGCTACATGCAGCTCACATGGGGCAGATTTTATTCGGCTAAGGCAACCGTGGCCTTTTCCATGCCTTTCACTATCGTAGAAGACCACGAGAGGCTGCATACTAAAGGGGTTCCATGGCTCAAGGACTGTCAAGGCACTCACCCCCCCCCCCCCACCAGCACCAAGAAGCCTCTCCCTACCTGATCTGGGTAGATTTTAGCTACCCTCTGAAAATGGATGTTCATCTACGGGTCCTGCCTCACTGAATTCTTCACACTCGTCCTCCCAGGATGCACCGAAGGAGCTGAGGAAGAACATAGGCACAATCTTTCACCTCACCATGGTGATAGTGCAGAACTTTGGGTGGATTATGAGCTCCTCACACACTTATGGTTAAGCATAAGCAGGTGCTTCCTGAGGCAAGGTCCCCTGCTTCGGTTTCTCTTGACAATCTCTTTGGCCCATCAGTGACTGGAAGAATTGCAAGGTTTATTTGGCCGGATGAGAGCAGGTCTACCCTACTCTTTCCCTTGCCTTCTGCCACAAAGGCACAGGGCTTAGTGGCCTCTCAGTAAAAAATGGGCTTTCTTCCCCCTGAAAAAAAAAACCCCCTCAGGCAAAGTTAGCATCTACGCCCAGTTGAAAGTGAAACCGGGCTTGACTGCTACTATGTTAGATAGGCGCAAACTCAAAGGCCCAGGCCACAGTCGGAAGCGCTCTCAACGAAGTGTGCGTTCAGCATCAGTGCCTGAACACAGAAGTGCACACCAACACTGTGCTGAAATCAGAGCAGGCCGTGCTTTATGGTTAGCCCTTTTCCAGTTTCTAGGAGTAAGGGGAAAAAATATACCCCCACATCTAAGCACAATCGTGTGATGAGTTCCAGCCAGGAGTAGTTTACGCTTGTAGATCTGAAGGACTCTTCTTTACATGTTAACATTTTGCAGCATCATCGGCGCCATCCCTGTCTCACCTTTCAGTGGAAAGTTTGCAAATTTACCAAACTCCTGTTTGGGCCGTTGCTGGCAGGCATGGGTTTTGAGATGGTGTGTGTGTGTGTGTGTAGTGTGTGTGTAGTGTGTGTGCTGCTATCAGGGCAGAAGAACATTCATACAGAGGAGCAGAAACATCTTAGAACCCTTTCCAGGAGTAAGCTACCGGGCACACCAAGATATCCCGATATCCCATATCAAAGAATCGGGATTCACAATCAATCGAAAGTATTTTCACCCCAAGCCAGAGCGTTCAATATCTAGGGCTGAATCTGAATTCTGGGATTGAAATTCGTATCAATGACGGTGCACCTCTCTCAGGAGAGAGGGAGTCTCTCCCTGTGCTCACCAGTTTCTCTGAGACAGCTGCATCACGGTTATGCTACAGTTAACGGAGGCAGAATTAGCTTCTTATGTCTTGTTGGTGTTGCTATTGCATGAAAACAGAGCTGTTCTGGCTCAGGCAAATGAAATTCGACCCCATGAGAGACCATACAAAGCAGTTTCACATCTCGCAGTTAATTGGCAGAGCTCTGTCCCACTGGAGAAATACCCAGACGCTGAGTTTCAGTGTGCTGACTAGAAGCATCTCTTCTCATGCTCCTATGTAAACAGACGCCTCCACGAACGATAACGGTATAACAGCGAGCGGGTTATGGAACCCTCCTCTGCCTCATATCAATGAGCTGGAGATTGCGGTGGCGTGGCTTGTGTGACAACATTTTGCACCCAATGCTTGGGGAAAGCACGCTCTTTTCAGGAGTGCCAACAAAGCGATAGTCACTTGTATTAACAGGGCAGTGCTTCATGCCAGCATCTACACCAGCACCAGGTGGCAGTAAGGATGTGGAATTTTGGCCTTAGAAACAGAGGATGGCCGACATAGCCCTGTTGTTGGACCGGGCCCTGTGATGCCTTCTGCAGGCCAGTTTTTCATGCCCATCCACTCAGGGTGTACCTCTCAAACTGGTCCCTGTCTGGCACAGGATCATGAAGCAGGGATAAAGCGATAAAACAATTCAATATTCTTGCTATTTTGACTGCAGTGGAATATTCGTGTAAATGGGTGATGTTCTAACCCTGGTGCCCTGTAACTGTAGTGCTTAATTTGTGCAGAGACTACATGATAAATATGTGTCTTTTTCTACCTTAAGGTGTATGTCTTTGCCAGTTTCTGTCCGCCTCCTGGTGAACGGTTTTCTCCAGGGCATCCAGCACCTGAAATCCACTCCTTTTTTCCTGCAGTGGTACTGAGAGCTTTGAGCTCCTTTCAAACCACATAAGAGCATAGATCGGAGGGCTTTGTCTTTTAAACTGGCGCTGCTAACTGTGCTCATTTCAACTCAGCTTGTAAGTGATTCATGCACCTTTTCTGTGCAACCAGGCTGCCTTTTTCTTGTCAGGAACTGACAGTTATGCTGCAACTCACATATATTGGACCTGGCAACATTTCAGCCCGCAGCTTATGACAAAGAGGGAGATACTGTACTCCATAAGCTCTGCCTAGTGCGAGCTCTGTTGGTAGATATGCGACACTGGCAGCATAGTTGACAATCAAACCAGCTTTTTGTGTCCTCCGGTGCTGCTGCTTGTGGGAGAGAAGTTACACAACGTGGCTCTCCTATTGTCCCACTGGTGCAACTATCCTGAAAGCATGTGCTATGAAAGCATGGGTAGGGGTTCACGCCCACTCGTGAATAAGACACAATCTTATATACTTTATCAAGGGGTAAGTGTGCAGGATGTTTGTAGGCTGCAGCAGCGTCTTGGAGTTCACCATGTGCCTTTACGCGGTCCCATATGTAAGGTGCAATGACACCGTGTGGGTCTGTGCTCAGCATCCGCGCAAAGATAGCTGTTGCTGTTTTATACATGCGTTATATCTGAGTAGTGGCTAGAAGCATGCTTGTATATTGACCAGCTCAGTTGAGTAGTTGATAGCTGGTTTATAAAACTGACTACTGGGGGTGGTTTTGGCTTCTCGGTTTGTCCCATCTCAGTATTTCACCACTGTATTTAAATCCATTTATTTTGATTGGATAAGCATTGTTGTGAAGAGCCAATGGCTTATCATTGCAAAACATTTGATATGTGTAGCTATCTTTACATATGTTAATGTTGCTGGTCCGGTATTTAGTTACTGCATGCTGCACACTAAACTGCATGAGGTTCAGCTAAAATTTTCAAAATGGTAGAAAGTCCAGAATGGCGGAAATCATGTGTCTTTGAGGTAGATTTGTTCCTAATGGTAGGAGGTATAAATGTGAAACTGTCAAACAGGGCACAAGGTGAGGGCTCAGAAAGATCAAACTTTCATTATGTTAACTAATTGTTTCAATTGAAACAAGACACACTTCTCATTTAACCTCATATGCCATATTGTGCCTTATTTTTTTGGGCATTTTTCACTTTTATTTGATAGTGACAGTGGAAGTGAAAGAGAGGGAGGATGACATGCAGCAAAGGGCCTGGGCTGGGTTCGAACCCAGGCCGCTGGTGTAAGGCCTTGCCCTTATTTGACATGTGTGCTAGTGGATGAGCTACCAGCACCACCAATGCCATATCGTAACTGAAACAGGAGTCTACCAACTTTGGTTTATCTCAGATCTAACCAGCTAAAAGTTATTTGAGGTCAAAGGTGAGGAATAAATTATAAAATAAAATGAATCCAAACAGAAACCGGGGGGGTTTGGGGTGGGGGGGGGGGGGGGGCGGTCTGGAGGTGCAGATGTCCCTAATAACTGAGGCCTTCTTTGTGTTACCTCTCACAGAGAGCTCTCACAGCGATAACGCCGGCTGATAATAGCTGTGCACTTGGAATAGAACTGAAAATCATAATTACCCGACAAAAGCCATCCAGAATAAAATCATCAATAATGGCTTCATTTAATAGCGTGCGATTAAGAAGTCTGATAGCCATTATGTCAGGAACTGGCTCTTTCTCAGCTCACTCCTTCTTTAGTACCGTACACTTAATGAAGCTCCCCTTGTCCTGAGATGAGTCTTCTTTTCTCCCTTTTCCCCTTCATTTGGACAAAGAGGAAATCCAGTTATGTAGCTGTTTTCAGTCTGGGAAGACAATGGAAGGGAGCCGAGTTTGAGTGAATTATAGGTTTTTGCCGCAGTGAAATTAAAATGACAAAGGAGAGGGATCTAAGGCTGGATCCCGCTTTTAAATCATTCCAATGGGATGTCATTAGCAAATGGAAGAAGATGGTGCAATGCAGGGTAACAATTCACACTCTGAACTTAAAACCACCCTGTTCCTCCCACTCTCACCTTTTCTCATCCCTCTCTTTTCCCAAGTTCTGTGTACGACCAGGCTTCCATCCGGTAAGAACCTCTGCGAAGAGATCGGGAAGGTGCGTGTTTCTCACGGATGTGGACAGGCTTTTATCTGACTGGGGTCAGGCTGACAAAAGTACATACAGTGGGACAGATCATGGTTAAAGAGAATAAAGCACGGAAAAAGAAAATCCAAACGCAAATGTGCACATGTAAAACTGTAGATATGTTGTACGGATAGTGGTAATGAGATGACTAAGGTTTGATGTTAAAAGTCAGCGATGAGGAGGTGTAAGTCCTGGGCATGTTCAGCAGACGGAGGCTGCAGCGCGAAAGAGGCAGTCGTGAGGTGGAGACAGCGCTGCTGGCGGGCAGAATGGTGTAAAGATGAGGCTTATTAAAGCCCCGCTTGTAACGAGGGGTCAGGGCAGATGCTGTTTCTCCCTGCAAGGCGTCCATGCAAGGCAAAGTTTCTAATGAACAGCTGTTTTGTGCTCTGAAAAATAATCAGCTCACGGCTCAGCCACATCTTTTCAGGAAAAAACTAAGACCAATATCACATTTTTATTACCCTAAAAAATGTATTATTACATTTATTACATTATTATATTATTACATATTAATTTTTTTGTAATTAATTAAATTGCTGAATGCGTTGATAGGAATGAGCAGTCTGGTGGATCAACCCAGATATATCCACTTGCAACTGAAACGCTTTAAAGAGGTTTATCGGACAGTGAAGACAAAACTCAGAGTCTAGACTACAGACCTATTCTTCTACCTAAACAAACAGTAACTCACAAAAGACATAAGAATATGAATGGATCACAGAGTAGATGAATGAATGAAATGAAGAATACCCAATCCATTTGTCTATCTCTCCTGAGGAATGTCAGGCAAATATCAGCCAAACACCAAACATGAATCATCCAAATGTTGCGATGCAGATCTCCGAGGAACCGAGCTCTCGGAAGAACTATCCCGAAAAACCGAGAGAGGAACTGAACACAGAAACTGAGCAAAACAGAGCAGATCTGAATAATATAGAGAGTCTAAACTGAAAGAACCTGAGCTGTTGAAATTGAAAGACTAAGCTAAGCAGAAAAAACTGAGAACTACACTAAGAAAACTGAATAAAGAGGCCGATTCAAGGCCCAACATAAGAAGGGGCTCTCCGCTCCTCCCTGGCCCACGCATAATTAATTACACGGTGAGTTATTCAAGGTTTATTTTTGCACTTACAAGCCAAATCAATGGGAACACAGGTGATCTTTCCATAGTTATCATTTTGATAATCTGTTCTTTATGTGCCTTGAAATGGCACCGAACATTAAGGCTGAGAGAGAGAGGAGTTGGCCCCTCTGCCGTTGATGGCTTCCTTTGTTTCTACCTATTTACTAAAGTAACCTCTAGGCTGACCAAAAAAGGCAGAGCACTTGGATATTATGTTATAAAGGTTTGGTACCTTAGTATTTAAAATGAGACCAAACATGGCTGTGGGGAATATTTATCAAGGGATGCTACGTTCGGAGGGCACATCAGCGATTACCACGGTACAAGGAGGGTCTTACCATGCCCAGTTCCGCTCTTAACTGGTAAGACTAAATCCATATTATTCATTGATAGTGTGGTGTTTTAAGTGGGTTTGATAGGGATTTTGAGAAAATGGCTGTTGATTTTAAGTAGATAAGTGATCTTTAGTCACTGCCTTGCAGGTATTCTGATGGTTGTGAGTAATTTTTCACTCCTGATCTCTGTTGGCTTATCCTATCTTCTCTTTGTCTGATCCTGAGCAGGGCAAATGACCATAAAGGAAACCGAACAGGGCAAGAAACCATAAAATGCATGTTTTTTCTTCCAATTATTCTACACTTTATATACCATGACTCTACGCTGTCACATCTGAGCTACAAGCCCACCTCCCTAAGCATTATACGACATGGTATCCTCTGACATACAAGCCTAGCTCCTGATCTGTTATACTACACTGTAAATTCTGAGTTACAAGCCAGATCCCCAGCCTTTATATGACACCGCCACCACTTCTGTGCTCTTATTCAGGTGCTAAGCATCCCATGTACAGACCCACTGCAGCAAAGATAGGCATTGCTGAAAAAGACAGAATGCCGTTTTTTTTTTTTTTTGGAGGGATGAGGCAAAGCACTGAAGCTCGGGTAAGATTCTTTATTGGGTGGTTGAGAGGGGCAGTTAGTCTCCAACCTAGTTGGAGGTGCCACCTGCCTCACCTCAGACCCCCCACCCCCCCACCCCTCCCGGCCCCAGCCACCCCCCAGCCTCACAATTCACACACACCTCCTCCTCCCCTTTAATTACTAACTACCATGTCACACCATGCTACAATATGCTGAATACACCTCACACAGCCTCCCCTTAAATCAAGCGCCACCTTCCCTTAAATCAGGCGCACCTACGTCTCCCCTTAAATCAGACAACGCTCCACCTCTCCTTTAATTACACACCTGCGCCTCTACATCACCCCACGTTCACATACAGCTTCAACACTTACAGTGCAGCTCAGTGGAGGTCGTTACGAGGAAATGCAGAGACGGTATATTATTACTGTATCAATCACACACAGGGTTGCACATAGTAGCACAGACACACACACACACACACAGCCTCTCACAATGAGAAATACTTGCACACTTCAGGCATTTGTAAGGAAGGAGTTCATTCATGAGGGGAAGGAAGGTAGGTAACTCGTATGTGTTTCCTTCACAGTTATTTCATTTGTGATGCATCCCATGTATGTTACAACCAGGGAATTGATTTCCACTCCCACCACGTTGGAATCCACCCTTCGTCTAGTGCGACAGGGTATAAAATCTGCACTCAGAGGTCTATGAGTTGTTGTAGCCCGTAGCAACACTTAGAGGTTAAAGGGACTTGTTGCAGCTCACACTTGGATCACAGCGGTCTGTGACTTGTTGTAGCCCGTAGCAACATTTAGCGGTCTGTGACTTGTTGTAGCCCGTAGCAACATTTAGCGATCTGTGACGTGTTGCAGTCTCTGGCTACACTGAGTGTTCCTGCAACCTAGATCGGCTTGAGTGACTTCAGGGATCCTAGGGAAAGTACCTGGCTCTGTATGCAGAGATGTTTTACATGTATTCCAAGAGGACCTGATCGCAATGGAAAGCTCCTGCATCTCAGACTGTCCACACCGGCCACCGCTGGGTCACACGCTTAGACAAATAGTAAATGGTAGGAGACATGGACACTACAGACTGGAGATGGAAACATTATTATGAATATGAAATGTGACAATGTTTATTGCAGAGCACAAGATTAGTTATCATAGCATGAAGATGTTACACACAGAAATAACAACAAGACGAGGATAAACAGTGCAATATGCACCCCACATTGTTTCGGAAATGACTGTGGCCACCAAGCAATGCTCCCCGAATGTATCACTGAGCTTCCCTTAAATACCATCCTGAGAAACCCCTTCCACTCCCCGATGTCCTTCAGTCATCCAATAGGATTCTGCCAGAAACACTCTGCCACCCTCTTTTCCTGTTGGCCTGCCATGAGTCCTCACTTCAGGGGCAAAATGAATTGAGTGGCAGTTGGTCTTTCAACCTTCTTCCTGAATGGGTGGGAGAATCAAAAAAACGGTAGCTGTTAGTCAGTAACTTTTATGGGAGGCGTACATTTATGATTACAGGTGACCCTCCCCCTGAGCCCCTAACCCCGCGATGCGGAAAAATGGCATAAAATCTTCGGCCCCCTTAGGTGAGCATGAGAGTGTAGCAAAGTGAAGCTAGCACCTCCAGCTAGGGGTTTTGCAGGGGAGCTTTGAGCATTGTAAACCAGACTGAAGTTCTGCGCTGTCTAGTGGTTCACCAGTTTCAAGGGACAATTTCATTTTAAAAGGGAGTTACTTCATTGTTTGCTGCCGACCCACAAAAAATCGAAGCCCCGTTGTGGAAAGCCGCGATGTGGGAGGGTCACCTGTATATCTGTATCTGCGCTCCCATGCCAACCAGAATGAACTTCCTGTAGGGACTTCATCCTGATCTATATACATATAGACACTCATTTATTTACAGACGTATACACATACAGACATACATGTTTGGGGAAATACGTACAGATGAAAAATATCCCAACACCCATCAGTGACAGATGTATCCACGCTCATTCTTTTACACTCAAACCTACAGCCCATATCGTCGACATACCCCTACTCTTTCCCAGTGTTTATTGTCCTTTCAGCGATGCAGTGACTCGCTGTGCTTTATGGCAGGGTTGTCAAACTCCAGTCCTGGAGGGCGACCGTGTTTGCAGATTTTTGTTCTTTCCTTTCGATTGGCAGCCATTTTAGGCCTTGGAAACCAGGTGTGTGGACCCTTTAGCCAACAGGTGATTTTAATTAATCAACTGAGTGCTAAAACACACCGGAAACCAGCTACCACTGCGGCCCTCCAGGACTGGAGTTTGACACCCCTGCTTTATGGGCTCCACTGTAAAGTCCTCCCTGTGCCCACATGACCTCATGTAGGGTCACCCAGAGACCAGCATCGTCCCTCTCCTTCGGTGTGACCAGCTGGGCTTTATGAGCACCAAAAAAGAGTCTTTCCGGGGCCACATGACTTCACATGGGCCCAGCTTTGTCCTTATCCAATGGTGTGGCCTGCTGGGCTTAATGGGCCCTAATGAAGAATTTTTTCTGTGGCCACATGTTATTACGTTGGGGTCACCTAGAATCCAGGTTCCCATCCAGGCTGCCATGAATTGGGGGTAAATTTGCACCCCACACATTAATATACATTTATAAACAAACACATCTATGTATACACAGGAATGCGTATGCACGTGTACGTTCTCTCTGTCACTCTCTCTCTGTCACTCACACACACACATACACACACAGTATGGGTGGCTTTCCTAGGTTTATAAGCTGAGAATAATGTGCTCTGGCAAGTGGTGCTGGTTCTCTCTTGATGAATTGGATGAACCCTGCTTGAGAGCAGAGCCTGTCATGGGTGATATTCACAAGTACAAAACACAAGCCACCACCACACTGCATAAAACATGCACTTTTATTGAGTATAAAAATTTCTCAGCTGGCGATCCTGTTTCATAAGACATTTGGGTCACAGCTATTGGTGCTGCTAGCTTGTTATAAAACCACTCTTAAAAACCAGAAGGCTTTAGGATCCAATGCTGTCTAAAATACAACAATTATCCTATGTAAAAGTAAACTACTGACATTCAGCTGTTTCATTGGGCTGTATATGTTAACTGTGTGATTTTGCATGAGTGCATAAATAGTGTGCATACACACACACACACACACACACACTCACCCCTGGGTCATTGCTAAGGGCCGTCAGTGATGGATCAAGGTTGCACAGCTTATTAAATATATAAAATCAGTGGAGAGTTTGAGGTAAATCAAAGAGTCCATTTCGATTCTATTACTTTCTAAGGGAAAAAACGAATCACAAAATGACTTTGTAAGGTATCGCCTGCTCAGGAAATAGATACATAAGAGTCACATGGAGATTACCATCAACCAGTACTCACAGACCGCGCTGGGTGGAGAGACGGACTGTGACCTTGCACAGAACCTGAACGATAACGAGAGAAGCACTAAGCAACAATTACTTTTCACAGTTAGCCCCCCACCGTTAATCATAAACACTTCCACCCCTCCTTTAATTACCCATACCTCCACCTCCCCTTTAGTAGGGACACAGCTCCACATGCCCTTTAATTACCTACCTTCATCATCCCTTTGATTCATCTTTCCCTTTAATTACATGCCTCTCCTTTAATTACTCACCTCCACATTCATATTAACTATAGATTGACTGTACACACTAATCATACTCTGCCAGAACAGAACATACACGCACACTTGAATTATACACAAGACATACACACATTTTTTAATTATGCAAAGAATGGGAACAAGTACATGCACACACACAGTCGCATGCGTGCACTTTAATTGCGCGCACAAAGTACGTTCCTCCCTCTCCAGTTTAATTAAGCACACTGTACATAAACCCTCATTTGCTCCGAGCCGCTGTCTAAGATACAGAACAGTAATAAACAACTAATTATAACTTTATTGACCCACTGCAGCCCTCACTTAATTATAAAAAATTAATAGAGAAACAGACTGCCAAACATCATATTGAAGTGTGAACCCATTTCCTTCATTAACCCTTGTTGATGCTGGCTTGTCATCCAGAAAAAAAACAGCAAATGATTAATGCTGGCCCAGGGTCAGTATATAGGATTAATTAATTGCTTTTGTCCAGAAAATCTTATCACAAGAACAGTCTATTAAAAGGACATTGCGGATGGAAAGAGGGAAGGTTTTATATATACTCAGCGCCACGGTGTAATGAAGACACCAGGATGAAGAGGTCTGGCTAGTAAAAGCTGACACCGATAATGAATACTGTCCCACACGGCACTGATTAAAGTGTTAAAGCGCATAAAATACACCACAGATTCTCGAACCGGGGGGAAGAGGGAGGTTCGCAGCCTTGCCGTCTCATGCAGTGTTTTGAAGGGTAAGTGGTGAGGTCAAGTGAAACCCCTTTTCCCACAAATTTTAATCAGCTTTTCCATTTTCACACACGGCTAATCATGGAGAATCGCTGGGGCCTCCCATTGGTTCAGAGCTTATCACTGACAAGGAATGCTGTTTGATTGGGCGGAACAGTCATGGATAAAAACGGCAAGCTCCTCACATCAGATTAATCCCACGCATCAATGTTTAATGAACTCATTGTTGGCAATAATGATGGACGGCCTATGGCTTATGGCTTTTGGATTCACCGTTGCTCAGAATATCTCGATTATCAAATTTTTACAAAGGCTGCTAGGCACCCTATCAAATAAGCACATAACAGCGTGTTTCCCCATAGCACACTGCCTACGAAGGCCTCTATATATACCATTTTGGTCGTTTAATTTTTTTAATGGAGTGTTGTAAGAGATAAGAGTATGCATGTGTGTGTGTGTGTGTGTGTGTTTGTATTTGTACGTTATGTCTGCATTTAATCATTTGTCAGGTTATGGTTCACATTGAACATGTCTGTCAGTATATTAACATATGTATTTGTCCTGAATTCTGGAATAAAAATTATTTACACATTTTTAGTATTTCTCTGGTTGTAATGCATATGGCAAAAATACAACAAATACAATACAATACTACAAATAGGCTACATAATGGCCCATATTTTTATCTTATGAAATAATGTTGAGTCAGACACCCCTGTATGTTGATTTTCATGAACACAAACAGGGTGTTTTTTAATACTTTGTTTGAGAGTTCTCACTTGCTGGGAGCTGGTGAAATGTTGAATTGAAGGTGGCTATGTGCAATTCTCCATGATGCAAGAAAAATCCAGCCACAGTGGAAAGAGGAGGGGGGAACATTTGCACCTAATGAATAAGATATGAGGTAGGAAAAGTGTTGCGCTGTACACTCATTTTAAAAAGATCGACTGGAACATGCCGTGCCACCTCACAAAGCCTCCATGAATCTCTATCTCCGAAAACAGAGCAGCATGACTTTGCTAAGCAGGTATCATCACAGGGCAAAGTTACCCTCCCAGAAAAACATGTCTGACCTAGACTCTGGAAAAAATGAAAAACAGCATCTGTAATGACCGCGATGGGAGAGGCTAAAGTTTGTCAAACTCTGAGATTTATCACACACACGAAATAGTTCAGCTATCCCATTTTATGTGCAGAAATGCACCATGGGTGTCAGGAATATATCTTTGGTCTTTTTATGTAATGAAATTCGCAGGTGGCAGTAACCGAGGCCTGATGGACGGTATAGTGCTCCTAGTAAAGTGCTGAGTGAGTGTAAATGGAAAATAGTTACGAGTAAGTTCCACACTGACAAAAGGAAGTATTATTTAACATAAAGAGTTTGTTAAATGAAATAGGTTGCCAGGTCATGTAGTTGAGGCAGAGCTGTGTTCTGTGTCCTGTGTTCAAGGCCAGACTCCACAAAGTCTTGGATATTCTTTAGCTGAAATGGTGACCTTAGCTGGGCCAAATGGCCTGTTCTCATCATGACATTTTCCTATGTTCTTATTCAGTCCATTCACGTTTACACATAGAATTTTTACGACGCCCATTTTAGTATTTTATAAGTGGTTTAAATTATTTGTAATTATTCATTATTTCTGCATTCTGTCCTTTATTCCTAGTATCCCAGTTGTTGCAGATCATATACATAAACAGAATTAAGAACAACCTCCCAGTCTGTCCCTTTGTTTCCCAATATATACCTTTCCTGGTCTTGAACGTACAGCCTTTTATCCAATCATCTACGTTATGCTGGTTTTCTCCGTTCACATCCAGTGACCATTCCCTCACCTTACCCCACTCTTTAGACCTTACACATGTGCAAAAAACAATAATCAACTGTCCAAAATACAACAGCAGCCCACAAGACAACAGAAAGGGAAAATATACAAAAGAACATTAATACAGTGACCTCCAATATTGCTACCTCTGGGCCATGGTAGTACTGGGTTCTCCATATTTGTAGTTTCACATGGATCTTTGGCCCATATACATCAGCGGCCACTACAACACACAAAGCAAACACAGCCTGTGGACCTGTTTGGGACCTCCCTCCCCACTCTAACCCCCACCCAAAAACCATTCCCACCCCCCTTAAATTATTTAATAATTGTATTTTTTTTTCTCCTCTTATAACCCCTTACTCACACTTAAAGTAATAGGAGGATGCAACTATGAACTATTTTATTAATATTTTCAATGCTACTGTAAAATTGTCACCATTGGCAGCTGCAACTATGTGGTACCTAGTACAACGGTTGTTATCCTCATTATTTCCATTACCATCATCATCATTATTCTTACTGCACATATATGCATGTACCTATACACATATACATGCTTAAATATATATACACACCCATATACACGTATACATTAATGTATATTTATTTGATTTGAAATACTTGAAAATGCTGACCGGAATTCAAAATTACCAGCCGGGGAGTTAAATCTGTCAGCCCTGAGGATCATACAAACCTGTTTATAAACAGTGCCAAACTTGCATAATAATTTGGTGCACCTTTGTTTGGAACATGCGCTGTACTGTAACTAATGAACGGACGGCTGTGTGGCAAGTCAATATCTCAGCGCCACATCGGATTTAGATGGAAAGAATGACCAGCTGTGTCAGCCCTGCCTCACAGTGTAAAAGTAGAAGTGGCAGGTGATGACCAAGAGGGACAGCAACGCTCCTGCAGGGGAACTTCACATTTTTACACATTTGCTATTCATGACAAATGCTCAAACCCCCCTACTTCGCCCCTTTTCCTGCTGCTTCCCAAAACCCAGGATACACCCCACTGGGGAGCAGAGATATTTTGCGAAAGTGTGTCCGCTAACGGCTAACAAGTGCACCCTCGTGTTTTTTTCCACGAGCTTCCGTTTCGAAGGTTTCAGAGAGTTCGCACACGGTGACATTGTTATATTGAGATAAGCTGTTACGAGATTTTGTCTTATTTTCAGTTTAAGGACTCTGGTGAGCAGACTATTGAATAAATGAAAAGACGTGGTTCAAGAGACTGTGCTGCAGGTCATTTTAGAATCCTAATGATTTTAAACACAGAATATTCTCTCCAAGACAAGCACAGACACCAGCGTTCCACAGCGTCACACACAAGAATGCAATCATTTGAAAAAAAGTGCTTTGCCACAAAGAGGAACCTCTCACTTCAAGGATTGCTGTTCTCTAAGAGCTGTGCTTTCTCAAAATCCTCAGGTTAGCAGGAGAAAAGACATTTCATGGATGAGAACGCACTTGTTATTCGAAGACAAAACAAAACACTTCCGACTGAGGAGCAGCAACTTATGGCTGTAAGATCCTGTATTTGTAGCTAATTCATGTTAGATATGCCATTAATTGAAAACTCTGCTGTGTTTTTAAACATTTTCCAGCTGTGGTTTTGAACTTCTGATTATGAATCTATGCAATTCATATACATGTAAACACTGTTAGCTTTTATGAGAACACATATCCAACCAATTAGCCCTATGAACATTAATACATATGAGCTTAGGAGTTACAGTAAGCCCATTTCCTCAAACAGTATATATACCTCCTCGGTCACAAGCACATCAATATGTACATAAATCTGTCAGGTGAGTGAGTGCATATGGAAAACCGCTTGCAGGGGATCCACTACTGAGAGACGCTTCAGGCAGAGTGGCAGCAGGAGCCGGGTGGGGAGGCCCAGTTGTGTGGATGACCCGTTTCGACGCCTCCTCTCTTCAGTGTGGTCCGCAGAGGTCAGCACAGAGTCCTGGGAAAGATGGTGACCATGAATAGACCACAAGCTATTTCATTGGGTTGTTTTTTTGTTTTGAGGCACAGAAGGCCTGGCATAGAGGTGGCAGCCGAATCACGTCTCACCCTTATTCATTTGTTTAGTGTGTTTGTGAGTGGACGTGTCCCTCCCTGAAGAGTGTGTTACCCCCTTGGGCAGCTTAGAGGGAGTCAGAATGGCAGTCACTATGTGGTGTGTGTGTAATCACAAGAGGACTTAGCTGCAGTGTGTGGTGTGTGTGTAACCACAATAGGACTTACCTGCAGTGAGTGGTGTGTGTGTGTAATCACGAGGGGACTTAGCTGCAGGGTGTGGTAGGCCTGGGTCGCCCTGTGGGGAGGTCTCTCGCATGGATGGTGCGAGAACTACCATAGCTGGGTGAAAAAGAATGGGAGGAAACATAAGCAAGGTGTGAGCCTTCCACATGCTTTCTGTTTATTTTAACAAATAATAAAAGAAAGTTCTGCTTTATTGTGACTCTGTCTCCCGGTCATCCGTGCTGGATAGATCTGTGTGTACCTGTCAGCGCTTGTGGCTCCTGACGATGTATTTTGTTCTTATAATCTCTCGTTCACTTAGGTCTCCGTTCACAGCCACCTGTGTTTCCAAGGATACTATATATCTGAAGGTTACATTAGGATAATGTTTATATATGTCTGGTTATAGTGACCAAAATTGAGCACGAGATATCATTCACTCCCAGGCAACAGTCTTGCCTCCAGGTGCTACATCTCTCACCAAGTTTTGGAAACCATGCATCTGTTTTTGCATTCATTTATTTTCGCCCTCAGATGTCCGAGGCTGAATTTGGTTGGCCCGAAAAAAAGCTCGCCTATAACATCATTTATTACAATATTACTACTGAAGAATGTTCTGGCTCCAAATTTCCCCGTCATATTGTAGTCCCTCTTACACAAGCTTGTGATTAGCCTGAGGTAATGAAAAAGCATATCTATGAAGCAGTCTTACGCCACAGCCAGACCTGGATCAAACACAAATACCAATTGCATATTTCTTTATATGAAACATTTGTTTTGTGTATTTGAATGATTTACAAATAAAAATCAGCCATAATGCAATGACTGGCATTATGACTCTGCCAGTCATAATTGCAGTTTGGTAAAACAGAGATTCGGGAGAAGAACTCTCAGACAACCTCTCTACCTATCGCACCCCTTCTGGTCCCTACAGGTATATAAACACCACGTACCTTTACCCACCATGCTCAGCATTTCCGGCATCCCACCTCCTCCCCATCTCCACCTTCATCCTCTCTTTTTCTAGGGGCGATTCATAATCCTAACTAATATTCCAATTTCTTTCAGCCAAAGGGAGGAGGGGTTTCCCTCTGCACGAGTATGGGACGACTCCTCCCCCTTTTGACGCCAAGCCCAAGTTCATTCTTTTCTATCCTTTATCAATAAACTCCTCTTAAATACTAAATCGTTGTCTGAGAGTTCATACTACTGAATGGAATGACTGGCAGACTACTGGTTTGTTTAGAAGTTGGAGGTACTGCGCTTTTAGTCTCCGGAGGCTAAAAATGACATTTTTCTCTACAAAACAATTTATAATGTGTAACCATGACTGCGCATAGATGCAACATGTATGTAACTCACATTTGTATTTTACTCCATGAGAGGGGCCAGCAGTGTATAAGAATCTTGACTGGCTTATGTATCTTCAAGGGCGATCAAAGTAACTTTTAGTGACGGATTATTTATTTATATTTTTTATCTCCTTCTCTCCTCTCCTCCACTCATTCCTCCCCTCCTTTCTTCCACATACTTCAAGGTAACGAGTGGTAGTGGGGGAGTGCAGGAAAGGAGGGGAGGAGCAAAAGTATTGGAATGTGCCACTGATGTCTGGTGTTGTGCATCCTCTTCCAGGAGGCGCTGTTGCCATGGAGACCCATGGAGCACCCCTCTCGTTTTGCATGGTGTATCTTGTTTAATTCATTCTGGGATTGTTGCAGCTCTGAGTGAAAACTGAAGACAAAACAAGAAGCCTTCCAATAACTGAAGTCCCTGACCTTAACTGTCTCTATCCCTCACTCACCTAAGGCAACAGGATCAGAGTGAAGCAACTAAATAAGTGACTTTAACTAGAGCTCAAATTTCTACATGAGCACCCATCCCATCCCCTGGTATACAGCACAAATACACCTTAATTCTATGCTGCAGAAACTTCATTAGGCCGTCCTGAATTAAGCCGCTCGCTTCCAACAAACCCTCGAAGTTGCAGCAGGCTCAGCCTCGGGGTTGAGTGGAGTGGGGTGTTGTCTAAGTGCACTTTGGTGTACGTACTGTGGCGAAGTAATGTAGGAGTCTCATTCTGAAACAGACATGGGAAGGGTTAAGAGTTCAAGAGGAGAACACGGAGGAGAACTTCGCCTCTTTATACCAACTCCCTCCTTTCTCACCCCCTGCCTCTGCTTTCAAACCTTAGATCTTTTTGTATAAAAACACATTTTACTGCAATCTTATTAGATGGCCATTAGCCCTCCTCCACAACCTCCCCATGTCTTGGGAGACTCATGGAAACAGCTCCAGGACACTGCCTTTTGAATACAAAACCACTTAGGCATTTTAATCAGTCCTTCATTTATAAATGTTGTGTACTAACCTTACCACTCCAGCATCTTAAACCACACAACATTTGCAAAAGCCATGCACAGAGCTACAGATTCTAGTATTTGAAAGCCCCGTATGTGTATTTGTCGGAACAGACTTGTCAACCAAGTGTGGTGTGATGCTAGAAGTGGTATACACAATAACACCTTTTCAAACATCTTATTGAAGGAGGAGAGCGAGGATTTACTGAAAATGTCAGAACTTTTCCAGCAGCTCCTTGTTCGAGGCGCATACCCACAGAACATAATGTCTTAGAATGGCCCAGTCAAAGCCCAGACTTCAATCCAAATGAGAATCTGTAGTGAGACTTGAAAGTCACTGTTCACAAACAGTCTCCATTCAATCTGAACGAGCTCGAGTTATTTTGCCAAGAGGAATGGGCAAAAACTGCAGTCTCATTAGATATGCAAACATTGTCACATGACTTGCTGCTGTAATTTAGCAAAAGGTGGTTCTATCAAGTATTGACTTGGGGGGGGGGGGGGGCGGTTGAATACTTGTGCATCAAACAGATGTCAGCTTTTTTGCTTTTTTTTCTTAATTATTTTTTGTGTCACAATAAAAATATTTTCACCTTCAAAGCACTGTCCATGCTGTGCTCATCAAATAATAAAAAGCCCAATAAAATCCATTTGAATGGTTGTAACACTGCACAATGTGGAAAAGGGAGTGAGTACTTATTCAAGGCACTGTATGTGTATGCGTTTGTTTGTTCTCACTCTGATTCTTCAACAGATGGCACTGTTGCCTTTCAGAAAAACATCGCTCTACCAAAAAGAATGAGAATAAATTCAAGTATAAAAACAACAACAACTTTGGGTTATGCGTTTTTGCTTTTTTGTCTTAATTATTCTTTGTGTCACAATAAAAATATTTTCACCTTCAAAGCTCTATCCATGCTGTGTTCATCAAATAATAAAAAGTCCAATAAAATCCATTTGAATGGTTGTAACACTGCACAATGTGGAAAAGAGAGTGAGTACTTATTCAAGGCACTGTATGTGTGTGCGTTTGTTTGTTCTCACTCTGATTCTTCAACAGATGGCACTGTTGCCTTTCAGAAAAACATCGCTCTACCAAAAAAAGAATGAGAATAAATTCAAGTATAAAAACAACAACAACAACAACAACTGCAATGATCAACCCCCCCCCCCCCCCCCCCCCCCCCCCCCCCCCCAGCACAACAAAAATAAAGTAACTGACATGTTGGGAGGGGGAAAGCTGAAGACAAAGTGGCCTGACTGTAAGGCCATTGAAGGAGCTCTGCGGGGCACTGTGCTGACGCTGAAGGGAGGGCATAGTGACTTGGGTTTCTTGGGGGGATGGGACAGTGGGCATGAGGGATATCAAGACCTTTGACATGAATAAATAGGAACCAGGAGTTGTGTGCACTTTGCTGGCCATTGCACAATGAGCCTGCCGTAGCCCTGCTAACAGTGAATGCTCATTGTTGTGCTAGCGTAGCATGGCTGAGTATGTGCTTGTTCTTTCACAACTGGATGTATAACAAGCATATGAATTCATTTAAAAATCTACATACGTAGCACCATGCTCCGCTCCCCATGACCAAATCCTGTTCCTGTTCTCATTGGGAGAGGAACATTTTGGAACCTTCACCCAACCAATCCAAACTGGGGTGTGTTTTAGCTCATGAGGGTGTATGCTTGGGTCTCTCGGGCCCTAACTTGCACCCGGTGCAACAGGGATCATGCACAATTTTTGTTCATTGCACATCCGCCCTCTAAATAGCATAAGTCGATGAGCCCACATGGATAAGTTGGTTTTCTGGAGGAGGCGTGATCGGGTGCAATGACGGTGCAATGAAATCTTTCAATTCACAATGATTGCGCGGAAGACCAACAAGTGGCTTTGATACTTCCATGAATACGCTTAAGATAATGAGAGGAATAGCGTGTAAGACAGTCATGTTTCCTAAAACAGAAGCCCCCCCCCCCCAAAACCCCCTTCTCCCAAAAAACAAAGTCAACACGTGACAGCATGTCACCATTTAGATTAGAAACATAACGCCAGTTAAAGTTTCCCCAACCTGTTTAATCAGGCAGCCATTCTGAGGTATTCGCCGTTATTGGCGGGGGAGAGCTGTCACCATGGAGCGTGTTATACTACAGCTCACGGCCCGCTACCGCTGCTCAGGGACTCTGCCGCTGTTGCCAGGAGATAACAGGGTCAGCGCAACCAATCGATACATCAGACACACAAAAGCCCTGCTACAAAGGACGCTGTGACACACATGCTTTTCAACATGCTACACATACACAATGCACTGCTTTCTGCTTAGCTGTGGTAAAAAAAAAAGCTCTTCGTTTCGCTAAAGTTCGGTTTTCTTCACTTTAAACTGCTGTTAAGGTAAAAGCCGCACAACATGTCAAATGTTTTTATCTGATTAACTGAATGTCCCTTGGGCATATAACACTGATATTTCCGGAAAATAATTGAAGTTTCTTATTTCACTTGAAAGAAATGGAACTTGATGCTAATTTATTGAAGAAATGTATTGATGTTCAATGACAAATATTATTGAAGATGTTATATTATAAAATGTTAACCAACAGGGGATGTTACCAAAAACTTTTTGCATGAGACATTCTTTGAACATTTTCTCTGTGTCTGTCTTGTGAAAATTTTTTTCTGAATGTTTGCGGTTTCTGATTGAACAGGCACAATGACACAAATAAGACAACAAAAAAAAAAATAAATAAAATTTAATTAAATTGAATTAAATAAGGAATGGAAAAAGACAATAATTCAGCCACTAAACTTTATGTATAAAGTCAACAACACCAGTCCAAGTATACAAGGTTGTCGATTGTCCCCTACGACATTGCAGTCAACATCTAAAATTAAAAAATCAAGACAACAAGGTTCGACAAGGTTCTCCCCATCCTTTCACAAATGACTTCTTGGAAGAAGTTACTCGCCAGAAAAATCTTTTCCACACATTTATCTGAATGTGTCAACTGATAGGTCACACATGTATAACAAGGAAAAATCATTAACGTTCATAAGTTTGTTACAAAGAACTGAAATGAGGACCTGGAGCAGCGAGGGACTCTCTGCTAGATCAGAGACTCTCAGCTGGTGTGCTGTGGCACACTTCTGAACCACGGAATTAATGGGAGAACAGTATGAAAATCAGATTAACAACCAGTATTAAAATATTTTATATAATTTCAATCATTATTAAATAGACTTGTATTACCAAGAGGAGGACACTGATGTGTGTATAAATATACATATATTACATTTCATAGAGGACACGCAGCTATATGTGTATCTATGATCCAAGCTCATTGCGCCATGATCCCAACTCATGACGCAGTTATCATTGTAAAATGCAGCTGGATTGTGTTGTTGACGGCGATGATATTGATTTTATTGATGTTGTTGATATCTGTCTGTTAATGATTCATCAATCCATGTCTGTATGCCTGCAACTTCCCCCTAGTTTTGTGTGTTTCTCTGTCTGTCTGTGCGCTACACATGCTTTTGATTACAGATTCCCTGTGCACCTGCATCGCCCTGCTCTTCTTCCCTGTTCTCGGCCCTGACGTTTGGTTGCCTGTTCATTCACCTGTTCTGCATCATGCCAGTTATACCCTGCCATTCCCTGTTTAGATTGTCAGTTTTTTTATCAGTGCTTGCTGTTTTGTTCTCGTCTGAACACCAGTTGTTTCTCTGTTCTGACTTGTGCCTGTTTTTGACTATGATTTTTGGCCAGCTGTTTGGACTGTTTTCCTGTGTTGATTTTCACCTCCCTTATGACTCTGATTCTTGTGTGCCCTTCTGGTTTGGACCCTGCCCGTTTTCTGGATTTGGAAATCGAGTTGCTGGAATCTCTTGCAACAAAACCCTTTTGATTGAACATCATTCTGGCTGGTCTGCTACTGAGTCCCTGTCCGTACCCTGACAGTCCATAAAAACCTGGACTGAATATAAGCCTGCACATAAACCTGTATCTGAAAGAATAGCAGCTAATATGTTTAGAAATATTAAATTAAAAATTAAATTAAATGAACTCAACTGTGGTAATGATAAATGTTTGTCTTTTGATGAATACCTAATATGAAATTGCTACCAGAACTGTTCTGGACAGCCATTCCATTTTATTATCATTTGAAACCGACAGACGTCTGGATTCTGTTTGAGAAATTTCCTAAACTAATCAGGCCTTTGATGCAATCAGACAACGGAGCTGAATTACTTATTTGAATTTGCTGTTTTACTGTTTATCGGTGATATGGCTCAGAAGTTTTTTCCACAGCAAACAAAGTAATTGTGACACGCTTATCTGATTCTTTCTCCTTTCCTTCGAACTTCCTTTCTTCAGAAGACCCTCATGCATATTAATAATAATGCTATATTAGTAGTATTTCCATTCACGTGCCCTAGCTGCTTCTTTTACTAAATGTGAAAAGAACTACACCGAGGAGCTAAAACATTATGACTGGACCGGAGTATGTTGGATCCAGAAGAAATGGGCAGGCGTAAAAACCTGAGTGACTTTGATGAGGGCCAAATCGTAATGGCCAGATGACTGGGTCACAGCATCTCCAAAACTGCAAGGTTTGTGGGGTGCTCCCGGTCAGTGGTGGTGAGTACCTACTGACAGTGGTGTAAGGACAGACAAGCCACAAACCGGTGGTAAGGTTTTTGGCGCCCAAGGCTCATCGATGTGCGAGGGCAGCTAAGGCCCTCTGGTCCTAACCGACAGAAGGGCTACTGTGGCAAAAGTTGCAGAAAATTTTATTGGTGGTTACGGGAAGAATGTGTCATAATACACAGTGCCATGCACCCTGCTGCATATGGGGCTGCATAGCAACAGACCAGGGAGACAATGCCCATGCTAACCCCTGTCCACCATCAAAAGTGCCTTCAATGGGAACGCGAGTGTCGAAACTGGACCTTGGAGCAATGGAGGAAGGTCACCTAGTCCCATGAGTCCCATTTTCTTTTTCATCACGTGGACAGCTGGGTACATAATGAAAAAAAAGACTCATGGGACTAGGTGACCTTCTTCCATTGCTCCAGGGTGCAGTTCCAACGCTCGCGCGCCGATTGAAGGCACTTTCACCGGTGTGCCGTTTACCTGGGGTAGTGACGGCACCAGGATGCATTGTGGGAAGAAGACAACCTTGTGGAGGGAATGTGATGTTCTGGGAAATGTTCTGCTGGAAAACCCCGGATCCAGGCTCCAGCTCGTAACTTAAAGGTCTTTAAGAATCTGCTGCTGATGTCTTGGCGCCAGATACCACAGGGCACCTTCAGAGGTCTTGTAGAGTCAATGTCTCGGTGGGCTGTTTGTGGCGGACCAACAGTGTTGGTAGGCAGGTGGTCATAATGTTTTGCCTCATCGTTATATATCACATTCTTTCCTACGTGTGAACAGGGCTTTGAGGGGAAAAAAAAAACTAAATTCCATTCCTTTAGTTGCAGAGGAGTGCTTGGGTTGCTTGGATTCTGGAACAGACTGAAAGACTGATCAACCCATTATGATTATTCTTTGCTTTGTCTGTATATTGCGCTCATGAAATATTCACAACATTCATAAACTCCCCCTTGGGACATTTATTTACACAAACCTTCCTGATACAAGAGGAAATTTCAAGCGCCAATCCAAAGCTAAGAAAAGATTGTGGATAATGCAAGTCAATATCCCATTATAAGCTGAGAGCTGGCACTTCCAACATCTTTGGGTGTAGACTTTGAAAAGCGCTGTGAAAAATCTGAAGAAAAAAAAAAAACAGAAAACAAACTGCCTTTGATTTCATATTTCATTGTGTTGCATTTCTCTGGTGTCTTTTCCATGCAATTTCATGCTTTATCATCCCGAGGCATTCATTTGAGTTTTATTGCAAAAATCAAAACAGGCATTAAAAAAACAACAATGTAACAGCTACCACCATTTATATACATTGGGGAAAATTCACCATAAATGTTTGATTTATATTACCAGAAGGTTTTAAGGTCCTCTGGATTTATATGGCACTGTGGAGCATGGTATTACTTTATCAAAGAAACAAACAAGCTGAAGAAAACTTCTATGTTCTTGCAATCATTGGTGTGATTTTTAAAGGGCCGAGCATGGCTTCAGTTAAAGCCCCATCTGTGATAGGGAATAGATGTGATTTCCTTCAGCTCTACTTGAAAAGCACATTTTACATCAACAGAGCGGCACAAAAATGCCTGTGTCCCAGCAATGTGTTTCTCTCTGTTTCAGTGAGATGGCTGTACATGGCTGGCCATAAATAATGTGCCCAGGCAAGCACATCCTGCAAGAGGCTACAGTAAAGAATCATTTCAGAATCGTTCCCAAGGGTCCTCTTCTGAAGAAAGTTATGGATGAGAAGACGCTTGTTTGAAAAGTATTAAACGGCAGTGCTGCCTTCCATTTTTTTCAGCTGTCGATGCAGTTCTGATATTTGTGACATCGCAAGAGATGCAGTATGCCACCTTATAACAGAGAGAGAGGACTTCTGACCTGACATAACTGGCTCTGTCTGTTGGAACAACTTTCAACCATTCTTATTGTATGCAAATATTGTCTGAGCAAAATAATACTGAGCAGGGGGCTCAGCTAATGTCACCAGGAAGTTTGAGATCTGTTTTGCAATGTAGCTGTGGGGAAACACAGTTGATAGGGATTTGACAGCCAATCAGCTGTGAGGGGTGTGACTAGAGTGACCATATGTAAAGTCAGTTTCAGAATATGATTAAATAGTGGCCAGCAGAACTCTTTGATTTCTTATTTACCTGATAATATATTGATGAATGCAACAGACTAACATTCCACTTGGTTTAAAAGTTTCAAGAGCAGGTATCCCTTACAGCACAATGTCAACATCAAGAATCTGTATTTTTTTGGTCCATATGAATGAGTTTCCCTGCTTGGCCAGGGAACACATGTTCCAGCAGCCAACAAGTTTTCCCTGGCAACATGTCGTACCTTGACAAACCTCATCCATCATTTATAGGAATTAAACCTATTTAATACATAGAAATGAAATTTAACAGACTGATTTGAATCAATCTTTGCGTTTCGTTTCAAGAAGCAAAACATCGTAATTAGTTGAAACGAGTTGTATGAGAGGTAATTGCAGGACCGCCCAGTAATGATTTCATGATATCTCATTCATCTAGTCACAGAGAGGTGCCTATTGATCGATCTCAAAGCAAGAAGGCAATCTGAAACTCTCCTTAACTCTAGCCCTGGGGAGCTTTGGGATCGGCTGGATTTTTTTCTCCCTCCTTATACCCAGCAAACAGTTCTGATCAGACTTAACGCTTTAATGAAGTCTTTTTCTTTTTTTTTTCCATGAAGTACAGCGTAACAACAAAACCCAGCACACCCTACAGCTCTCAGGGGCCGGCACAAACGATGCGGAAGGCTGCAAGCTGGAATTCCTGAGGGAACGTTGAGCTCCATACGCAGAGGCAATGTGAGAAGACTATAAGTCCTGTTAGCGCAGAAGCACAAAGGTCAAATGAATTACAAATGCCACCTCTGTACTTTTATTACATTTTTTATGAGAGGGAGGATGAAAAAGAAAAACAGAAGAAAAAAAACAAAAAAGAAAAATACTAAAGAGGTGAAACGTGGGAGCCGTTCACAGCTTCTGAGAGCGGAAATAAAGACAGGGGGCTGATTTTGAGTGAGGGGTGCAAGAGGAGTGTGATTGTGGAAACATCTGGATGGAGTCTAATTACTATAACATCGTCCCCACGGGAGTTGTGCCTCTGATGAGGGTGAGTCTCCATGCTTTAGAGGCAAATTGATCACATTTTATTCTGGCTTCAGAAACTCAGTGGCTACATCTTCAGAGACATACAAACTCTATCTTTCCCAAAAGAAAAGAGCAGGCCATTCAGTCAAACTAGTCTTGTCATTTACCAACAGTCTACAAAGCTTCCGGCACTGGGCCTGGAAAGGAACACTGGTGTCTCTACTTCTATTGCCAAACATCACATCCTCTCTTCACCTCTGAAAGGCAGTGAATACGACAGTATCATCTCAATTTAAAATGTATAAACCATGGTGGGGGGGGGGGGGATCGCAGGGCTACCTGTTTACTTCCACTGATCAGTATAACACCAAATACAACGTTATTCTCTTGTTTACCGCAAATGAAAATCCTGGTTTGTTATTTCTGAAATGTTTTTGGGATTGTTATAAGCAATTATGCGTTTATCTGTTTATCACCATGCTCCAGGAGTTCCAACTGATCACATTTTAGGGACTCCGAGAATAATTATCCAAATTTCCCAAGAGTTGGAATTTCCCTGTTTCTTCCCTTCTGGAAAATAACCATTAGGAGGAATTTTGCGAAAACCTATTTGTGAATAATGCGGTGTGAAATAGAATGATTTATTAATTTATCACGGTCACCACATGGTTATCGTTTGCATGACCACATGGAGCTGCTGTAGATGCTCACACACACACAAGCGCATGCACGCACGCTCACGCGCACACACACATACACATGTCAGGAGGTAAGCCTGACAGCTGCTGCCATTTGGTTGGGCTTCCTTGCTGATTGATAATTGGGTAACATGGGTGCAATTCAAGAATCAGGGAATTGGTTAATTGCTGCTCATTTAAGTTCAGGCTTATGCAGCTTCTCCAGATGGTGCCTAAAATGGTCACCAATGCATCTAACTTTCTTTTTTTTACTAGTTTCTTCCTGCCATTTGCGAATGGCGACCATCCCCCCACAAGCAAACAAAAAAATTAAAAAGGTAAGCACAGTGGGAAGCTTTAATTCTGTACCGAACTCTCTCATCTCCTCCAGTGTCTGCCTGCCTTGCTACACTACCATGTGCACTCCTGTGCTATCCTGCTCTGTCCAAATAGTTTGAAGCGTACACGGATGCAGAGCAGCAGTCTTGACTTTTAAGCCTGACACAGAACTCACCCCAGTGCCATGATAGCCAATGCGCACAATGACATCTGACAATAAAACAAAATGGCAATTAAATGCAATTAAGACCTGGTAGCGTGTCTAAAATGGTGGTAGAAAAAAGGTTTGTATATTGATAATATTAAGTTCTGCATGAATATAATTAGATTTACATAATTATATATAATTAGATTTACAAATTAATATGACTGGTATTGGTCAGTCTTTGTTTTGCAGTCTACTTTAAACAGTCTCTTGCCTATTTAAAAGTTCAGTTAACAGTATCAAGTATTTATTCAATATGTAAAGACTCTTAAGTTAATAAGACGTCATAAGTTATTTGCTTCATACAGTATTAGCTTTATTATTAGTTTACATTCAGTGCACACACAAGAGTTTAAAGTAGAGTACAAGGGTACAGCGTTGCATTCAAAGAAAAGATTAAAATTCAGGCCATTGAAATGTGACCATAGGCTACCGCTGGCAAAGACATTACAGCATGTGAATGTAAACTTTTGAGCCAGGCAGACACAAAATCCTTAGTAGCATATAACAGGACAGGTATAGGTACTAGCGCTATCATTTTTTTGAACAAAAACAAAATGAAAGGGGAACATTGTTACAGCCTCCAATTATGATGAAGTATTTGCCCCCGGAAATTTCAAGCAAAATTTGGAAATTTTTGGAGGAAAATGATAATGTCTCCCATAACATCCAACCTATTGGGATGCAAAAATGGGAATTATAAAATCTAGCTCCACCGATAAAAGAATGCTAGACAATTAAATATACATTTCCAGCACAACATGTCCAAATGTGTTGGTATCCATAGCTTTAATGATAAATGAAGAGCATACTCAAAGTGCCATGGAACAGCTTCAACAATTAAGAGACCATGAAAAGAAGCTTCTTTCAGGAAGCACAAAGCCCCTACCAATGAAAAGTGATAGATCAATCGTACTTTTGCAGGCCTTCATGAAAGTTTTAAATAATGGGATTTGGAATACCCACTTCAAATGATTAAGAGATAAAAGACTGAAAGCCTTGTTATGAGGCAGGTAAGTATCATATGCACACAGCACCGCGGAACAAAGGGTGATAATTACCAGGGTGGTATGTACATGTTTAAAATTTTAATGAATTATTACTTTGTTGAAGATGTCAAATTGATACTTTATGGTATTTGTGTAGTTGTCAGGGTGCAGTATGAACTCAAACCAAAGTTTATTTCGGCCAAAATCAAGTCCAAAATTCCAAAAACGAAGTCAAATGCAGAGGTCAAAACCAAAAGGACTGGGCAAAAGTACAAAATCACAATCCAAAAAAAGAGGCGTTAAACAGGCGAAATTCCAAAAACCACAAAGACATGGCAATCAGAATGACAACACAATTCAAAATGGAGTAAAACGAGAAACAGGCAAAAGTCGTAACAGGTAATCAAAACATGAGCAGAAAGGCTCGTAGCGTGCACAGGAAAAACAATTAACCTGAGATGAAATCTCACAGATGAAATGAAAAGGTAGGCTATAAATGCACACAAGTAAACAACAGGAACGAGACGAGGTTTGGGGCGGAGACACAGGTGAAACGAAAGCAAAAGCACATGGACGAGGAACTGGAAATAAAAACAAAAACACACAAATTAAATCAAACATAACCGGACAGAAATTGACAGAACGAAAAGAGAAAAGCACATGACAGGTTCACATACTGACAGCAGCATGAGCAAGTAGACAAACAAGCACTGTTGTGACAGTGAATGTCCAAAAACAAAAGAATGGAAAAATCAGTTTGACAGAATTTTCAGGTTATTCAGAAGAACATCCTGCAATTGATTTCACCACATTAACAATTAAATCTACCTTTGTTGTATATTTTGAGAGCATTAGAAAGCAAGAAATTAATGGATATTTCAGGTTAAGAACACATGCAACACAGCGCATATTTTGCCCCTGTTCACTTTGGAAATTTCTTGCCAACGATACCCATTTGGTCCAACGTTCTAAGTATATATGCATTCTAAGTATATATCCAATGTCCTCTACTTGAACAATGAAAAAATAGGATTTATGAATGTGAAGACAAATTAGCCACTTTGTACAAAGAATGTAAGAGACAATTTTACAAGAGTTAGAATACAAATGACAAAGACGATACTCTGCTAGAACCAGAGGAGAGTTGGAAAAAATTCGAGACTTCCTCACAAATTGGGGGAATCACTCCAACACCTCCTCCTTCATTAAACAGTAAAATATTTCTTTTAATTGAACAACATAATGTCAAAACCATGTCTAATCATGCTAAGTGTAAATTACAACAAACTATCTGTTTGACTGTGAAAAAACCTGAAAACCGTCTAAATAATTGCTGGTTTAATACAGTAGCACGACTTTTTCTGAATATTGACATAAATCAAAATCAAAATGTATTCCTCCTGCTGTCATTTATGGCCAGGATGTTGAAATTGTCCATCAGTACAGGTATCTGAGGACAATAATTGATGATAAGTTAACTTTTGAACCTAATACCGATGTTGTTTGTGCAAAGGTCCATCAGTGCATGTACTTTTATTGTAAGCTCAGAAGTTTTCATGTTGACACCACTTTTATGAGAATGTTTTATTCTTGTTTTATTGAGTCTGTTCTAATCTTCTCTTTTATTTGCTGGTTTAGGTCACTTACCTTGAAAAACAAGAACAGGTTAGAAGGGATTGTTAGAAGGTGCAATAAAGTTGCAGACACAAATCTAAATTACCTCTCAGAATTGTGCAAAGTCAGAGTCAAAAAGGTGGCCCAGTCAATTCTTGCTGACCCTGGCCACCCCTTGTTGAATGAGTTGAAGTTGCTTCCTTCTGGTCGCAGATATAATCTTCCAAAATGCAGGACCAATATATTTAAGAACTCATTTACTCATTTGTCCCTGCTGCTATCGGCCTTTTGAATAATATTATGTAATTCTATGTTTTTTGTGAAAATTGTTTTGTGTTGATTGATGTGTTGGTTGTTGATGATGATTGTATTTACTGCAGGCTGTGCAAAAAATTGTCCCTCAGTGATAATAAAGATTGCCTTACCTTAGCAAATATCTCAGTTTAAAAACATACCATGATTTCAGACAATACTTGACTGAAAGAAGGGTGCACAGTCTGAAATATTACTGTGGAACTGAAATTCAGGAAGACATGCTTTTAAGGAAATGAAGGAAAGGAAATGTTCTTTGCAGTCCTTGCAGATGAAACCGTGGACATGAGTGGGACAGAACAACCGTCAATCTGTATTCATTACTTGATCCATGACAGTGGAGCCAAAATATGTGAGAGTTCTTCAGTGTCTGTCCTCTCGTCAAACACGATACTGCGTCTATTACAGAAGCAATCCCCCCTCAGTTAGAGAAGTGGGGTCTGGAGACATAGAATATCAGAGAGAGGGTAGGGCTAAGATGGAGCCAGCAAAGTGAATGGAGTACAGCAGCAATTTAGACAATTTCAACCACGGGCGCTATTCACACATAGCTGAAGGCACACGCTCAACCTTGTGGTATTCTGACATCCTCCTCATCAGGAACACATTGGCCGCCGTTGAAAATGTTGCAGTATTTTTCTCTGTGTCCGCTCTCAGGAGAGAACGGGACGTGATGTGGGCCGTGCTCTTTCCTGATGGTGTTCAGCAGTGGTCCCGCCACCCGCAAGCACAAAGTACAAACACGCACACCCGACACACTGCGCGAATCCGTCCCTCCTAAAAACTGAGAGAAATAAAGAACTAAATTATAACACTAACGAAAATGCCTGTGACCAAACCTCAAAAGCAATGAAAAGACAGAAAAGAGTTAAACTAAGCAAAAAATAACAGAAACCAAACTGAAAATAATCCCAACCATTAAAAATAAGCCATGTGCTCTTTCCCTGAGCCGTCTGCACACACTGATAGCCAGCACTGCTCTTTTATACCTATTCCCCATGTCTGGTGAACAGAACGGCTTCAGGTGTGTGACGTGCTCTTTGGCGAAACAAGTAAGCAATTCCCCGGCCATGCAGCACCCATGTTACCAGTAAGGCAATAGACAAATACGAACCCAAGGACGGCGATTGTCAGGCTCATTTCCTGAAAACTCCAAATGTACAAATGGCCTCCCATATGACACCACTATATTTCCATCAACTATATCACCTGCTGCTGTTTGCCAATTGTTAGATAGCTACACTGATCAAATGTGTTCTAATGTATTATTTAAAACCTTGTTATAGCACCAGTGAAGGAAAACAATGGCAGCAAAATGCTGCTCTCAGTTCAAAGGCAGCTAACACCAGCTGGAAAAAAATACATTTGCATTCTTGCATCTTACAATTCCAAAAGTACTCAACAGGGGATTCTTGGATTGGAAGAGGGAAGCAAAGCATGGAATAATGACAGGCTTGCTCAGTCAAAGAGATAAGTGGCTTTGCTCTGTTGGTGTTGATCAAGAGAAGCAGCTTCTCCAAAACATTCCAATTTGGAGAAAAGCCTTGTGTGGTTTTCTACTTTTTGCCAAAGAAACATTTCATTCACAGACACATTTTTGAAAGAAAAGGCTTGTGAATGTGTCAACGATCTGGGAAGGGGGGTTTTGCTGTCTCATTGGTTTAACGCACAGCATGAAGGGAGCTGTGAAATGTAAAAAGCTTGTCTCCGCATTCAGTGCTTGTATTTTTTCAATTCAATTTTATTTGTGGAGCACTTTATACAACAACTTGTCTCAAAGCAGCTTTATAATTGATGCCAGGCCTGGAACCCCCTCATAGAAAGCCAAAGCAACAATGGCAAAGAAAATCTCCCTGACAAACCTGGCTCAGAGGGGGAGCCCATCTGCCTCTGGCCGACACTGGGCAGACAAAGAGTTAAACAAGTGTAAACGCGGTATCATATAGTAATATGACGAAAATAGCTTACATGAGTCAAATTGACTTAAATAGTAATAACAACAGTAATGCGGTTAAGTATTAGAGGGGTCCAGTTCTTGGCACAGGGAGGGTGGGACGGGCAGGATGGGCAGAAAGCTGAGCCAGGGCTGGGTTTGGGTGCTGGAGCGTCAGGCAGGAGCCCAGAGCAGGGGGATAAAAACAAAGCAAAGCACTGAGTAGTGAAGTTGGAAGGCACTATGGCAGCGTACCTTAAGGATGTACAGCATGGGGTCAGCACTGTCATTAGGGGGATCCAAAGGCAGTCAACACCAGACCATAGCGGCTTAACACAGAGCATTTCATGATGTAGTGACAGCAATGACCACTCAGACCACCTCTATGACTCTATGATCTGTGTCAACATAAAGTCTCTAAACTGAAGGATACACTGTGTAGGTATGTTTTGAGCTTATTCTTAAAGGTAGAGAGAGTCTGCTCCACGAAGGTCAGCGGGGTAGTTGTTCCGTAGGAGAGGGGCTCGTTATGAAAAGGCTCTGCAGAATGTGATGCTTTTACTTTTGCTTGCTTTTAGCACAATGAGAAGTTGTGAATTTTGTGAGGGAAGACACCATTGGGGAATACAAGGTTGGGGAAGGTCCTTAAGATACGAAAGGCAAAGCCCATTTAAAACCATATACATGAGAAGAAGTACTTTAAAGTCAATGCAAAATTGAATGTTTAGCAAGTACAGGAGTGATGTGGTGATAGCAGTTTGTTCTAGTTAGGATTCGGGCAGCTGCATTTTGAACCAGCTAGAGGGGCTTCAGGGAGGCATTTGCAAATCCTGACAAGAGGACGTTACAATAGTCCTGTCTCCATGTAACAAAAGCATGGACTAACTTTTTGTTGTCATGTACTGATTATACTAATTTGACTAATTTCGCATATATTCCTCAAATGAAAGTAAGCAATTTTAGAAGTGTTATTTACAGTATATGCATGTCAAGAGGTTGGTCAGGATCGATAGTGACACCAAGGTCGATGGTGACTGCGCTTGAAGCCACGGAGACACCATCAAGATGCAATGTGATATCCGAGAGTCTGCTCCTGGTGGGCCAACAACCAACATTTCAGTTTTATCAGAGTTTAGGAGGTGAATGTTTTTTGGCTAACCGTTCCTTTATATCTGAGGCAGGTTTCCATGTTTGACAGTCTCACAAAGGCATCAGGTTTGGCTGATATATGCAACTGAGTGTCAGCTACATAACAGTCATGGATGATATTGCCAAGTGGTAACATATACAAAAGCAACAGCAGAGGTCCAAGCACAGATATTTGTGGTATTCCAGATGTTACTCTAAGAGCAATTGGAAGACTCATTGATAATGAAGACAAATTGGAGATGTTCTGACAGATAATACCTGAACCAAGAGAGGGCCTGTCCTCTTAAGCCAACAAGATTACAATGACCAATAGTATCAAAGGCTACGCTTAGGTCTAGAACCACGGAGTGTATAGCCATTGTGAGAAGAGAGGAGCAAATCATTAACTACATTGAAAAGAGCAGTTTCTATGCTGCGATGAGGTCTAAAACAAGATTGAAAGACATCCAGGATGTTATGGGTCTGAAGAAAGGAGCAAAGTTGCTTTGTTCCTGCTTACTGTAAGATCTTTGAGAAGAAAGGGATGTATGAAATTGGTCTATAGTTTGATAGATAATTTAGATTGAGATTGGGCTTCTTGAGGATAGGCTTAATGGCTGCCAATTTAAAGAACTGAGGTGCAAGACCAGATGTAAGAGAGGATTTGGTAACATTTAATAAGGTTTTGCCAATTTAAGACAGCAGCTGTTTTAAGAATCACATCCATATAGGATCTAACAAGCAAGTGGAGCTGTTACTAAGGTTTATTAACAAAAAGAATTAGTTGAAATCAATGGGTGTGAAGGAGTCTAGGCATGCGACTGATAAGAGAGGTTAATTTTATCGGAAATTGAAGAGGAGGCAGAAACGGAGGGAGGCTTTTCTATTGTGTCTCTAATCTTTTGATCATGCTGTCAAAGAAGTTCATGAAGTCATTGCTGCCGTGAGTTTCAGGGATGCAGCGGTCAGCCGATGCAAGCAACAGTGTGGATCTGAAATTTTCCTTTATTTCTCTCAATTTGTGCAGAAAAATATGAGACTCTAGCAGCTGACAACACGCCTATAGTTGAGGAGGCTGTCTTTCCATGCTAGAAAGGAGACTTGGAGTTGAATGCCATTTTGTTTTGAGTTTCCATGTGGCTTGCATTACAGCACATGCATGGTCAATATACCGTGGTGCATGGTTTTTGAGAGGGATTTTTTTCTTTTTAAAGGGTGCAAACAAATTTAGTGTTTTATACAGGGTAGAATTAGTGCTGTCCACAAGTTGATTAATATTACCCAGATCTGGGCTAGAGTTTATGTTTTGGGAGCTGTTATAGCACAGCCTGTATGAACCAGCTGATTGCATGAGTAAAGGCATTAGAGGTATTAGAGGAGATTGTTCTCCTATAAGAAAGTTTGGTTTCTGAGCTTATATAACAGGCTAATGGTAGATTGAAAGTAATAAGATAATGATTTGATCATATAGGATTGTGGGGCATAGTCACGTCGTGGTTGATTTCAATGCCATATATGAGGTTGGTCTACAAATTGAGGCAGTCCATTGGAGTCAATAATATTCCAGTTAGGTGATTAAATGAAATTAATAAGCGGTTTGCGATACCACGTACACTTGCGGATCAGCGTCTGGCATTCGAAGCAGGAGGCACGTATTCGGTTCTTCTTAATCCAGAGTAATGGTGATTATCAGATCTACACATTTCTCTTAATTTTATTGGGTATTAAACAAGTCACTTGTACTTAAAAGTTTAAGTGAGAGGAGATTCACTGTAATAGACTGTCCAGGCTGCAAGTGAAACTGTAATTATAGTAGCCTATATTCATTTTTTATCAGGACAGAATGTTTTTAATGTTTTATGACATAATACATTTACATCTTGTTTGGTTGAATTGCAGTACTATGTAGAGCACCCGCTACACCAGACCTCCCTGTTTCCCAACATAAAAGCCAAAATTTCTCTTGCACCCAATATTTCCCCTGGGTGCATACGTCCCAAACCTGCCTGGCATCCTTAATCAATAACAGGAGCCAGGTGTGACATTGCGCACGGCTGGCACCATCTAACAAAATTATTCAAAGAAAAATAATAACAGCTTAGACCTGGAATGTGCTCAACTACAAGCCCAACCTCTGCGTCACTACATTTGAAAAGAAAAAAAGAATTCAGACGGAAACTTCCTTTGCATAATTCATCGAGAGTCACAGCTAACGCCTGATGCTCTGATGAAGGAGCGTTACTCCGAAACACGTTAGTGACTCAATAAATGATAAAAAGGGAGTTTCTGTCTGAATTCTTTTTTCTTTTATTCTTTTCAAATGAACATTTCCATGGATTAGCACAACTTTTTTTTCTTCTTTCTGTAAAATAAAACTACTGGACTCCTGTTTAGTGCGCTGGTGCCCTTTATTTAATATGGATATACTGTATTAGACTTACACATAAATTCAAGAAAAGATTTGCTTCAGTCTTTTCTTGAATTTATTTGTAAGAAAGAGCCGAGGCAAAGAAAGAAACCAACCAACTGAACAAGCAAACGTCTCTCCAGAAGGCCTCAAACTTTGTGTCCACAGACTCAAATCACCTTTTCTTCAGCTCACTGCCGATATTGGCAGACTCCATACACATCAAAAGCATATCCCCAAAGAGGAAAGACTGACAGCCCTATCACATTAGGAAGAAACAGATGTAGAGATGGAGGCAAGATGGTGAGGTGAGGAAGAAATAGAACTGCTTAAACAGAGACGGTTTTCTTTCTGCAGGCATCAGGTCTGTGTAATCTCCGTGGAAGGCATTTACGAGTGAATTGTATGTCTGTCTCCTTGTTTTACCCTTAGTCTCATGTTTCTCTTATCACACCACAGGAACATGGTAGAATTTACATTGTCTATGTGTCTTTTCAATCTACTGCTGTATGCTCAGGAGTGAATTCTGCCACCTCTGTACTTTCCTCCCTCTACCCTTTCCCTTGATGACCTGCCGTGACCTCCCAGGGCACGTGTAAGCAAGCGTTCAAGTGCATGTGTGAGGGTGAATGTGCTTGTTTTGTCAACGTGTTCCTGAATTGCATTTGTGAGTCCATATATTCAACTGTATGCTTGTGGAATATGTGTGTGTTTAAATGTGTGCTTGACATCGCTGTTTATTATCTTACTGCTGCCAAGGAAGTAGTACGGGCTGGAGTTGCATGGTAATGAGGAGGTTGCCAGATCAAATCCCTGGAGGGGAGAACATGGGGACATTCTGACGCTGTGCCCTTGAGCAAGATACTCAGCATGAATTGCTTTAGTAAATATCCTGGCTGTATAAATTAGTCCATATCCTGCTTAACAAACTGATCCTGTATAAGCTGAGCAAGTCACCCCGTGAAAGGGCAGCTGTAAGGGAATCACACAAATAAATAAATAAAAAAAATGGACTTGTGATTTTGAGCATGAAACACGGTGGACGCAGCCCCATCAGTATTCCTGTGGATATTGCGGTGAGTGGGCAGGGGAGATAAAGGTGTCCCGTCTCCACTCTCATGCCTTTATTCTTCAGGGTCTGAGATGCTCTGTGATTCCAGTGATGTTCTCACCTGTGATCAAATGCACAGCAACCGCCATAACCTTCCTGCCTTATCTAAAGCCCTCATCTGCCCTGTAAAGAGACAGAAATGGAGATTGGGTTTAGATACAAAAATATTAGACAGGAGGAGCAGAAAAAAAGCCCAAATGACTATTGATCTGTCCGAGATTTCAGCTCTCTGGCTTGGCCATGTGATGGACCAAAACGAAAGAGCTGAATTAGAGTGCAAGTTTGGAGGGACAGGCTTTTATTCTGACCGTGACGTGGAAAGCAAAAATACCAGCCTCATGAAAGCTACCTGTGTTCTTCTGGCCTGACAGACGAATGTGTGTGTGTGTATGACTGTATGTGTGAGTATGACTGCTTATGAGCATAAGTGTGAGTGTGGATATGTCTGTGAGTGTGTGTTTGTGTGTGTTAATTCTCCTGGGGGCAGGTAGTCTCAGTTGCAGTGTGGGTAAGACAATTCAGCACCTGATTTATCCTGTAAAGTGTTATTTGCAGATTTGATTGAACCATTATGTTGTATTTTCTGATTGTTGCCATTAATATTCCATTTTTAAAGAAATATATACTTGTTTTGATAAAAACGCATGCAATGTCAAAAAATATGGCTGAACGGTAATGTCATTTTTAGTGCTCATCACCTCCCTTCATTAAGGGTTCACCTGATGGTGACTGATGATATTACATGTCATGTTCTGTAAGGTTTTTAGAAAAGTTACGAGTGTAGACTCTGGAGACCAGCACAGCTATGGGAGATAAGTGCCGAGTGGATAGCGATCTCCCTCCTTCGTCTTAGTCTTTTAAAGAATCACCTGAAACAGCTTTTTATTTCAGTATTAATCTTTTAATTTTTTCTCTATATATATTCGACTAAATCCCTTGAAGTCAGTGCTCCTTGAAAATGCTGTTGCTTGAATCTTCTGACAAATGGACACATTTGAGTTTTGGAAGTTTTTCCACCCGCCAATGCTGCAAGGGAAGCACAGTGCATGAGGGATCCCAAGACTAACCACCAGCTCATTCACCATCCACACACCCTCAAAAGCTGGTTCGGCTGTCACTATGGCCTCTATTTTAAAGGCCCACGACCTTGAAGTACTGGTAACACTTTATTTGGATAGTTCGCCTATAGATGATAATCAATCACAACATACTATCAGTACCACATAGGGTTGCCACCCGTCCCGTAAAATACGGAATCGTCCTTTAATTGACAATAAAATGTCGCGTACCGTATTGAACCAATACGGATCGCGATTTGTTCCGTATTTTCATAAATGTTCAGTACACATGTCTGTCACACACATCGACACCATCCCCCCCGCTAATGAAATCTTCAATAGCACCCCCCCCCCCCCCACCGCTTATGGTTGCCACCCGTCCGGTAAAATATGGAAACGTCCTGTAATTGACAATTAAATGTTGCTGTGGTGGGTGTCCCTTATTTTCATTTCTGAAAGGTGGCAACCCTGGTACCACATCAACTGCATGTCAGTTGACACTCAATAAGGACATGTCAACAGTGTCAGACAGTTGCTTATTACAATCAAATGAGAGTACCACGGTATACCACATTTCAGATGCCTCTCTCTCTCTCTCTCTCTCTCTCTCTTTACCTTTTTCTGACCCTCCTTTGTTCCCATTTTAGAACGATAAACTCTTCATAAAGTTAACCGCGCAACTCGATCTGCCTTAATCTAATCTAGCCGTATACTCATGCTATACGCCGCATAAAAGAACTCATTTACACAAAAGTATTCGGCTATCTACGGTGAAGATATTAAATAACAAAAAAAATAGATTTAGCAAGGAGTATAAGGCTGTTTGCCTGAGCCAACCCCTTGAGGTGTTGCCCTGATACCTGATACTTGCACGTTTATAGAATGTAAATTCCTACAATTTATTTACACATATTCGTCCACTGAAGGTGCCCTTATTGCAATTTCAATGTTTGTCGAGTATTTAGGGGAATGAAGGTCGAGTTCAGACGAATGATGCCATCCAACACTCTTAGTGTGATATGACTGAGTGAGGCCTGGCATATACCCGACTGGTCCACTAATTCCTGCTGGACACTCCCCATGGCCAAGAACCACAGAGTTGATAAAACTGGCAGATGAGCAGGCATTGGCTGGTTGCTACAGTCATATAGGGTGCTCCAGCGCTGGCCTCAGTTCTGAACAGTTTATCAGGAGCACAGCCCGTGAGCCAGTCATCACCACGGACAAAAAAGTCGGAACGTTCCCTGAAGACACCTTCCCATCACACCAAACTATTCACAACATCATCTAATGGTGCCAAGGCAGCCATTGTCATGCTGTCTTCATACACTTTAGGTCTATTTATGTGAACAAAATAAATTACATGAATAAAGCACTGATTGCTCATTTCAGGTAATTTAATGTATCACTTATGGCCAAAACAACATTGATTACGAATAATAATGTGATCCTAATTAACTAACGAGGAATAAGGAAATGAAAGTGCAAATTTCTTTTCATCTCTACAGTGTGCTATTTAGAGCAAATATGTGGCTTAAATGTGTGTATGCATGGGTCAAGCATATCATACCGGTACACACATTCTCACATCACACAGAAGCTTTATAAATCCCAAACTGTGCATGAAAATTGGTGCATGCACCTTTTGGAACGCTCCAAAAGGTGCATGTGCCGATTTTCATGCACAATTGCATAGTGCATTTTTGTTTTTGTGCGTATGCATGGTTTATAAATGAAGCCCCCGGTGTTTTTGAAAATCCTTCCAAGAACTCCATTTTGATGCCCTTTCGTCACCCAATATGTCCATTCTATTTAGCACAGCTGCTGTCTCAGTGCCTTTTCATAATGATTTGTTTAGAGATGCCACGCTTATTTTATTTTTTTTTTGGTTTGCCAGGCTTTCTCAATGTATTGAGTGGTGCATCCTGTATGTGGGTCAACATAATTCACATTGTGGTTGAACTTTATGAGATTGTACCCCTTTTTTGAAAGACTTGTGAATTGTTATTATTAGTGAATTACTAAACAGTCGCAATGGGTGAAAATCGCTATCAAGATGGAATTTGTGGAAACTACACCATTTTGCAACTTTCCTCTTGATTCATAGTAACATTTGTTCATGCATATGTATACGTGGGGTGAAGGTGATAAAACAGGGTTGAGATTTACAAATGAGGCCAAGAGACCCTTGTCAAAGAATTACCCTCTTTCAGTTAACTGAAGAGCAAACAGTGATACACACACTCACAGGGTAAATCACCCAAAGATCAAATACTCTATGAGGGAAGCTACTGTTACTTTACATGTCCTTGCATCCGGATGTTTTCAAAGAATGTTCCTGAATCAATTTCAAAAGAATCTGTTCCGTGGTGTACAGATTTTGTCAGTAATGCTGTCTGATGCTGTGTTTTTGTTTTTGTTTCCCTGTCCATGTGCTTTTGTTTTCATTCCCCCTTGTGTCTGCTCCGCCCTCCTTGTTACCTGCCCAGTTGATTACCCATTTGTTTCACCTGCCCCATTGTGCACCTGTGTCTCGTTGGCTCGTTAGTCTGTGTATTTAAACCCTGTCGTGTGTTTGTATCGTGCGAGTTTGTCTCTGTATTCCCTGTGATCAGCTGTGCTATGAGCCTTTCCCTGTTCTGACCTGCCTGTTTTTGATTCTTGCCTGTTTACCCGATTTCTGATCTTTGGATTGTGTCTCTGCCTGATTGCTGTGTTTACCTGGTTCGGACTTTGCCTGTTTTTGACTACTGCTTTGGATTCTGTTTTTGCCCTGACACCGTGCTCTCCTGGTTTGACCCTGTGCCTGTTTTTGACTCTGTTTTTGGATTTGCCCCTCTTAATAAACTCTGGTTAATCTCATCCCTGTCTGCACTTGAGTTCATACTGTGCCCTTACAGATGTGCTGTTCTGTCAAATAACAAACATGGAAAACACACATCCCATGAATGTACAGGTTGTGTGATGTAAAACAAACGATCGCAAATGTTGTTTGCAAAGTACATGAAGGTTCACAAAGGTTCATGTCATAACAGCTTCAGTTTCAGGAATAGCTGTGACTACAAAAAGTGAGAAGGTGGAACAAGCAGAATGTGTTATCCATGTTGCAATAAACTTGTTTCAATCTGTGAATCTTATATTTTTTCCATTGTTTGGCCACCAGCTGTCTGTTTTGGCTGCATTATGTTGTAAGAAAACTTTTTGTACGCTGCCTAACATCATGCCATCTTTTATTTATTTCATCCACCATTTTGTTAGCCTACACCTATTAAATTATGCTTAAGCTTTGCCTCCTTGGCCTAATTGGATAATGGCAGGCAATTGCTGGATTCATTTGCATAAATTTGAACTGTGTAAATGTGCCCTTATCGCATCTTAAACATAATCATGGGTGTGTCAAAGCCACTACATTAGTTCGCAAAAGTTGCAACCTCAAAAGAGAATAGGCTAATGAGCTAAATTTAACATGGAGCAATAAATCAAACAAAGTGTAATGTTTCATCACGCTTACTAAAGGAAAAGGTTTGTGCCTGGGCATATTGCTATTTTAATGGCACTGTGCCTTAAGTGTAAGAAACAGTAGATTCACTGCGCAAGGTCCACCACAGAGACACTGAAGCAAGGTGAAGCAAGGCTATCCTCATTTCCGTGATTTTTCGTAAAGTTTCCGAATTAATGCAATACTCCCCAGGCAACATTTTAGATTTTTCTCAGACTATAGACACAACAGCTTTCTTCCAAACATCCTGAACACTCCAAACATTAACGGTGTCTATTCCAACACGTGTCTCATGACGATTCACAGAGAGTTGTACACATGATAATACAGTGTTATCAGTTATGTCCTTAATAGATGTCTATGTGTCCTTAACAGCTATCTCTCCAGGACAGAGTGAGAGAAGCAACTCTGTAATCTTGTTCCTGTACCAACACATATTTCCAGTGGCACACACAATGTCCAGATGGGGAAAAGCTGTATCTCCCACAAAGTCAACTTAAACTGGAAGGCGCTTATTACAATTACTTCTATGATTTAAAGACTAGAAACATAGTGCTTTGTGGTGCAATGGAAAGTCCAAAACGTCTGCCCTCCATTTGCAGCCTCTACTTTCTCTCTGGATGTTTTCACAACACCTGCCTTTTTCCCGATCGTGGATGGTGGCGAAAGCTCAGGCCCAGTCTACGCCGAGCCGATCTGGATCTGATATCCGCTACTGAATTTTTCAGCAGATTGATGTTGCTGGAAGCCCGATGCTTTTTGGGGCACACGCTTTCTGCAGCTTTGAGCATACATGTTTCAACAAATTCACTCTCTGAATATGTCTTTGATGTTGATCTAGTTTCGTTTACAATGAAGTAACTAGCTCTCACGGCTGCATCACTCACCTCTTGGATACGTTTAAAAACAAACAGCTGATTCCTTAAATCAATTCAAAAAAAAAAAACATTCATCTTATCAGTTCTCAGTTGCCCTGGCAAACTCCAGTATTTTTCTGCATGGTGAGTCTGATAATAATATATTCCGTCAGCACTACCGTGTGCTGTGAACAAATCAAGTACGCAGGCTTTTCATTGATCTCGGTGGAGAAATAAGAACTAGTCAATTTGTCCAGGAAAGCCTGGCACTCTGTGTCCAATGGTCCGTTTTAATTGTGACATACTTAACTTGTCACTGACTGCAGCTTACAAGATGAAGACCCCTTTGAGACCCCCCTGATTTAAAAGTGGCTCTGGCACTTGCTATTAGGCTTATATTTTCATAAAATAAATAAGACGCTCGGGTAGTTATTGTCGATCATTTCGTTTTGCAAAAGCAATCTAGATATTGTGATGTTGTTTGGAACTGCAACAGTTTGTGTCTTAATTGCATAATGTAATCACTGGCGTTTCTGGTAAATAACCCGACTGAAAGAAAAGGAGGAATGTAAAAATATCCTCACGCAATTTGTGGTAGGCCCACCTGCATTATGGAAATAGAATAAATACCAGTGTATATATTTCATCCAGGTGCAAAGGCTGGAGAATGGGAGTGGTAGATAACTGTGCCCATGCTGACATGTTTCCTTAATCGTCTTCATCACTGGTTCCAACACTCCCTGTTAATTCAATTTTTTTTATTGAAGAAATGGGCCTTCCAAAAAATAGCCACCAATGTCATAAAAAAAACTATGTGTCCCTTCAGCTGTCCCCCACCTGTCCCCTAATTGTGCAATCTACAAATGCCCCCCCCCCCCCCACCCCCCCAGTTGAAAAAATTTAATGTTAAAGTTATAAAGTTATAGTACGAAAGGCCCATTATTTCTTTACTATTTTCTCCTCAATAGGTAAATCTTACTGTGTAATTGCCATTGGCTAAAGTTAGGACCTGACCAAATGTAATTGTCTGTGCATGGTAAGAGATCTTTTTCTGTCAACAGAGGCGAAGAGTGACAAATGGCTCACAATCACAAATACCTGTAAGTCAGTGACCACAGGTCACTCTCCTACTTAAAAGGCCATTTTCCCAAGATCCTATTTAAATGCAGAAAAAGCATTCAACAACGTAAACTGGACAGCTTTTACGTTCCATCACCACAATGGAAAAATTCAGCTTTGGAGAATCATTCATTCACTGGATAAGGACACTCTACAAATCACCTGTGGTTGCAGTCACAACTAACAGTATCACTTCTCAACGCTTCACACTACAACGGGGAACCAGACAAGGATGTCCATTCTCTTTATAGAACCCCTAGCTACTGCTGTCCGACAGGACGAGAACATCAGTGAAATCTCGACCCTCAACTCAAGCCATAAAATCAGTCTTTATGCAGATGACATTTTGTCATATACACAAAATCCATCAATATCACTCCAAGAAGCTTTCAAACTCAATAATTCATTTTCAGACATATCAGCCTACTCTGTAAACTGGACAAAATCAACAATCCTCAATCCTACCCCTAGTGGAACGGTCCATAACCAAATCTCACTACCCCTCACCACTGGCAACATCAGATACCTTAGAATTAGCATCTCCCCCTGGCTGTCAGAGTTATTTCAGCTCAATTTCACTCCCTTATTAAAAACAATAGAAGAGAACATAAAACGCTGGAATAACCTGCCTCTTTCCCTTATGGGACGAATCTCCACAGTAAAAATGAATATTCTGCCCAAAATTAATTATCCGTGTTACGGCTCTCCTGCTCCGCTCGCCGGTTTCCTGTGTAATTGCGGTTATCTTTTGAAACAGGAGGCTTTTGGGTGCAGTTGGGATGAGCCGTCTTTGATTACGAGGCACACCTGTATGGAGTGTGCTGCTCTATTTAATCTGATTTATCCCATTCTAGGCTGGCTTACTCTCTTGCTTGCCCTCTCCATGCAACGTGTCTGTTTGTTGGTTTCGCATTGAACAACACTCACTATGACGCTTTTCACTCACTCATGCACATGCATACGCAACTGATGGCTAACAGACTTCCACACGTCATGTTTTTTTTTTTTTTGTATGTTGTTAGGTTTAATTAACAATAAATAAAAAATTGCTTCATAATTCCCTGTGTGGTCTCCCTCTTTTGTCATGATAATACAAAATACTAATACAAACTAGTTTTCCACCCTTGACTCATTAATATCAAAATGGTACTGAAAAACTAAATTCTATAGTTAAAGTGGATAAACCCAGTGAACCAAGAGTTACTAGAATGGAAAAACAAAGCTGTGTTTATTAAGCTACCAACGTATTTCATGTTAGTGGTTACAGTTTAAAATATTCAATTATAGTGCAAAAATTACCATAACAAGAAAATTGGGTGACCATAAATAAGATTCCTTTAACATACCCACAGAAATATTACACAGTGTTATTCACCTGCACTGGAGCCACTGGGTGGCTCACAGGATAAAACGTTGCCTGGGAGTCCTGGGGTCGGGGGCTCGATCCCTGGCCCAGCCATTGCCAGCCACGGTCAGAGGTCCCCCTTAGCAAGGTAACTCACGTGGGATTCAATGCAGGGTAAGCCGGCTAAAGTTCGTTGGTCTCATTGCCATAGCACTCTCCCTGTCATGCTGGGCACCTGTGGCAGCACAAACCTGACGGTATGCTGACTTCGTCATCCTCCAATGTTATAGGCAGAGTGCAACTAGTGGTGTAGCAGCAACATGAGGAGTCACATACTCAACCTCTCCTCCCAAAACCATCAGAGCAGGCACTGCAGTGAGGCCAGCTAGCTCAGTTGAACAAGTTTAGGTTGGGAAAAACAGGAAAAAATCCAGCCAATCATGAATAGTAAATAAATCTTTTTAATTGAATAGAATGTCTTAAAGAGAAGGCAAAATTGAAAATGAGGTGTTGTTATCTGTAAGGAGAACATCCCATTGATGATGATTAGACATTGTTTTAAATTAATTTTTCAACGATTTTCACAATTGTTATTCTTATTCCTTTCGCGTCATTCAGTACGAGAGAACATGGATCCTTACACAGTTGAGGATACGGAGGGTTTTGAGATTATGCCCAACGAGTCAAACTGTGAGTCATTTAACTCGAGCAACTCTGACCCCATCAAATTGTCGTCTTCTGAGGAAGAAGCAAAGAAGGGGGAGAGAAAAAAGAAGAGGGACAACAAAAGAGCAAGAAAGCCCAGAAAGAAAATCTACAAGAAAGGGGAAAGCACAGTGTGATGCTATTTGAGCAACGTCTTTTAATTACTTAGGTCTGTCAAGCGATTAAAAAAATTTATCTAATTAATTACATGCTTTGTGATTAATTAATCTAAATTAATCGCATATATCAATATTTGCAGTGAGAAGCATTTAAAATAACTCAAATGGATTTTGGTAAATGAGTGAATCAATGAATAGTCATTATAAACTTTAAAGGTCAACATCTCTTTTATTTCCCATACATTCAGAACATTTTTTTTCACTGTTCATATGCAATAATGGTAATAACAATCAAAAATATGACCTAATGAATTGAGGAAACAGAAAAATCTGAAATGTTTCAGCAAGAACGATGATGGAAATAAGTCCATATGTTTCTCATTTTATCCTTGACATTGCAATGATTGTTAACGTGTCATATTTTAGATGCCAAAGAAACTAAACAAAAATTAGTTTGGCAACACACACACAAGGTAGACTTACTCAGTCTACGTCTGAACGCCAGTTCGAGTGTGGCTTGACAAGACTGGTTGCTCACGGTAGCATCAGGGGCTAAGCTAGGTCTGACCTCTGACCCCTGACCTCACTCCTTTGTGCTTTGCGATGAGGTGATATTTCACGCTTGAACTACAGTCATGCGCCGCATAATATCCGTTCTGGAAATAAAACATGCCACAAGGTCAACCTCCTAAAATTACCGTGGTCATTTCTTAGCATATTAAAAGCATGGTGAGTAGAGATAGTCCTGACATATAGTGCCTTGCATAAGTATTCACAGACCCACAGAACTGCTTTGGTAAAAATGCCAGCAGCCATTTTAGCTCAAATAGGAGCAGCACAGAATGGGTGGAACCATAGAATTGCATCATGGATCATATCTCTAAATTCTTCCCAATCAGTTTCGCCTATTGAGCATTCTGTGTACTCTACGTTTGTACGGATTACGCAACCACATCTGAGTTAGTTATATCCCCTTACACTCAGATGTGAGGTGTGATAGCTTTGGTGAATGTTGCAGAAGGTAAAATGGAGAGCAGGGTCTCCTCTTTTTACCACCCCCCCCCCCCCCCCCCCCCCCCATAATCTAAAGGCTGAATCCCATCACTATGATTTAATATTTATGCACAAAATGCTATCTCTTACCTAAGGCCAGACTTTTTAAATGGGAAATACACATTTCTTGATCAAAAGATAGTGTTTTTACTCTTCCTGTTTATCAACTATGTGTGCACCTTGTGTATTCAGAATGTGTTTGAGTGCCATGTGTATGTGAGTGTGCGTGAGTGTGTGTGTGTGTGTATTATGTTCATGTGTACACTGTGTGTGTACATTCTGTGATCGTGTGTGTGTGTGTGTGTGTGTGTGTGTGTGTACTATGTGGTGAGGGTGTATGCTATGTGCACATTTTGGATGGTTTTGCTGCTTCATTTCGTTTCTTTTGTTTATGTGAACATAATATAACATGTTTTCACATGAATCACTGTCTTGATAGAAATAAGGCCAGTAATTTGACCTCCTGCTGGGGTGAGTGTACAGTTTCTAAGGAAAGATATGCTGTCTCTCTTCATCTCTGGCCAGATTAAACTCTCTTCATTACAGATCAGATAGGAACCAAATAAGCTGCCAAGGGACATTGTTAAACAATATATAATATAAAATATATATACTTTCCCAGACCCATTTTGTCCTCTTTTTAGCCATGCATTCAGATTCGATATTCAGGGTCCGATTACAGTGCTGCATTTACAGTCTTATTGGTGTTCTTCAAAGAAACTTTGATCTTCCTACAGCTCTTTGGCAGCAATAAACTCCAATTCTAGCTCATGTCTCTTCTCCCATCCATTAAAACCCTACTTCAAAAATAGTCTGAGCAACAGCATACCCTGTCTATAATCAAAACACACACTGCAGTCCCTCCATATCAATAAGCTTCTACATTTCAGGAATATAATGCCCTGGCCCTGGAGAAGAGATGCACATTAAATAGCATGTTAACATTTAAATCCAACTAGTTGGAATTACGTATCTCTATGGTTTTGTAATTGGCACCCATGTGGCCTAACTAGTTCAATAGATAAAGAAAATTGTGAAACCATGTGACAACAATTCTTGCTTCTATGCACAATGCAGCTGCACCGCTAATTGCACACTGCCTATGATGTTGGAGGATGGCATCGTCAGCATGCCCTCAGTTTGTGCCAACGCAGGTGCCCAGCATGACTAGAGAGCAATGAGCTTGGCCAACTTGCCCCCCTGTCATCCTCCATGAGGCTGGGCCAGTTGTTGCCTTGCCAGTGACCTCTGACTATGGCTGGCAATGGTATGGCTTTAAGCCCTTGATCTCAGGGCTCCCCGGCAAACATTTAGCCCTGTGAGCCACCCGGAGGCCCACCTCTATTCATGACATGACAGTCATTTAGCTGACACTTTTATCCAAAGTGACTTACAGTTGGATCGATGTGGTGTTGAGGGCCTTGCTCAAGGCCCTGGGTGGTATTGTTGCTGTGGCTGGACTGGGGCTTGAACCATCAGCCTCCAGGGTCCCAGTCATGTACCTTAGCCACTAGGCTACAGGCTGCCCTGTTGCATTCGAACTGCATTGCGTCTGAGGTACAAAGTACATCCTTGATGGTGTTAGATGAGGAAGCTTGCAACAGACATTTTTCATTTTTGATGCCATTTCAGTTAACAGCAAAACATTTGAAACAGCAAAACAGTGCTAACGTAACATAATATACTGCAGGAAATACCTTGGTTCCACTATGACATGTTACAGTTTTTCTCGAATGCTTACATACTGTAACTGGGCCTACCAAAACATCCCAGACCATAACATCATCTACCAAAAAACCGACCCATTTCCAAAAACTTTAACTCTTTAAACTTCTTGAAGAGATTTATGTGTAGAGTTTTTCACAAAAAGTTTAACAAATTTGGATCATATGTGACAACAGGGGAGTTGTGTTTAAAGTTTTGGGAAATGGGTCCATCTTTTGGAAGATGGTGTTATGGTTTGGGATGTTTAGTTAATAGGCCCAGTTATAGTGTGTAAGCCACCAAGAAAAACTGTAAAAAAGTTTATTCATTTTTATGTTTTTTGTTGTGTTTGTCACGTAAATAGGTTCCTTTGGGGGAAAATGCCACAAGTGCCATTATTGATTGCAGTAACAGGTTTTTACAGAAGTATTTGGCTTTTGTGCGATGTATGATGGCAAACCTTGATGTAAATGTAAGATTACATGGTTTTGAGTGGAGAGTTTAGTTCTGACCTATGTTTGTTCAGTTTTGCAGTTTTGTTTGGAGTTTTGGATAATACTCTGCATAACTTTAAGAAGGTTTATTTTGTATCAATCTAACATACAATAGATACAAATTAATAAACTTGATTATTCGCCAGTCGGAATAGTTTTCAGTATGATCTGGCTTTTGGAGATAAATGCTTAAGTCAGTCGTTACTTACAAATGAAATCAGGAATAGGACTATATTCATACTGGAGCTCACAGAGACAAGATTTCGGGCTCCGTATGTCTCTTTGCGGGTCCTTTCAGGACAGCATGGTATAGCTCATCTCTGGTGGCCTACAAGATAGATACACTGATATTTTATTGTCCTTGTAAGAGGATATTCTTCAACAGCTGGTAGTTAGTTCCCAAAAGGCAGAATAGGAAAAGTGACACCAGTAGAGATATACGTCCCTCCTGGGCATGTCTGAATTTGTTTACTGTCTCAATGCTGAGCAACAAAGCTGGCATTCTTTGTCTTGATAGTGTTTGGTAAAATCGTCCTACTTACTCCTCTGGGGATGTTTTTGTTTCATTTTTTCTGATGTTGCTTTCTGAGACTAGGTTTTTGCAATTTGATTTGACCCACATGTAACCAATAGCAGTATGCTTTCAGCCCCTTGTATTTAAGTATTAAAATTCATTATGGAAGAAATAAGCATATTATTATCTTTATCATAACAGACATATGTTCATATGCATTTCTTTGAATGATTTCTCATGCTGGTGATTTGGATTAAAATTAACATTTGGTGATAGTTTGCAAAATTTTTGAGATAGTGAACTGACGTCAAATGAGAAACTGAGGATTACTTTTATGGTAAAAAAAAAATGTTAAACAAATTTAAATTCAAGACAACCACTTTGGTGTGTGTGTGTGTGTGTGTGTGTGTGTGTGTGTGCACATCAAACATTAATGCATAATCATATGCAGCATGCTTACATAAAATGCATAGGAGTAGTGGACAGAATTAAATGGACATGAATTTCTGCTTTGAAATTCATACCGATTTAGCATCTTAAAGGTTTTCATAGTCAAGTATCAGCATGGAGACCACTGTAAATTGGCAATTATGTGCTCTGATACAGCGTCTCACGTTATATTGTGCAAATATATAATATCAGAGGCGTAAATTAGAATACGGAGCACGTTTCCTTGTGGTGGCAGTTGTTGCGTACTGTTGCCAAGACCTGACGAGAGTGGAAACATCCACAAAATGTCAAAGGAACGTTAAGAAAATGTTACGAGACTGGTGCTCAGTTCCTCTTTCAAATGGTTTCCCCTGTTGCTGACTGACAGGGCCTTTGATCTGAAGCAGCTGCATTCTCAGAACAAGGTTAATATTGCATGGGGGAAGGCAGTGCCAGGCTCATTTATGCTTCAGAAACAGAACTTGGGACCGCAGTTTGACAACACTGGAGCACACAATCTCACAAACACTCACATACCGTGCTCACCCCCCACGCACACACACATACCCACACATTCGTGCTCACCAACACACACTCCGGTTCTCACCCACACACATACCCTCACACACTCACCCGTACACATACTAACCCACACACACACACATTCAAAACGACTCTGTATCTTACACACAAACACACTCAAACAAGTACACGCTCACAACCACGCTCACTCTCAAACACACAAATTCGTACACACGTTCATATAGGCAGACGCACATGCTCAGAAAGGATCAGCTTATTAGAATATATAAGCAATTACTCCCTCTATGATCGTTTTCTCTAGCCTGAATAAGATCCTGCTGTCTCTTTGTGGAGTCTCTGTGATTCTACAATGTAGAGATTAAAATACAAATTGAGAGTATTCTTCACCTACCTATTAAATAAGGTGGGTCTGATCTGATCCTAAAGTTGACCTTTTTGTTTCCATCACAAACAGAATGGGAATGTTCTACTTCTTTCCTCCATTGAAATAATAGTTAGGGAGCTAGTTAGCAAACATAGCGAATTTGGCACATATACTAGCTGATGAGGTTTTTTGCCACCTCAGGAGCAAATCTTAGAGTAGCCCGGTCACTTGCTTTCCCTATATTTACAGTCATCAGTGTTAGCTTTTAGGACATGCTAGTAATTAATGTGGTACTACGTCTGTTTTTATATATCAGTAAATGTAGTTTTATTGTATGTAAGTTCCATTTCTTGTGTTTTATTTCTGCCTTTGGCTGTTAGGAGATTTCCTGGAGCGTGCAGACAGGCTCCTAGCCAGAATGGGGAGGGACCAGAGGTCATGGTCCATGTTGAAGCCAATGACATAGGAAGGGGTAGATTATGAGATTCCACAGGACAAATTTATTGAGCTAATGAGGAAGATGAGGAGCAGAACATTCACGGTAAGTCTTCTCTGAAATTGGTAGCACATGCAAGCAAATGGAAGCAAGCCTTAATAAGGAGCAACTGTGTCAGAGCAAGGTCTTGTCTGAAGTGGAGTCCCACAGTAATTGGTGTTGGGGCCTTTGCTCTCGCTTATATACATATACGTCTGTGTAGGTGTTAGTAGTAAAACAGTTAACGATGCTGATAAAAAACTAGTGGGTCAATCCAAGAGTTGGTTGCTGGAGGGCGGTTTTATGAATTCTTTTTCAAAAGGAGATGAACAGGATCAGACACAATTTGTTAGACTGTTTGTTTCACCTGCGTTTTATACACATATCCTAGTTGTTTCTGCTCTTTCCCAATAATTTTACTGGCCATGTTTGTAATTCTGGACAGTCTACTTTTGTTCTTAGCCCCCAGGTGCCCATACCATGTACACATATTAAATATTAAAACACTTTCAAATTCAAACAATAAGGTTAATCACAGAGTTCATAAATCCTGATCACAGAATGGGACGTAGCGGATGTAACCTATTTAACCCATATATTACCTTTCTAGATACATTAGCTGAAATACAGAGCTGTATGTGTCAGGGATGGTGCCCCTCTGAAGGATTTTGATAGCTGGGATTAGCCATTATTAGCACTAACAGAGCACTGGTAGAGCCACTGCCCCAACAAACATCTGTGCACGTCACTGGTATGTGCACAGTATTCTTGGCTATTTAGTCAATACAGGTACACTGCTGTATCCCATTTAGCATCGCTAAGAACGTATCAAACAGCGTTCAAATCACATAACGTCCTATTTCACAGAATTTATCATGGACGTTAAGCGACACATACCTGCATACATTTTTTAAAAATAAAGAAAAAATATATGAAAAAAAAAAAAAACTTGGTCATACTTTAGCCAGTGCTAATGGCTGTGTGCGTACGATAGTGACCATCAGACAATATCAGGGCATTGTATAGTGGCCTACATCTTCTACATGCTACATGTGTACTTCTACATGCCATGCTAACATACATCTGACGAGAGACAACCAGTGAATCAGAACTGAACTCGGACGTATGTCGGGGAATGGCTGTATCTGCAAATATTCCAAAATCCATTAAAAAAATCCAAAATCCAAAACACTTCTGGTTCCAGGCATTTCGGATAAGGGATGCTCAACCTGTATTATTTTACACAAAGTCAGTTGAAATGAAATAGGTTGCCGGGTCATGTTTACGTAGAGACCCTTGCTGTGTTCAAGGCCAGACTTGAAGATGTCTTAGACATTCTTTTGTTAAAATGGCGAGCTTAGTTGGGCCTGTACCTGTCACAAGATGTTTTTATATTATGTTGTCCTTGCAGTAAATGAAACGAGCCTGTCACTCAGAGCCTGCGAATGCAAGGTTCCAAGTGCCACGAAACTGATGCTTGGCTGTCTGCTCTGCCCAGACAGACATGTGCATTTGAATAACATTTGGAACAATGATACAAGTCATTTGTGTTAACATGCTTTATTATCATTAGATTAAAGGAAAGACACACAGCTCAACATATGGCTATAACAAAACACGCTGAGATCCAAGCATGGTGAATAGGTTTCAATGGACGTAGGTAGAAATCGTAGTCAGGAATAAATAAAGGTCAGCAACAAGGAAGAAAAATCCAGCAAACAGCACAACAAGGCAGCAATCCAAGAGAGTAGTCCAGAAACTCAAGCACAGGTCAATAATAGGAATCCGGGAATTAGCAAAAAAATCCAAAACAGGATCAAATAAACACAGTCTGAGTAACACGCAAAGGTGATCACGATTGGCACACAGATCGAAACCACAGCTCAGTATACTTCGGGCAAACATTACCTCAGAAGGAGGCAACACGGTCTGAGTTCTTAAATAGCCTCTCTGGTAATAGAGAAATGAGCTGCGGTGTTTTCAAAGAGCAGGTGGGGATAGTCAGGGCAAGACTGGGCAAAGCTGAGCGGGATGGCTGAGAGCGGGCCTGACAATGGCATATGATAATTTGCTTCCATTTGTCTTTACATTTTCTGACTATTCAAGGCCATCACAATTTGGCCAATTCATGTGGCATCTAAAATTTCAATTTCGCCTACTACGTTGTCTGAAATAATGTGTTGATGCAAACCTTCCAAGTGGAAAACTCATGCAGGCCGTAAATATGACGCCGCCCGAAAGCGCAGGACAATTGAAGCCAAGAGGACTTAAAATGATTCATTACGCAGAAATTACAATATGATTATGAATTCTCTGCTGTAGAACTCACGTTTATTGTCAGCTGTATCTTATTATCATCAGCTGGAACTGATTATTTTACTGCTACAATTAACCTTACATATTTTATATTGCTGAACGAATGAAGTGGGCATCTATCTCTTCGTTGGCGAGGCCTCTAATGTACGCAAACATGCTATCTGTTCGACAGTAATGTGACTTTTCTAGGTAATTAATATCTTTCATGTTCTGAAAAAAACATTGATTAATGCAACTGCTGTCAGTATTGCTGTCGTTTAGCTGTTTTTTTTGTTTCAGTTATGTTCTTTTGTTTCTGTGTGCTTGTGTTTCTTTTTCTCATTTCCCTGCTCAGCCTATGTTTTCCCCGTTTCCCTGATTGAGTTACGTTTCACCTGTTTGCCAACTCATCTGTTACCTGTTCCTTCATTAGATTTCTTGTATTAATACCCTTGCGTTTCTTTGTCTTTTGTCAGTTTGTCTCAGTAGATTTTTGTCTGTTTCGCAACCTGCCTGACTCTCTGTTCTTTGCCTGCCAATTGTGACTTCTGCCTGTTCTTTTGACTTCCGGATTGTGTTCTTTGCCTGATTGCTGTGTCTCTCTGGTTTAGATTTTTTTCCTGCCTGCATTTTGATGGTGATTTTTGGACTGTGATTCTGTACCTTTGCCGTGTCCTTCTGGTTTTGAACTATGCGTGACCATCGACTCAGCTGCTCTGATTTCACCTGTTTAATAAACTCATTATTTTTATATAACAAGGAGTATGCAATAAGTTTGCTTTGAAGAATTGGAAATATATCAGGACATAAAACGGTTCACGCATCTTGTTCTTGCATAATCTCATCTTCGTATATTTTACAACTCTCTTAAAAATAAATAATCCTCAAAGGTTGGGCAAAAATAACACATCTATGTTTTCATTTCACTAATACAGCTTCCTCCTGCAAGTTACATGCAGCATAATAACCAGCACATTCTGAATGTGTGTGGCCTTCTTTAAAATAACGTTTCAAAGTCTTTATCGATGAGGTAGAACAACTAAGATTGTTCAGAAACACAAACAGAGCAATTAAGACTTCCTCGGAAGACAAAAGCAGCTGACTCCTAGGAGCAATTAAGACCGCCACGGTCATCTGAAGCTTTCAAACAACGCAGATATCTTATAAAACAAACAGTTACATACCTATGTTATGTATACATTTGTATAATTTGTGAACGTAATCGTGATATCCACTGTAATACTAGTCAAGCATGACAGATACAGATCGATACCAACGAGTACGCATAGTCTTATACTGAAGACCAACTTGTCTGCGGATTTAGTCCTCCATCTCTTACAGTGTAGTTGACCTTCATCACTGCTAAAAGGTGCAACAGTCACAAGCACTTAAATAAAGGAATTAAATCAAGAAATTCTTGCATGGAATATCATGCCATCACTCGAGGAGCTGAACCTGGGCCGAAAATGGGTCATGCAACAAGATAATGACCTGAGGCATTCCGGCAAAACAACCAAGGAATGACGAAAGAAAAAGATTTTCACTCTGCATTGGCCAAGCCAGAGTCCAGACCTGAATCCAATTGAGATGCTGTCTAATAAACGATTTTTGTTTAATAAACGATGAAAATATGTTTTTTTGTTTGTGTCCATTATTTTGATTGTCTGTATTATAAACTGGGGTTTAGATGTACATCTAATAAGGTTATTTTAATATTTTTTATGAAAATAATGACCATTTCTGTATGGTTCACAAACTTTCAAGCAGCACTGTACACTGAGTTGATGGTTCAAAGTCATTGTATCCTATGTACCATTGACACATTTTTCATCTTTTTTTATTCATTTTCATTGATAAACCCATTTTTTGCAGTTTGGACGTGATTGACAAGGTGATTCTGACTTCATGTCCTGGAAATGTACATTTTTAACCTTTATTTCAAACCAATTTGATATGACTTTGGAAAATTGATATTTGGTTATCTGCACCGAATTTCCAAAATGCATTGGTAATGAGTGAATGGTACAAAAATTTAAAAAAGAATAATAAAAAAAACACTTTAAATTCATCACTTTAATTAAAAATGTGCGGTTCAAAAAATCTATCACAATATAACCTCAAGTATTTCAAGATGAAACTCCATCACTGGGTTTCCCCTCAAAGGTTGGTGTCTGAAGATCCCATAATTGGAATTCGAATGAACGGAATACTTTTGTGATTACCAAAAAATAGATTTCTTCTAAAAAAAGGAAAGCTTTTTTCAGAGACAGCAGTGTAATTAAAATGTGGAGACTGAAGGTAGATGATGAACTTGATTGGCTGAATGGCTTGTTCTCAGAACGACAGGTCGACACAATATTGTAAAGTGGAAAGAGCAGGGTATTTCCTGCTCGGAGAAATTTGCGGTAGCTGCTTCGATTGAATTTTGTGCCGCCTCCATAAAATTCTGACTGGTGTCGACATTCATAAATACAAGCTACCTTTTTGGTGGATTTCTGTACTTGTAAATCCAATTATGGCATGACTCAGATGTGAGAATGTCGCTTAATGAACACAACTCACCAATTATAGCGCTTCCAATGAAGTTGTTAGTTCCATCGTTACCATATGTTGATTCCATCAGTCACACAAATGATTGTGATGGTTTTCTAGACATAATTTTATATTTGGACACATGTCTGTATAAATACAAAATGCAAATAAGAACACTAAAATTAAATGTTTTCTGCAATTTTTTACGTTCTGACTCATGTTACAATGTTCTGGAGCCGTCTAAAAACCTACTCAACACGCCAAAACACATACGCACTCAAGCTCACAAAAAAAAGAAACAAAAAGGAATAATTAATCGAAAAATGAAGTTAAAACCCCATGTGCATCTTCCCTTCCTGTCGGCATCTCTCTGCTTTGCCACTCTTACTCACCTGCCTACATAACCCAGGCATCTCTGCCATACCTTCATCTAATACGTAAATTATTACAAACAATAAAAATCATTTTCCTCCATAATTTAATCCATACACGTAGTTACTTGATGCGCTGAGTGTGGATACCGCGCACATGTGCAAATAATCATGTGACCAGTATTAAAAACTCTGGAAAACTTTGTGAGAACACCTGCCAAATTATGTATATAGGATACACTGTGAAACTGCTGCACCCCTCTGAGAGTGGGGCCGGAATCAAGCTGTCATTGCTACGTCAGGCGCCCCTCCCATTGCTCTGTGTGCTGATACTGAAACAGTATTTTACTGATTAGATGCCGTAAGCCAGACCCGGGTAAAACACCTGGATTGTCTCCCTCCGTGAGTGGATCAGAGTCCCCCGATTTACACAGGTGGAGGCGAAGCCACATTGAAGAGGCCACTGCAGCAGGTAGCAGCAGTTCGTTTCAGCAGGTGGCTCAGGTGACAGGGAAGGCCAGCGGGGATTAGCACATGCTACCTTTGAAGTGCATTGTTACTTTGATGTTGACAACTGTGCAACCTGTACCTGCCTTCTCACCTACTCCCTCTGCCCCTGTTGTGTCTTTTTCGATTTATTATGTATGACACATATGCATGACTTTTTTGTCAAATGATTTCCCTGCCTTTATGTCTCAATTGAAGAGGTGTTTTTGGGGGACATTTTTTGTTTAATTCCACCCCCTACTCTCTTGTTATTCTCATCTTGTTTCCGTCGCCCGCAGTCCTCAGGAAGCCGGGCTCACCGCGCTTCAGCTGGCCGAGCTAGAGGCAGGGGATTGGACGAGGGGGTTACAGTTTACCTGCTCATCAGATGCTCTCCAGAGCTCTATTCGTCAGTGTTATCATGCACCTTTTTTTTTTTTTTTTTTACACTTGACACACTTTTGCTTCTTTGTGAGCACCAAGAAATCTCACTGCTGTTCTCCTTTGCAGGCATAACTGAGATTAACCTTGATAAGTTCTGACCTCCTCAAAATATTATAAAATATATATAACTTGGGAAGGGACAAAACCTGCAGATATTCTCTTGCCTTCTGGCTATGAAGCTGTTCAGCAAAGTGCTGAATTAATTACGTTGCCTGGGAAGAGGGGAGTCGGTGGGGGCGGGTTATGCTGTTGGCACGGTTCAGCTGGAATCGCCAAGAGTGTAGTTAACTCACTGCATTTGCACTGGTAAGAGCTCGACGGACAGCACGTTTACTGAGAGTTCTGTGCCATGACGACAGCCCGTGTCAAAGTCGTTCATCTGACGAAGCCCTGGCCAGGCTCAATTATTTACTCCATGTCACTGATCTCTGGGTGGAGACAACAGAGAGCAAGAGCTGTCTTCGGCCATCCCTGAGAGCCAGTGCTGGAGAGTGCTGAGATGTGCCATAGAAACGAGGTGCTTGGTGATTCGGTTTTGGGGGTTCTGGAATAATACATTACAGAACCTTGTGAGAATACCAAATACCATGCTCTGTTAACAACATAACAAACAGTATATTACCAACCTGTGACTTTATGAAAACTCACCTTGTAGGCTGACAAGGTATGTTGTGACTCACTTCTAATCAGTCCAATAAAACGGCGACACTAAGGGTCCATGCAACAGGAGGTGGTGTTTTCAGCCAGCAGCCAATAACAAGGGTGGTTAGAATAGACAATCATTAACCTCGTTACTGACAAACACAAAATTGTGTCTAGCCCTGTCATATTTCTGCACAGTCTGTAGTGCCTCCAGCAGTATGAACAAGGCTAATTTTAAACATTAACTGGGTCCTGGTCAGCTGGTACATGCATTCAAAACTCGCATGCAGCTTAAAAGAATACTCCAAAAGTTTGCTCTGTTTGTGCACTGTGAAGGAATAAGGTCCCTGTAGCCTTTCCATTCATTGTACTCTTGAAAAGATGAGAAAACAAATTTATTTTTCACACCAAACAACAGTCTGTGATTTACAGAAGCCAGACCATATAACTGTGATTTGCAGCCAGTGCCTTTCAAAATAAAATTGCTTGTTGCCTGTTACAGATGGGCAGTTCGGCTTACTTTACGGAGCGGACTCTTTCAAACAGTTCAGCGTAATGAATTGATTTTTGTTTAGTTTTGAGTCTTCTCTTGGGCCTGTCCATTAAACATCTGCTGGATGATACAACGGGTGTGTACCCATACAGTGTCCGCTGGACTGTTTATCGAGCTGAGTCAGCTACTGGATTCCTAGCAGAAGGCTGCTGCTTGGTTGCTATGTGAGAAATGCCAGCAGTTTAACTGGCATCAGTCTTTGTCAATAACACTAAAAATAAAAATTTTTACAGCACCAAGAGACAAACACCAGGAAGCAAATGCCAACCTGCCTTAGTTATTAGCAGTTAGAGCAATTGAAGGAACACCTACTAGTTGTTCATGAGTAAATAGTGTCTTTGTTTCATTGTAGCATTTTATAACATATAATTTGCATATAATTAATGTTGAGTATTAAGAATTTTTCATTGTATTTATTAGTATTTAAAGAGGATTTACATTACACTTTCACATGTATTATTATTCATTTCATCTCATTTTTTTCTTTGATTGTTTATTTGGTTCAACTTTTTGAAATGTTGAAATGAAGTCAAATCAATGAGTGTATAGAGTATACAAGTGATCATGCAATAGTCTATGTGTTTTTAAGATGAATTCTTCAATTTTAAATCAACGAAAAGAGCTGTACGCAGAGAGTTTTTTGCATATGGGGCCAGTTTTAGCCTGAGATAACTTCTGCACTGTTTCATGTTTCGCTTTACTTTTTTGTAGGCTGTTAACATTTGCTTAATTACTCAATGAAATGTCTCACATTTCATTGTTTGATTATTTTTTACATTCACCATAACAAATGTTTTATTTCGTCATGTAACAGTCTGGATGGCTGAAAACTCAAGCAGTGCAATAATTTAGTTGCTAGTGAATACATTTCAATGTTGTTTTTTATAGCAACAAATTTAAATCAGGTATAACTAATCAACAGATCGGGGTGGGTTTCCCGAAAGCCTCTTAACGCTAAGAACCTCTTTAAATGACTCTTACGATCGTTCTTAAAATAACGTGGGTTTCCCAAACACGTTCGTAACTAAAGCGTCTCTTTAGTTCGCTCTTAACTAACGAGAGATCCAGACCACTCGTTCACAGCTAAGAACCACTTTAAGATCCCGCTTGCAGCCATCCGCTCTTGCAGCGCAGACAATATGCGTGCTCTTTCGATGTATATATATATATATATATAGTGCTTATTTCATGGGTAAATATTTGTGTTTAATTCACTGATTTGGAGTAACAGTGTATTAATTTGAACATCATAATGTCACATTAATAATTTTATTGGGCTCTTTAATCCAATTAACTTACAATAATAAGAAAATGATCATGTAATTACTTTTTATTAATGACAAATATGGCTGCACCTGTGTAATCTTATAAGGACTTGGAAAACAGTAAATCTTTCTTATGTTCAATTTCATCAAGCAAGATGAGGATTTCTTCCTTTGTGAATGCTGACTTCCGTGTCCTTTTCCCCTCCATGACCTACTGTCAGGCTCCACATTGCCACATGCCAATTTATTGGAGAAATCTGGCTCTGGATTGAACAACAATGCAATGAGCAGACAAGGTGAAAGGAGTTTTACTTAATTATTTAGCCTTTTCATCATTATTTTTTATTCATGTAAACTTCCGTTGTAATATTTCTATAGGCTTATAGACACTCTGAGTCAATTTAGTTAGAGTATGATGATAACACTGTGTCTTCAAAATATCGTATTTCAGTGTTGATTGGTTAAAACGAGTGACGTATAACCCCACAGAATCGATTTATGAACTACAAATGCTTTAGCGAGGACGCGCTTGTCAAAGAAGCTCTTTGCAAAGTTCCTCTTAAGGCCCAGTCTAACGATTGTGTTTGGGAAACCCACGTAACGAGAGAACGTTCGTTGCTTAAGAATCACTTAAACACACTCGTTAATCCTAAGATGCAACGTTATCGGGAAACCCACCCCAGACTGACAACACAGAAGACTGAACCAGGAATTTAAAGCAGGAAGGCAAGACAGTAGTAATGGAGGACTTCAATTATCCCTCAATTACTGTGTCAGGTAAAGTTAAATGTGAGGAGGAGTTTTTGGATGTTGGAAATGACTGTTTTTGATACAGGCTTTTACTCAACCTACAATTTTTGATCTGGTTCTGTGTAATTGCCCTGATATAATCTACTGTACTGAGGTAGGGGGGTCATAGTGCAGTTACATTTGGAGTTTCTGGCAAGGTTGAATCCTCCAGTGCTCGAATTTTCAACTTTAGACAAGTGGACTTATCATACAAGGGATATAAACTGGGTGCATCTTCTAGAGGGCAAAACTGTGAGCATACTTAAAAAGATTATTCTGGATGCACAGTGTAAATTCATTCCACGAGTAAGAAAAGGGAAGCTGAACAATTTGAAACAAAAAAAGGAAATTATTTAGAAAATACAAGTTGGAGACCTCAGAGGGAAAAAAGAAAGACATGAAGGCATTTTGAAAGACAGATTGCAATAGATGTAAACAGTAGCTGAACTGTTTTTTCAGTATTGAAGTCAAAATGGGTAGTTAAGGATGAGATGAGAGGAAAAAACAAGGATTTAGTTATGGAGAACGATAACAAAGCTATTATTTTGTGGAGTTTTTTTGTGGAGACTACAATTTACTTATTATTAGTGAAGTGTTTTCACATATGCCCCCAGGTGCATTCAGTTTTGAGAATCTTATGGAATAAGTTAATATAAATGATTCAGTAGTACTAGATAAACTTCAAAAACAAATAAGGCAGTGGACCCTGCTGGGATATGTCCAAGAGTCCTCAGGCAACTAGAGGAAATGGTTCACAGAATGTTTACTGACATTTATTTTTAAGCAGTCTCTTTAAACTGGAGAAGTACCGGATAACTGGAAACATGGCAGTGTCATACCAAACAACAAGAAAGTAGACTGTACTGACTGACTGATGCTTAAAAATTACAGGCCTGTCAGCTTAATTTGAATCACATGTAAATTACTGGAATATATTATTAGGGACAACCTGGAATTATTGCTTAAACAAAACAGTATCTTAAATGATAGCCAGCTTGGTTTTCACAGGGGGGGGTGGGGGGGCATGCTTACCAAACCTTCTGGACTTTGAGGAAGCTACAGTGTGTTTGGATTCAAACCAAGCTTATGCAATCATCAATTTCAAATTCGAAAAGACATTTGACAAGGTACCACATGAGAGACTAATAGCTGAAATTAAATCTGTAAGAATTACAGGAGCTATCACGGAGTCGGTCAGTTAGTAGTTGGTTATCTAGCAGAAAACAGGGTTTAAATGTGGGAGTAGTTGTATCAGAGCAGGGTCCTGTAAGAAGTGGAGTCCCGCAGGGATCGGTGTTGGGGCCTTTGCTATTCCTTATTTACAGAAACAATCTTGATGCAGGGGTTAGTGGTAAAATAATACAATTTTCAGATGATACAAAACTAACATTGTAGAATCAACTAAGTTAATGCAAGAAGACTTAAATAGAATCCAGAAATAGGCAGATACCTGGCAGATGACATTCAATATAGCTAAATGTAAAGTCCTGCATATGGTAAATAAGAACCTGAGACAAGACTACTTCAATGGAGGAACAAAACTAGTTTGTGCTCAATTTGAAAAAGACTTGGGAGGTATAACTGACCAAAGTTTATCAAGATCTAGGTAGTGTGATGTTGCAGTAAAAAGGCCATGAGGATGCTTGGATATATAGCAAAAAGTATTGATTATACATTTATGGAGGTTCTACTTAAATTACACTATGCTTTCGTCAGACATCACTTAGTGTATTGTGTGCAGTTCTCAGCACCATATTACAAGAAAGATATAGATGTTCTTGGAAAAAGTACAAACAAGGGCAATAAAACTACTATTCCTGGCATGAAATATGAAAACTACGAGGGAAGACTCAAGTTGGCGATATTAGGAAAGTTAGAGATGATCTCATAGAGGATTTTAAATTTATAAAAGGGCTAAATAAGATTAACTACAATGTATTTTTTAGGGTTAGTTAAGTCTGTAGGAAGTACTATTTTATACAAAGAGTTAAGCTGCCATGTCATGTAGTTGAGGCAGAGACCCTTGCCGTGTTCAAGTCAAGGCTTGATGAAGTCTTGGATATTCTTTAGCTGAAATGGTGCGCTTAGTTGGGCTGAATTGCCTGTTCTCATTATGAAATGTTCTTGCTTACGTATGCTACCATCGTGCTATTCTGCTGTGGTTTCTCCTTATTGCACATGGGCACCCCTTACCCCCACTTACAATACCGAATTTACCATTTTGTTTAACTCCTTGCTCACTCAGTGCCAACCAGAAGCAGATGGGATTTATTCCTTGCCTTGGTTTGCTCTGAATGGGTCAATTGTACATCTGCGACAACTTGTTGTGAAAAGCACGATACAAATAGAAGTGAATTGAACTGGAAGAAATATTATTGTTGTTGGCGTTGTTTTTATGAAAAAAATCATTATCGTAACGTAAGTGTAAATAATAAAAAGAGGAAGAAGAATTCAGGGGAATACATTTTGGGTGACTAGTTTGAGAAAAATGGATATTCAACATAGCACTCTTGCTTGACCTATGTTGTGACATTTCTCTCCACACACACTGCTCTCTAATAAGATGCTGTTCCATTTTCTTTATTTCAGACAAAATGTGCCCCCTGGTCAGGAGTGGACTTCTGTGGATCTCAAGGTACTCATGGGCTGGATTGAATTTAATCTCCAGAGGAGAGTTTGACATATGGTTTCATCCGTCTGTCTCGTGGATATCATAACATTCTCAGAACCGTAGGACTGACATTTCTACTCCATTTCCGAATCATGTCTTCATTTGTTGATCATTTTGGAATGCAATCTTATTTTCATTAAACATTTTCTGCAACACCTGATCTCTCAGTGAAGGTGATTCAGAACACATGCACAGACTCTGTTACTCTCACACACACAGAAAATGAAATGCATACATGTGCCCACATATACAGACACACAGATACACACTCTTTTTCACACATATGCACACACACACATTCTGTCTCTACCCCCCCCACACACACACATACTCATGCACACACACTTATGCACACTGATATGTGTGCATACACACACACACACACACACAGATAGCTGTGTCAGCTCTGGTTTAGTGAAATCGTACCCAAAGTAACACTACTTCCCCTACCATCCTAATGGGGTATTGGAGGTTGATAACATGAGGCTTCCAATTCTTCTTCTGTTATTGCTTTCCCTGCTTTTGTTTGTTTGTTTGTTTTTGGGTGGGGGGTAAATATGAATATTAATACTTGTCGGCTCAGATTTTTTTATTTACATTGTAAACAATAGTAGCCACCTGGGTGACGTATGTAGTGAGAATTAACCACATGCTGAATGGCCACTTTGATCTCCAAGGCAGTGATGCAGGAAACCAGCAATTTCTTATTGACTCCGAATTCCTTAAATTCTGTATTGCAATTGCTATTACTTTTATGCCACCAACACAGTGCCCATTATCACGATCATGTGATTAAGCAATTACTATAATGGCTGGATTGCATATTGAGAACCACACACGGTTATTAAACCTGATAACTAAACCCATACCAGTGTGCCTTAAATGTCACACATTCGCTTGTATTGAATATCTGAGTATGTGGAGCATTCAGACTCTGAAGGCAACCCATTAGTCTGGCTGTTCCATAACTGTGCTGCTTTTCAGCATCACGCTGATATCTGAATGCTGTATCTCCAGCATAATTCTCATGAGCCATAAACTAATCATTACCTTCTCATTAAGCGTGCCTCGATCCTACACCATCCTGGGAATTAAGCACACTTAGTCTGCCTGTTGGTTAGCGACAAAGACCCCAGCTGCCTGCTTAGGCCAGTGCTGGCAGGCTGCATTTGAAGTAATTGCCCCGCGAGATATGACAATTACAGCAGTAATGACCCCACAGCGGACACACACAAACACAGAGCCATCGCTTCTTCAGGTGCGGCAGGCTGCTGGCCTCAGGAGAGGACGGTTCCTGCAGCGTGTCATTATCTTGCAGTGCATTTTGTCTCGTTTTTTCTTCTCTCTGATCCTGCAGAGTGTTTGTGTGTGTGCGTTTCTTCAGAGGATAAATGGTTGTTTTTAGCTTTATTTTTTCCTCCTTTCCTGTCTGAAATTGTTAGCTTTACCTTGAGGATTATTACCTTAAGTTCAAGTTTGCTGTAGTTGTTGGTGTTATATATATGTATAAAACATGAACAACAGCAAACTTGAACTTTATGTTTTTAACCTCAAGGTAATCCTGAAAATTTCACATTTCAGTATATTTAGATTTTATTACATTGTATATTGCTGAGTGCTTGATGCATTTTACCACACATTGATCGAGTCCTGCATAACTCTGGAAGTTGTAAGAAAATCTGTCCTGTCAATGCCTTCAGTGCTTGTATCGCTTGTGCACATACACCATCATGCATTGGATAGCAGTGCGTATCGATTTTAAAAGCTGGGCTTATGACACAAAAGATGTAGATTCACTTCCTTCCCCAACAAGTCATGAGTGTTGTTCAAATCTCCTCAGTGAATATTCAGATCCAGATCCGTTTTAGTCAGAAAATCCAGTGATTTGTGGAAGTACAATCAATCTGGTCTTGAACATGGAAACTGACTGCAGGCTGATTTTGGGAAACGTTGGGATCTTGGAAACGTTTCTTGGGAACTTGAGCATCATCAGCTGTTCAAGAGGACGGGGAGAATAAGTCATGGACTGCTTATCCCCCGACATTAAGTCAAAAGAGAAAAATCTCTTTTTGACTGTGTACAAATACTGTCCTCTCTGATATTTGCCGGTAAGTTTCTTTGTCTGTTAGAATGACAGGAAGAAATAGGAAAAGGTGGACACCTAGCACTCAGAGTCACCCTCACCTCTGTGCTAGCTTTCAATATCTGTGGTACAACTGCAAAAAAGCTGTAGGACCATTCACAACATTTGAATCATAATATTGTTTTATTTCTAAGGAGGGAAAAGCAAATTAAAATTTGAGACTTTAAACCCTTACTCAGACAGCAGGATATACTTGATAAAGCTGTTGACAGTCATGTGGTGCAGCATGTCATAGATGAGCAACATTACAGGTCCTTTAAAGATAGTCATCACTTTATAAACAATGGCGGCCAGATTTGCTAAAGGATTGCAACTGCTTTTCAGGCATAAAAGCAGCTACTGAAATGTAGTGGTGTCTATGTGCAAATTACTAAACAGTCGCAATGGGTGAAAATCGCTATTAAGATGGAATCTGCAACAACTACGTCACTTTTTTTTACTTTCGTCAATACATAGTAAAATCTGTTCATGCATATGTATACCTGGGGTGAAGGCACTGAAACAGATTTAGCAAATGAGGCCAATTAAGTATCCTGTCTTGCAGTGACTGTGACTCCCGTCTTTGCATGTGGATTCTGACACTTCTGAAAGCGGCAGAGGTTACACAGTCACAGGATAATCACACTAATGGAGGAGCTTGAACCACACACCCAAACATCACATTCTCTGTCGGCTGTGGTGATGCCGGATCTTTTGAAAGTACAGTTGCGTGGGTTACAGGTGCGTTGTTGCACCATACAACGAACAAGTGTTCAGAAATAGAAAACACACGAATGAATTTGTGTGATGCAAAACAAATAACCACAAATGTTGTTGTAAAGTACCGTGGTTCACATCATGGCAGCTTTATTTTCAGGAGTAGCTCTATCTACAGACAGTGAGAGGGTGGAACAAGCGGAATGTGTTAGCTGCACTATAATAACCTCATTCCAATCTGTGTTAATATTCTGTCTGTTGTTAGACTACCAGCTACGTTTTTTGCCTTTATATTGTAGGAAAGCTTTTTGTATGCCACCTAACATCATGCCATATTTTCTTTACCTCCTATACTGTTCATTTTTTTAGCCCTATACCTAATGCATTAATTTTGAATATGTCACTCGTAATATCTATTACCTGACAGGAAATTTAAGTTTCATTTTTCTTGAGGTTCCCTCAGTACTTGCGCCTGGTTGCTCCGTATCCATTTTGCATTGCTTTGTTATCTGAATGTGTAAGCATGCAATACCTGACCCTTCTTATGACCTTTTTAATTTTACCGCAAAATTGTGACATGAGGACATTTCATTTTTTGATTACGTAATTAGAGCAAGTAATTTGTTTATATTTTAGTATTTACGACCGCAAAAGTGTCGCTATGTAGAGAATAGTTTTGCACTGCCACAATTCCTTATTAAACTTACATTCTCTTTGTGGGCATAAACAGAGTGTCTGAAATTTGCAATCCATTAGAAACCTCATGTAAAAAGCATAAAATGTGTTCAGTTTATTGGATTTTGGAAAATCTGCCACCAGGTTGTACTTCATTATTGTCCTCAATTTATCTTGTCATTGTCATTTAAAAGTGATGATTTGAAGTCCTTTGGCTAGCAATACAAATCTAGAGCCTGTTTGTGTGACCTAATTACTTTGGAGCAACCGGGGGTGTGCAGTATGTGGTTTTGGATAGCCTTGGTGTTCATGCATTTCCTGATTTTGTTGAGGATCTCAGGTGTATACTTTTGTTGGTTTTGTGCTGTAGTTGGTACATGTACAAAATGAATGAAAGAAAGGAGTAGCTTTTTGTAGACTGAAGAACCCAAATCTTATTCGGAAACCAGTCTTTCTTCAAGGTCACCACAGGATTCCTTCTCAAATCTTGCCCACAATCTCTTGGAAGGCAAGTTAGTGGGATGTGTTGGAACTACTTATAGCAAGAAGTATTTCTCTTTCGATGGTCTAAACAAGGGAATTCCCATACAAGTGGAGAGATAAGACCAATTGCCTTCATGTTCTTCCACACAGTAAAAATTGTTGGTGGAAACACACATGAGAATTGGTGTTTCCCAAGACTGATAACATGAAGTTATTGTAAACCTGAGGATGAACCAGCCTGGGAAATGATTCCAGTCTTGAAAGATATTGTTGATCTTGTGGTTTGCCCTATGTATACCAGTAAGTCAATTGCAATTTTTGAAACTAAGTTGTCAGAGCCCTGAAGGAGGTACCCCACACTTTTTCCAGAAGGAAAACTGTTGCCAAAACATCTGCTTTTCTCATTGTGGACAATGAGATTTGAGGCCAAGCACAGTTTCCTTGCCTCCCCAGTGCAGTTCCACGGAGTTGCTGGTCCAGAAGGAAGAAGAGGATGTGGGTCGCTGGCAGGTTGACCATTGACGTGGGATAGGACCCAATCTGTCCTTTCTCTTTTTAATTTTTTTTTCTATTTTGGGGCTTAAGCAAGGCCCAGCAGTGTGGCACGGGCCAAGTTACGCCCCAACCTTTAGATTTTTGTTTTGTGTTGTCTGGGTGATGAGTATGTGCTTGAGTTTGCGTGCATGCCACTTGTTTGGTGTGCAGTGGAGCACTGTGTGTGTGTTATTTTTTTTTTTGGGGGGTGGGGCGGGGTAGGGAAGTGAGTGGGAAAAGGTAGAATTGTCGGGTTCTTGCTTCGCGTTTTATGATTTTTGTGTGTTTTATTTTTGTTAAATAAAGACGTGTTGCTTTTACCTTTCCACTTTCATGTATGCCCTGTGATTGGTAAACCAACTTTCACATTCAAACCAATGGATGAAGGACACTTCCCAAAAAAAAGATTGTGAAAAAACAGCCAAATCCCCTGAGAGATGGTGGAACAGCAAGAAAGGAAATCTGTCTTCCCATGCCTTGAAAAAAGTGGAATGTGGAGTGAGCCGTTGGCTCAATTTGCCCCAAGGTTGGTGGCACGTTTCACCCCACAACATCCATTTTGACAAAACAGCTTGACACACATAGGCTAACTCACTTTTTTTGCTAGGTTTATGACCTCAATTTGTAGCTAATAAATTGAGGAACTAATATACAATAATGTCCCAAACTTTTTATTTCTGTTAAGATACACAATTCATGATGTGTTTACAATTAAGAATTCACTTTGCAGGACAAAAAACATGTTGTTCTTGGTTTACTTACAACTCTTTCCTCATGCTCATCTCCATGACAGCCTGGGTGGAATCAAATGCTTTTCTTTCATCTGCGATCTCACGATTAATTTTGTGTATGCATGCCTAGATACAGGGGGTGGCTCATTTTACCCACTGGCACGATTTACCCCTTTCTCCCCACTGGCTATATGTTTGTGTGGGTGTGGGGAAAAACATCTGGTAAACAACCTGGTGACTGCTGAAGGAATAATAATGTACTGTGCTGGTTACATAATAAATCAATCGTTAGCAGTGGCGGCTCTAGCTCCCATGGTGCCCTGGGCGAAGTCAGGCAGACAGGCATGGCACGAACACAACATAGACACAAAGCCTGACAAATGTCACTTACTTCTATTTATATAACCAATGTTAAGATAAATAGTTAATTTGTCAGAACTCAGGGTAAGGACTCAAGTGCAGACTGGAATACTAATAAACTGAAGTTTACTGAAACAGTCAAAGACACAATCCAAAAACAGGGTCAAAAGCCAGGCGAAGGTCAAAACCAGTGAGACCTGGCAGAAGTAGAAAATCCAGACAGCAAAGTCAAAAACTTAGCGGGCAAAGTCAAAACAGGAAGACACGACAATCAGACAAAATCAAAATCCAAAGAATCACAAAACAGGGAACAAGCAGAAGTCACAACAGGTGAGCAGATCAGACACAGGAAACAGGCAGACAAACAAACTGAGACGAACTCGCAATGAATAACAAGCAAACAAGACACAGGTTACCAGCAATCAAGGTAACAGATAACGAGACAGAAGGCAGGGCAAAGACAAGGGCAATAAAAACGAAAGCACATGGACAGGGAGAGGATAATAAACATACGAAAACCAAACAAAACTGAAACCAAAATAACCTAATCAGGCAGCATTACTAACAAAATGTAATAATTACATATATTTATTACAGCAACACACTAAGTATGAAAAAATAATGTAATATGTTAATAATACAAATAAATATTAGTGATACATTTTACATAATAAATTAAGAAAAATAATCTTGGCTCCAGCACCACAAAGATAAATTGCACACAATGATCTACCTCCTGCTCAGTCTGTCTTAAGTTTCCAAAACTGCACGTTATATATATCGACTCTGAATCTAAAACCTTACAAAAACTGAGGTAGATAAACATAGTTAAAGAAAATAAACATCTAACATTAATGTGAGACTTTAGGCTCATTATGCTGCAGGCTTCTGCATGCATTATCATGAGGACGTTGAGTGGTGTTACAGCTAATGCAATGTGGGCTATATCTTTGCTCATGTTAACTTTAGCATAACAACTGATGTACATAAAAAGATACCGGGCACCGGAGGGCTGGGACCTTTTCATCCTTATCAGTTTCAAATGGTCCTAGAAACAGTAGGTAACAGTAGGCCGAGGGGCGCAAATCCCAAGGGGGGGGGGGGGGGGGGTACATGAACTGTGAAATTGTAAAAAAATATCATATTTTATATTAAAAATGTTTCTCAAACTGTTTAACATTTGTGATGAGAGTAAGGCTGTGTGTCCACCAAAGCTGAAAACACTCAGTGCTCATCTGAGTGCTCAGCTCAGAGCGTATTAAAGCTCAACGGATTTTTTTTGTTGCTGGTTGCTATGGTACGGTCAGTCAGATCGCTCATGAGATAGGTGGCTATGTATAATTAGCCATGCTAGGTTAAATTCTTGCTGTAAGGTAAATTCAGATTATTAATTACAGTCCGTAAGAAATTGACTACAAAATAATAAAGATGATAACCATTATGAGACTAAATATTTTCTAACTACCCTATTGGTGGTGAAGTAGTGGGTGGATATGGTAAATATATCAGCATAACAGGTATTACTATGATAATATAGGTTACATTTTATATCACACTCGTGACAATTATACATATCCAGCTAGTGTACAAGTGATTTGACCAGCTAACTGGTTAAATAGGAAAGTACCTTGTTTGCCAGATATTTTAAAATAGCTGAGTATGTTAACGAGGAAGCCACATATGAACATGTTTGGATATACCCATCGATACGATCTTAAAGTTAGACACAGAAATAGCTAGCCTATGTTGCTATCTAACATTACTCAGTTGCATTTACTGTATTACCTTTCACTACGAATTGTATTGCAAACTGGCTGACAATGTATCACTATCGCTACCTATACAGGCAAAAACAGAAGGACCAACTTGTGCTGGGCACTGTATGTCCCACCCCTTCTTCAACATGATTGGACAGCTGAGTACACAGTGACAGTGATGAGTGTACCATATTTTCAAAGTTGAAAATTCTTCAACTCTCAGCAACTGAAAAAAAAAACGTATCTGCTGTACGCTCATCGCTGAAAATACGCTCAGCTCCAGGCATGCTCCTTGTGTATTTTATAGCCACGCAAAAATGCTCAGATCCTATTGAAAACAATGGGAAAAATATGCCGGCTGAAGAATAATCAGCTTTGGTGGACATGGTCCTAAGGCTGACCGTTTTACGACCGTTTTGGGACACCAGCTCGTAGCTATGCTTTACGATCCTAAAGTGATCTGTGTGGTCAACTGACAAGATTTAACTTGCCAGAAAAACCAAAAAGAAGAGGAGTTGGCAGGATGGATCAGTGGCTCAAGACAGGGTCAGTTAAAAGAAAGCTAGATAAATTAGCTGTCACAAATGGTTCAGCCGCAGTGACTAGTGATTCTGTGTGTATTATTGAATCCCAGGAGAACAGTTATCTAGCTATCTAACCACCACCAGGCTTAAAGTTTTAAAACTCAACTTGAATGCGGAAAGTCCGGCGCTAAAGTGAAGAGAACCTGGACTGGAGATGTAGAGGATCCCAAACCACGCTATGTTTTGTGCTGAGTCGTTGGCTAACAAGGCTATCAAACCCGTCAAGCTCAAGCGGCATTTTGAAACCAAACACAAGGATTACATGGGGAAACCTGCTGGATATTTTGAGAGAAAACGTGATGATCTTAGGAAACACATGACCAAGGCACATGACAGTTTTTTTTGCACCAGGGGAAAATGCTAAGGCTACAGAGGCATCTTACGGGGTATCCCTGCTGATTGCAAAAACAGGAAAACCTCATTCAATAGGTGAGAATTTCGTCAAACCAGCTGCAAAGGTTATGACTAACATATTGTTTGGGGAGAAAGCAATCAATGAAATTAACAGGGTACCCCTGTCCAATGACACTGTCCAGCGGCAAATAACAGCCATGGCTGAAAATGTGCAAAATCAACTGATGACACGTTTATGCCAAAGCCTGTTTTTCACACTGCAACTGGAAGAGTCAACTGATATCGGGAATGTGGCAAATCTGCTGTGTTTTGTAAAGTACATTTATGCTGGCGGTGTGCACAATGAATTTCTTTTTTGTCATTCCCTGCCGACCAACGACACAGGGGAAGCCATTTTGACTCACTTGACGATTTAATCATGCAGAATAATCTTGACTGGACAAGATGTGTTGGTATTTGCACAGATGGTGCAACTGCAATGATTGGAAAACAAAAGGGACTGGCAGCACGCGTACACGCAATGGCACCTTGCGCCACAGGTGACTGTCCATGTGCTTTTGTATTCGTTCTGTGTTTCTCCGCCCATCTTGTTACCTACCCTGTTGACTACTCATGTGTTTCACCTGCCCTGCTGTTACACCTGTGTCTCGTTGCTCATTAGTCTGTGTACTTATACCCTGACATGTCTTTTGTTTGTCTCAGTTACTTCTGTTCCTGTGTGTGCCCTATGAGCCTTTTGTTTCTGCCTGCCCGCCTGTTATTACCCTGTCCGTTTTCTGTTTTCTTTTGATTCTTTGCCTTGTGTTTTTGTATTGTTGCCAAGTCTTCTGGTTTATGAACTTCACCTGCTTGATTTTTGACTATTCTGTTGGATTGTGCTTTTGTACTTTCGCTGAAACTCCCTGGTCATGACCATTGCCTTTTTTTTGGTCTTTGGTTTCTGTTAATAAAACCCTTAATATTTACGTCCGTCTCTGAGTCCTACCTGAGCCCTGACATAAGGTGGCAACAGAGACGCAGAGAATGCGTAAGTAAAAAATGCTAGTTGTAAAGCTGTCATTCTTAGGCTGTAATTTGCAATATACTGTAGGAGTGGTAAGCAGGTCTAAGGTAATAATGTCTGCTTTAAACTGAAGAGCTGGGTTATATGGCACATAAATTCTATGGATCATTAGAACAGAACATGTTTTTTTCCTTAGTGCATTTTTGTCACTCTCCTGAAGTATATCCCAAAACATTAACATACACAGCAAGCTTATGAGAGTCTAGGCACTTTTATTTTGTGCCACTAGCATTTGGTAGTGCCAGGAAACCCTTCCCAGTTCACTGTTTCTAGCTTTCAAATACTCGTTAGGTTGTATCAAATTACAATACCTTTTTAGGAAGCCATTACCTAACAAGGGATATTCTAAGTACAGCCAACCATCCCATATTGCAGCTTTCCACATCACAGCTTTGATTTTTTGTGGGTTGGCAGCAAACACTTGAATGAGAATTTTTTGGGAGCTTTGTGGCCTTGTGCAGGAAACCATGTAGCACTGCAGACAATGCGCGTGGCAGACGAAAAGTAAAGAAATAAAAGTTTGGTAAGTCATATATGCATGAAATATATGTTTAATATTAATGTATTTTATTGTTTAATACCACAACTATACACAAATTTTAATGTGGTTTTTCCACATTGCGATAATTTCACCGTTATGGTTCCGCCCCCAACAATGAAATGAGATTTTCGCCTTTGAGTAGGCCTATGTTAGAATCGGCATAGCTTATCAAGAACGGAGAAACAATTTCTCCCAGTTACTCTTTCTTTCTACCAGCTAACCAGCTATGTGAAATTCCTGCAAAGCCTACAGATTTTTCACTATGAGCCTGAAACCCCTGCTTGGTTTGAATCCAAACACACTGCAGCTTCCTCAAAAAAGTCCAGGAGGTGTTTTAAGCATGACTATTCTGCCCTTGCAAGTGAGGTCCCCTTCTCTGGCTAGACGGATAACTTTTCCATCACTGCAGTGAATAACATACTTTTATTTGAACAGCTACTTTGCAATAGCTGCTGAATGGAATAATCAGTAAAGCTGAAATAACTGATAATAAAGCATGAAATATATCATAGACACCATTACAAAGTATTGTGTGAGTATGCCCAGAAAACAGAAACAGATCCTAACCAAGTACAGGCTCAGTGACCACAAATTGGCACTGAAAAATTGAAAAATGACACCTACAACTGGTGCTAAGACCCACCTTTTCAGCAACTGACAGAAAGTCCAGTACTTGATTATTCCCCTCGCCTTCATCTAGATCACCATGGAATTGTCTTTCACTTCATCACCTCACAGTGACTCTCCCCAAAACTCCAAAAAGTACACACAAAATAATGTGCAACTCCAGTGTAGAGTTTGATTTGCAGTTTTGATTTGAACATATTATGGTTTTCTTCTATTCAATTAGCCGCCTAGCTGGCTAGCTTCATGCAGCATGTTTGTTTTACAATGCGTTTACTCTTCTGTTTATCTTAGCAGCAAAATGTAATTGATATATAGTATCTAGCCTAATCAGATTGCTAAACAGCAGTAAGGTACAGGTAAAAGTGTAGCTGACGAATGAACAACTACCTGAAATAATTAAATCTGATGAAAAAAAGGAAATTGTACGACTTGCATCGTTGCAACAATTTATCTGTCTGCACATGCCTTGTGTGTAGTTGTCTCTCCAGAAGGAGCTGAGCATTTAACAAATTTAATGCTACTTACATGTTAGGCAAAGAATTGCTCATAGACGATTCTAGGTGCAGCTTTCAGAGCACTGTGTCATGAATTGGGCTCCCGAGGACAACCATGACTGGATTCAGGGGTAAATAAGTAGGTTCATAACCAAATTATTAATTTCCAATAACTCTGATAACCATTAGCAGGACACAATAGATGCATACACAAACATGAGAATGTATGAACACTTTAATGAGTGTTAATGGACATCTTCCACTGTAACTCACCAGCTTTCTTAGAGCAGGAAACAAAATCTTTGCCATGAACTCAGGTTCAACAGACAAAAGTACTTAAAAAGTATTAAAACACATTCGATTCATTTAATTAACGAGACAAATATATACAATTTAGTCAGCAAAAACATAGATGAAACCCTCCACATCGTGGACACGTCAGTTTTACAGGAGAGCACAAAAACCGTGGGCAGGCAGTATTTTGTCAAAAATGAGACAGTGGTGGAATCAAATTCCTGAAGTGCTTATATATCATCTCCCTTCTTGCTGAAACTGAAAATGACTATGAAAAATTGTATAAAATGTCAAGGCAAATTGGTCCTCCAAGAACTGACAAGGGAGAAAACATGATTAACTCAGCATTACATTGTACTATCAAACCAAGCGATCGCGTATCCTATGGGTCCGTCTTCTGATACAGTCATGCAGCTTAAGATCTCCCAGTCACATCAGCTTTGATGTGAATTCACAATACTAAACAATTTTGATAAAAATGTAATAGAAATAATCCTTGATTTACGACTGAAACCAGAGTTTTCTATTTCTATGGTGTGTACTTCCACTTGCTTTTTTTCAAGTTTTATAAACGTAGTGCTAAATGTTCATTGGTTCACATGACAGTTGGAAAAAAGTACCCATGGAGTCCTGCATCAGTACAGGAGCTATAGAAGTTCATGGGCATCGTGGTGTTCATGGGTCTTGTGACCACACAGTGTGGAACTACTGGAGTCCCAGAAAGCCCTATCACATCCCCTTCTGTCGTACTGCACTCAGCAAAAAAAAAAGGTTTCAGACTATCGCCTGGATCTTGCACATGAGTGACCCTGAAGAGGATGCGGAGGATGACAGGGAGCAGGGGACTCCAGCATACGACCACATGTTCCAGATTCAGCCACTCCTTCATGACATCCTACTGTCTTGCAGAGCCTTTTACCATCCTCACCAACATCTTTCAATTGACGAGAATGGTGCCAACAAAAGCCAGGATAGGGCTGAAGCAGTAAATGAAAGCCAGACCCACAAAATGGAGGATAAAGCTTTTTGTGCTGGCTGATGCCCTGAACAGTTTCATGTGTGACTTCACAATTTACACCAGGAAGTTCTCTTCACCACCTGGAAAGGGACCGAGTTACGACTCGGTGATGGCTCTGATGAAAGTTACCCATCTTGGGTCAGGGTACCATGTGTATGCAGATAATTTCTATACCAGCACAACCCTGTTCCAGGACCTTCACCAGCTGAAATGTGGGGCATATGGGACCATCCGGCAGAACAGCTATAGTCTTATGTCTTTTCCCGATTTTCAGGAGAACATATACATCTTATTTACTCCCTTTGTCATCATTTCTGACAACTTTGTCACCCATGGGCAAATAATACAGTTAATGTACTACGATTTAAAGTAAAAAAAATCAAATATTTTTCTGTCAAGCATTTTTTCACTTTTGGAGGTAAGTGTATTGTCCTATGTCTTTTCACGATTTTCAGGAGAACATATACATCTCATTTACTCCCTTTCTAATCATTCTGACAACTTTGTCACCCATGGGAAGATAGTACAGTTAATTTCCTACGATTTAAAGGAAAAAAATCAAACATCTTTCTGTCAAGCATTTTTTCACTTTTAGAGGTAAGACGATAGTCTTATGTATTTTCAGGGATTTCAGCAGAACATATACATCACATGTGCTCTCTTTTTAATTTTTTGTTGTAAAGTTGTGTATGTGAAATGTCAATTAAATTGATTTTTAGTTTTTGCAACATCTAGAGGTACTTGATTGTATTTTCCCCTCACTGTGACGTGTTCCTGTCATGTGATTTCTGTGAGGAAATGGGAAGTGTATTCAGTTTCATCTCGCATTGTTTGCTTTCACGTTGACCTTCTGTAAAATCAGCTATCATCTACGTGTATTTCATGCATATGGCAGCATCTTCCGTATCCATTTCTCCATTTCATTTTTAACTGTATATCTTCTGTGTTATTTCTGAAGATATGTAGTTGATGAGCATAAACATTTCATTCATGTAATAGCCAGGCATAATTCATGTAATAACCTTTTGTCAGAACTATGCAGTTTAAGTGACTGTACCCTTTTGTGTTAATTTTCAGTTTCACCCTTGCTTAGCCATTAAACCCATGGACCAAATTTATCTGTGATGACTATGGGAATAGAAAAGGCATGTCTGGAGGCGTGAATGGATAAGCTGACCCTCGAAAAGGAAACAGCTGCAGCCGTAGCTGAAGCAGAGGTTCTCGAGGCAGCTGCTGATGCCAACAGTGAATGCCATAGCTCTGAACTTCAACTTCATACAAATCCCCACAATCCTGCTCAATGCACTAAAGAATACAGTGCTGAACAGGATCAGGAGCATGAACTCAAACAGTCAGCTGCAGAGGTAGGCCCACTTTCTCAAGTCAAAGTCAGACAGGTTTACACAGAGCCACCAGCCTTGCACTCCATCCAGACCCCACAGCACCACACAGAGAGTGGTCAGTGTCAGAGAGAGTGACAGCCCCACGTCCACCGCGGGCCTCAGATATGCCTCACCCCACCAGAAATGAGCGGTACGGCTAAACAAAGCATGCAGCATCCTACAATAAGCCCAGTCCTCCGCCTCCTTCTGAACCCAGTCACATACCTAGATACCCCAACCAGCACGACTCCACTGTAACTGATATTGTCAGATACTTTGCTTGTCATGAGCTCGTCACTACTGGTCTGCTGCATTTCAACGACCAACCAGACAGTTGTAGAGCTTGGCGACAATCCTTTCTGAGGGGCTTAGGATTGGCGTCCAGTGAAGAAATGGATCCTCTGATCAAGTGGTTAGGAAAGCGTGAAATGGATCACGGCTGTCCATGTGAACGAGCCAGACAGGGGACTGAGGATGATTTGGGACAGACTAGATGAGTGCAATGGTGCAGCTGAGGTAATTGAAGTATCACTTTTCCAGCAAGTGGACAGCTTCCCCAAGATATCGAACAAAGATTACTCAAAGCTCTGTCAGCTAAGCAATCTCCTCATGGAACTGGATTAGATCTTCCAGGACTGGCTTCCTTGATACTGCTCAGGATGTTAACGCCTTAGTCCAGAAGTTACCGTCAGATACCCCAGGTGATGCAGATGGCTGGAGAAGTCTGGGGAAAAAACCACAATATCATCCAAATAAATTAAAATGGAATCATTTACCAGGTCCCCCAGACACCTCTGCATCAGCCGCTGGAAGGTCGCTGGAGCATTGCATAAACCAAAAGGCATCCGCTCAAACTGGAAGAGCCCAAGGGGCGTGGCAAAGGCGGTCTTCTCACGGTCCCGCGGGTCCACCGCCACCTGCTAATACCCGCTCGCCAGATCTAAGGTCGAGAACCACTCAGCACACTTCATCCCTGTAAGGGATTCCTCAATCCGGGGGAGCGGACCATCCTTCTTCCGGACCAGGACCACGGGCGCGGCCCAGGGACTCGAGCTCTCCGTGATCACCCCGCCCTCCAGCATCCCCTGCACCAAGGACCGCAGCTCCGGGTACAGACCTGGGGGAAGAGGGCGATATCGTTCACGACAGGGGGGAGCATTATCGGTAGGTATCTGATGGTAAATTACCTTGGTGCGGCCAAAGTCCTCCTCATGCGCCGCAAACACCCCCACCCACCGCTCCAGCAGGTCCCGAGCCCGGCCCTGTTGTTCTGGGGTGAGGCCCTCCAGCTCTGGAGGAGACAGAGGATTCCCCACCCCTAAGGGTGCCTGCGCGGTGCACACATCCACCTCTACCTCCCCCGGGCGGGGGTTCCCCGGCACCTTTACACTCCCGACCACAAAATCCATCACAACATACCCCACGAATGGAATATCCAACCCGTTGGCCGCCCGGAGGGTCAGCCACTGGAGGTTGGAGGTGTCCCGCGCTGGCAGATCTCCGTACCATTGCCGAAAAAACCCCTCGCTAAACAGGGTAACCTGCGAGCCCGTATCCAGGGTGCATGGCACTTTTACCCCCCTTGCTTCCACCACCACCTCAGGGCATACCCCCAGGATGTCTTCTCAAGGTGGGCTTCCCTCACCTCCCTGCTGTTGCACCCTGCCCGCACGCCCTACTGCGGACGGGGTTGGGAGTTTAACGGCGGCCGCTGGGGGCAGTCCCGCTGCATATGGCCAACCTGTCCACACTCCGCGCAGACAGGCTGACCTGCAGCATCCCACTGGAACCGGCCTGACCTCTGCCCAGGACCGGTCCCAGCCTGGCCCTGCCCCTGCAGCGCCACCGTCTGGGGGGATGGGGCCCGCGCCAACTGCTGCTGAATCTCATTAATCAGGGTCTTCCCCAGGGTTGCCATCTGGTCCTGGAGCTCCCGCCGCAGCTCCGCTCGCACCTCCTCTTTCCACCGCTCCACGTCCATTGCCGGCGCTGGAACCACAGGCGCCCTAGCTGGATCAGAACGAGAAACAAAGCAAGCGGCCCCTTCATCCCCTCGCTGCTCCAGCTCCAGTTCCCGGGCCTCCCGGCACACCTCCGAGAAGGTGCTAGCCGGGTGGCGCCTCACCAGCCGCTGGAGCTCCTGTCTCACGGGGCCCCCCCGCAGGCCCAGGAGGAACTGATCCCGAAGGATCTCGTCATCCACCCTCTCATCCCCTGGCTCCCGGGCCCGCCACCTCGCATACAGCTCCCTCAGCCGCAGGAGGTACACCTCCAGCGCCTCCTCCGAGCTCTGGTGGCATTGGAAAAAACGGGAGCGGGCCACAGCCAGGGGGACCGGACAACCAAATAGCTCCTCCAAAAGGGGCCACACCAGGGCCACCGTGTTCCGCCGCTCAGCCGAAACTAGCAGCACCTCCCGCCGGGCACGCCCTTCCAGAGCCCCCACCATGAAGTCCACCTGTTGGACTTCCGTGAGACCCTGTGCCTGGAGCATAGCCTGCATCTGATCCCGCCATTCCCCAAACTTGATAGAGCCCTCCTCACCAGAAAACTTGGGGACCCACGGAGCGCACATGAACCAGGGCACAGTCATACCCCCTGCCCCGCCCAATGGCAACCCACGCCCAGCCCCCCCCGCCCCTCCATGGTGTCCGTGAGCTGGAAAGGGTGGGTCCTGCCGAACTACGCCAAAAATGAAGGGTGTCAGGAGTCACAATCGCGCCCCCTGAGGACCCTCCCAACACAGGTACTGGGACCCACCCACACGAACAACCAAAACACAAGGGATCAGGTTTGCAGAGACTTTATTTATATTTGTTTTTTTTTAAAAGCAGCAAACTCATGCTCGGACAGCTACCCGCTTTGACCCCCCTTCCCCAGAACTTAAGGATGGGGTGCGGCTCGGCCTGCGCCACCTAGCCGGGCCTCCTCCGCACCCCAAAATAAAAAAAAAATCAAAAGAAATCCAGGCAGAGACTGCCTCTCCTCCAGTGACTGGGATCCGCCGCGGCCGCGGCCGCTTGCACAGGGTCCTCACGGTTTTCCGCCTGCACCGGCTTGGGACGGGGAAGGCTAAAGGGAGGGAGAAGGCACAACGCGGAATCACCCCTCTGTGGGCTGGCAGAGCAGGAACACACACACGAGTGTTGGTAGATTTTTCGCGGGATACGTCCCTCTTACCACTGGGGCTACGCCCCCGCTCGCCTCCTGCCCAGCCCGGGGTATGCAGCTCCCTCAGCCGTTGCCTTCTTCCCTCACTTGCACTGGTACTGCCGCTTCCACCGTCCCTTCCCTTACTCGGCTGCTGTCACGGTCCCAGGCGTGCAGTCCCTGCCCCACTCGCTCTCCACACACGCACCTAAAAAAAGAAATCCCCCCGCGGAATTCCTCCCAACGAAACAAAACAAACTCAAAATGTTAACCAAACCGAAACTAAACAGAAAAACGAAACCAAGAAACGAAACGCCGGCAAAACTTCTAAAGAAACAAAAACTTAAATAAACGAAAGGAAAATGAAACAAACCAAAAGAATATTCCCGAAAACTCAAAACCCCGTCTAAAAACCAAAACAGGTTCCTTCCCAGCTGCCCGCCCGCGAACTGCCTCATCCCCCGCTCTTTTATCCTGATCCCCTGTGTGGAGAGAACAAGAGACAGCTGCGCCAGATCACCAATCTGTCAAAACAAGGGAGACAAACCACCCCGATCCACATACCGCACGCGTGTCCCCAATAACCAATGAAGAAAACTCACCCAAGCCGCGGCACGTCAGGCTCACCTCCTGACACGTCTTCAGAACAATTCAAAGCATTCCTGAAACAGAACAGGATTTGTTTTAAATGTTGTTCATCCACGTCACACTTGGCAAGGAACTGTAAATCCAGCACCACATGCTCAGAGTGTGAAAGTCAGAAACACATCCCTGCACTCCCCCCCGGACCGGCACCTCAGATCAAAGAGTCAAGCCCCAGTCCAAGAGGAGTACCCCCCCTCGACCGCCTTCAGAGGTGATGACTTGATGCACACAGATCTGTGGAGGAGATCTGAGTGATCCTGCTCAAAGTTCTGCTTAGTCAAGGTCTACCCCACAAGCTGCCAGGAGCGAGCATTGAAGGTCTACGCAATCCTAGATGAGCAAAGCAAAAGATCTTTAGCTCATTCCGAGTTTTTAGACATCTTCAATTTCCAAGGCCCTAGCTCTCCTCATTCCCTTCGAACCTGCTCTGGAGTGACAGAAACCACAGGAAGAAGAGCTTCTGGTTTCCAAGTCGAGTCTCTGGATGGAAATGTGTGTCTCCCCTCACCGAGCCTCCTGGAGTGCAATGACATACCCGACAACAGGTCGGAGATTCCGACACCAACTGCCGCTCTCAACCACCTACATCTGAATTAGTTAGCTCCCCTTATCCCGGAGCTTGAGCCTGAGGCTATCGTGGGAGCAACACACATTTTATGGTTATTTACCCTGCTCTCTTCTTGTATGGTCCCTTGCCATGCACCCAGACACAGCCAGAGAGGGACAAATAGTCCCTCTCCCTCATAATAACTTCCACCCCAGTGATCAAAGGGGCAACAGGCTTTTTGAGCATGGCAAGGGGAATTTTTTGTTGTTGTAGAAATTAAGACGAACCACTTATGATGGCCAATATGGATCTACACTTGGGGTTACCAGTTAAAAGCCGTACAACTGTCTTTGTTCTTGGTAAAGCCTAAGGTACCCCCCAAAATTAGAATCCTTCGACAAACATGTTCAGCCACAGGGGGCCATCACCTCTCTCTCTCCCTCTGGTTCTTTCCCCTTCTGGTTTGTGTGTGTCTGTGTCTGTGTCTGTGTGTGGGTTATGTCTGTGTGTATTTGTGTACTTTAGGATCACTGCCCCCTTCTATACCCCAATAATATTCACCTTCTTTATATTAATAAAGTCACATTACAACAAGAGTGTATCTCAATACAACCGCAAAGCCATTCATGTGCAGAACGGCCTGTTCCTCTCTGTGAACTCTCCTCCCTAAACTTGCATATGTTCATGTTTGGAAGCTTAAATACTGAGGGGATGCCTTGTGTTTTCCACTTGTTTAAGTTTCAATATAAGATTAAGTCCTGGATAAACCTTCAGGCACTCCCCCACCATAAAATTAGATATGTGAGGACCAGGGAGGAGGGGGTGAGACTCTTCTTAAGTTGGGCCTGGAACAGACCTCATTGTTCAGTCTTCATTGCTCAGTACTTCTGCTTCATCTTCCTGTTTCATCATTGCCCAAGTCTTCTACTGCCACCGCTGGAAACTATCATACCTTTGGGATGTGCTTTGCTTTTTGGTTTGGCTGTATTCCTCAAGAGAGACAAGCATTGGCTGGGTAATCTTCATTTCATTTGTCTGTGATCCAAAATGTTCCTGTTTGTTCTTGTCTTAGTGTTGTAATTATCAAATAAACATTTTAAACGTATTTCATTTGCAAGTGTATACATATTTCTGGTAAAAGTTGATCCACTGGACTGCTCATGTCTATAAACAAACTTGGTTATTGAATTAATAGTTATTATTTTTCATAGTAATATTTAAGTAAACCAATTTTAACATATGTGACCGAACGCATATTTGAGGGGCACATTCGCAAAATTCACATTTTTATTTTATCACATGATACTAAAGAATGGATTCAGAGCTACAAAATGAGGTATCACTTGCCAAGATCGAAGAAATACATTAGCCGTAATGTTCAATTGAACATTATACTTTTGCAAACTGCAGTTCTGAGAAAACAGCCTTTTTCATTTTTGCATACATTCTCAGCACAAAAATCACTTTCAGAAAATGAATTGATGCTTATAATGGTTAGATTAGGATAGTGATTTAATCAATTAGTAAGGTCATTTTGAATTTGCAGTTTTGAAAAAAAAAATCATAAATTTATATAAAATATGAAAAAACATAATTTAAGTTAAAACATGAATTTATATTGTGGTAAATTGTGATACTTCTTTTTACTCTTCTCATTCCCAGCCTATCTTTGCATGTCTCTTAATCATTCTGTGACTTCGGCACATGAACAGATGATCTCCTTATTGTTTTATATTAAAGACAGTATTCATGTGTGTTCAAAGTGGCATTGCTCTCATTCTCACCTACTCAGCTCTGATCAAAAAGCTATTCCAGGATGCAATTGCATCTGAAAGGCTGGAGGACTAATGGCTGATGATGGCTGAGAATCCTTCCCATTGTTCTTGGGAGTGGAGTGGGGATTTATTTACATTTTTATAGGTGGAGGACTAACGGAGGGCGACAGTGATTGTCTGGGCACATGAAATAGAAGTGCATGGTTATAGTCTGAATATATTTATAAAACAAGAAACTATTTTAATGACACGTACAACACTGTAGCTTATAATAAAATAGAAAAAGGTACAACAAAAAGTGCTGATGTGCAGTGAACATGTCCTTTTTCGGCTGTGACAACGCATTTACGATGTAGCGTAGCTCATAGATGTGTTCATGAAGCAGTTTGTTTGTACATGATTCCTGGCCGAGCTTTGAGTTTTCTTTTCGCCTTCGACTGCAACCGCAGGCGAAACTGACAATTTCTGTAAGTTGTTGGTCACAGTCTGAATCAGTTACATCAACTAACTGCATTGTATCTTCGGCTTCGTTGGTGACAACAGTGAATGTTGCATCATCATCATCATCATCATCATTTTCATCTGTCGGTTCTTCAAAATCCGCTTCATGACCTCTTTCACATACAGTACTTTTTATTCAAGTCGGGAATGGTTTCTTCATCACTGCTGTCCTCATCTTCCAAGTCTGACAGCACAAGGTGCATGTTATCCTCCTCCACCTCAAGAAAGTAACCTCTCACCAGTTCTTCCCACTGAGTTCCGTCTCTTGCACCGGAGAGATTCAGTTAATATGTTTGAGAGCTGCTGCCACTCTTATCGTAGTCCATGATTCTCACAACACGCACATAAACTTTCCCAAAAAAGTAAACAAACAAGTAGGCTATAAACTGTTGGAAAACGGCACATTGGTGTGAACCAATGAACGTTCAGGACTACGTTTACTATAACACTAGAAGAAGAAAAGCAAGCGGAACTACGTACCATAGAAAGAGAAAACACTGGTTTCAGTCATAAATCAAGCAGTATTTCAGTTACTTTTTAACCAAAATTGTTTAGTATTGCGAATTGACTTCGGAGCTAATGTGACCGAGAGATCTTAAGCTGAATAACTGTCAGAAGACGAACCCATATGATACGCGAATCGCTTGGTTTGATAGTACAATATAATGCTGAGTTGATGACATTTTCTCCCTTGTCAGTTCTTGGAGGACCAACTTGCCTCGATATTTCAGTAAATTTTTCATACTTACAAGTTATTTTCAGTTTCAACAAAAAGGGAGATGATACATAAGCACTTCAGGAATTCGAATCCACCATTATGTCATTTTTGACAAAATACTGCCCGCCTGCGGTTTTGTGCTCTCCTGTAAAATTGACGTCGCCGAAATGTGGAGGGTTTGCTCGCGTCGGGTCACATATTACCTGTTGGTTAGGTGAAGAGTTGAGACAACACTTTCTCACCTTCATGGAGAAGGTTATTCAAAAATGGCCATGCTGAAATGGAAGGTGAAGAACGATGGTACTTACCAGCCTTCGGTGTGTACCATCCAAAAAAATCAGGCAACATCCGAGTGGTGTTTTACTCCAGCACAATGGAGTGTCCCTAAATGATGTTCGATTAACCGGCCCAGACCTCAACAGCACTCTCGGCTTCTCTGGTTCCACAAGGAAGCTGTGGCCGTGACAGTGGACGTCTAGCAGATGTTTCACTTTTTCCTTGTCAGGGAAGAGGACCGCAACTTCCTTCGATTCTTGTGGTTTCGCGACAATGACCCTGCCAAAGACATCACTGAGTATCGTATGAGGGTCCACGTCTTTGGAAATAGCCCCTCCCCGCAGTGGCTATTCACTGTCTGAGGCAGTATGTATTAGATCCAGACCCAGAAGTTCGTAAGCTGTGATTTCTTTGTAGATGATGGGCTAAAGTCTCTCCCTACAATGGAGGCTGTGGTGAGTCTGATGAAAAGGACACAAGCTGTTCCAGCTCACTCTTACATCAGATTGCACAAAATTGCCTCAAACAAGAAAGAGGTCATGGAAGCCTTTCCATCTCAGCCCATGTAAGTGATCTCAAAAACCTGGACCGAAGCACTGATGCAGCGCAGCCTGGGTCTTAACTGGGATCTGAAGTTTGACACGTTTACCTTCAACATAACTAATGAAGAAAAGACATTCACTTGTGGAGGTGTCTTGCCAGCTGTGAACAGCATCTTCGACCCTTAGGGATTCAATGCTCCAGTCACAATCCAAGGTAAGTCAATCCTTTAGAAAGGTCATGTTGGGGAACGGTGACTGGGACTCCACTGCAAGAACTGTGCAGCGGTTCTTGAAGCAGAACTAGCCGACCTTATCTCCTCAGAGATGAACATGCAGCTAGATGCCACAACCTTCTACACTGATAGTAAGGTAGGATTAGGTTATGTCTCCAACAAGACCCGGTGTTTTTATGACTATGTCAGCAATCATGTCCTGGAGACAAGGAGATCCTCTCCTCTGGAGCAGTGGCAGTAGATGCCAAGAGGTGAAAATTCTGCAGAGCTTGCTACAAGATCTGTCACTGCCACTCACCCCTCTGATACCACCTGGCTTCGAGGGCCTGCATTTCTCAAACACTCTCTATGAAGTCTCCCTGTGAAGGACACCTTTGAGCTTGTCGATCCCTCTTCAGACAGAGAGGTTCATCCTCAGGTCTCCACACTGAACACAATAACATCAAAGAAACAACTTGGATCCCAGCGCTTCTCCAACTTCTCCACCTGGATGTCATTGACTCATGCCATTACATGGCTCAGTCATTTTGCTCATCTCTTCCATAAAGATCCAGCCACCAAGACCAGTGACTGCAGAGGGTGACATCATTGTCACATCACCTACTCAGTGGAGGAACTCACAAAATCCAAGTGCACCATCCTCCGTGCAATACAGGAAGAGACATGTGCTCAAGAGTACACCTGTCTCAGGAAAGAGGAGAAACTTCCTAAGGACAGGCCTCTTAGAGCCTTAGATCCCTTTATCAATGTTGATGGCCTCCTGAGAGTCAGTGGTCACATTGCAGAAGCCGGACTTCAGCAAGATGAAAAGAATCCCCTAATTTTACCTGGCAAGCACCATGTCGCTACCCTTCTGGTCAGGCATTACCACCAGCATACCCAATACCTGGAACGCCTATTCACTGAAGGGGCGATACGTGCTGCTGGTTACTGGATTGTTGGCGGAAAGAGGTGTGTGAGCAGCATCATAAATCAGTGTGTCACATGCCGCACGCTCCATGGGTCCCTCCAGTCGCAGAAGATGGCTAATCTCCCAGCAGATGGACTCCCCGTTCATGAATGTCGGCCTGGATGTTTTCGGCCCATGGAAATGGTGGGCTGCGATATATACCTGTATCAATGTGAGAGCAATTCACATCAAGGTAACTGAGTCTCTCAACACCTCAAGTTTCATCAACGCTCGGAGGCCCGGTGAAGCACATTCAGATAGAGGGACAAACTTCATTAGTGCCAGGAAAGATCTTAAGATTCCCTCTAACATTGGCAATATTTCTGTGGAGAGGTATCTTCTGGAGCAGGGCTGTACCTGGACATTCAATCCTACTCATGCCTCTCATATGGGTGGCTCTTGGGAGAGGTTGATTGGTATAGCAAGGAAGATCCTTGACTCTTTGTTCCCCCAGCTTGGACACTCTAAGCTGACCCATGAGGCACTCACTAACCTTAATGGCAGAAGTGGCGGCCATCAACGCCAGACCACTCGTCCCGGTTTCAGCTGACCCAGATGAACCACTCATACTCACACCTGCCACACTCCTAACTCAGACAGTGAGTCTTCCTTCTGCCCCTGCTGGTGATTTTGGGGTCAAGGACCTTTTCAAATTGGTGGCGCCAAGTCCAGCACCTGGCTCAAGCTTTCGGGGACAAGTGGAAGGAACATTATTACCTTTCTTCACTCCAGCCACAAAGGAAGGCCAGCCCGACCTTGAACCTGGAGGCACTGTGCTCCTCAAGGACGACCAGTTGAAAAGAAATGAATGTCCCTTGGGGCTGGTCACTCAAGTATTCCCCAGCAAGGATGGGAAAATGCGTAAAGCAGAAATCAAAGTCTCCAAAAAATATGGGAGTATTCTGTTCCTTAGGCCTATCACAGAGACTGTCCTCCTTCTCACTCCCAAGAGGTAAGAATTGTGTTTAAGACTCTTCCGTAGTGGCGTTCAATCACTCCAGGCGGGGAGCGTTCTGTTACACTTGTGTATGTTAAATCTTAAATTGTTGTGTTGTTTTTGCACTATCTAGTGGTCCTTGATTGTATTTTCCCCTAGCCGTGCCATGTTCCTGTCATGTGATGTCCAGCAGGAAATAGGAAGTGTATTCAGTTTAATGGAGCATTGTTTGTGTACATGGGCCTGCAGTAAAATCAGCTATCATCTATGTGTATTTCAGTCATATGGCAGCATCGTCCGTATGTATGTCTCCATTTCATTTTTAACTGTTTATGTTCTGTGTTATTTTTGAAGATATGTAGTTGATGAGCATAAACATTTCATTCATGTAATAGCCAGGCACGTAACAGCCTTTTGTCAGAACTATGCAGTTGAAGTGACTGTACCCTTTTGTGTTTGTCAGGAGGTGAGCCTGACGTGCCGCTGCTTGGGTGAGTTTTTCTTCATTGGTGATTGGGGGCACGCGTGCGGTATGTGGATCGGGGTGGGTTGTCTCCCTTGCTTTGCCTGATTGGTAATCTGGCGCAGCTGTCTCTTGTTCTCTCCGCGCAGGGAGTCAGGATAAGAGAGCGGGGGACGAGGCAGCTCGCGCTCGGGCAGCCTGGATGGAACCTGCAGTATGCTGGGTTTTTAGACGGGGTTATTTTTTGTTTATTTGAAAGTGTTCGTTTTTTTTTGGTTGTTGATTTCGTTGTTTTTGAATTTTTGCCGGCGGTTTCGTTGTTTTTTTGGTTTCGTTTCTTACTTTCGGTTTTGTTTATTTCCCCTTTTTAAGAAATCCCACATGGGGATTTCTTTTTAGGGTGCGTGTGGGGAAGGAGAGGCAGGTACTGCACGCCTGGAACCGTGTCGGCGGCCGACGGAGGGAAGGGACGGAGGAAACCCCAAGATCCAGCGCTAGTGGAGGGAGAAGGCGACGGGCGGCGAAGCTGCTACCCCGGGCTGGGCAGAAGGTAGTTTTGTTTGTATGAATGTGTGTGAGTGTGTGGACCTCCCTCCCAGTGTGCGTTACTCCCCCCTGTGTTGGCCACGAGGGGGCTGGCCAGTGCCGTGTGGACAGGCCCGGGAGAGGGTCCAAATCTTGACACTGTGAGGAGTGAGTGCGGCACAGGGTTATCGTGTGTGGTGGTTTGGATTGCGGTGTAGGTGTGGGGAAGTCCCTCTCCCGGGAGTTCTCCCACGTGACACCGGGCCAGCCAGTAGGGGCTAGCGGAGAGAGGGGGGAGTGGAAAGGGGGAGGGGAGGTCAAAGTGGGTGGCTGCCTGAGCATGAGTTTTGCTGTTTTTAAAAACTAACTTAATAAAGTCTCTGCTACCTGGCTCCCTGTGTTTTGGTTGTTCGTGTGGGTGGGTCCGGGTACCTGTGTGGGAGGGTCATCGGGAGGCGCTAGTGTGACTCCTGACAAAAAAGTAAACACAAAAAAAGTAAGTTGTTTACCCAGATGTCAAAATGCTACACGTACAAAGGACAGCAAATAATTACTCCTGACAACTTTGTCTCTTGTGCGTGGAAATATAGCTAATGTACTACAATTTAATGGAATAAATTTAAACAAGATTCTGTCAACCCATTTTTTTTTTTACTTTTGGAAGTAAGGCTATTGTCTTAAGTCTTTTCAAGATTTTCAGGAGACCATATACGTCTCATTTACTCCCTTTCCTTTCATTTCAGACAACTTTGTGTCTCATTGGTGGATAATACAGTTAATTTACCACGATTAAAAGTTAAGAAATGATTTTTTTTTTATGTAATCCCATTTTTACTGCTTTTTGAGGTCAGACTATAGTCATGTCATTTCAGGGTTTTCAGCAGAACATATACATCTAATTTAGACCCTTTCTAATAATTTCTTACAACTTTGTCTACTCTTGGTGGAAAATATAGGTAATTTATGATGATTTGAAGCGAAAAAATCAAATATTTTTCTGTCAACCCATTTTTGTTTCAGTTTTGGAGGGAAGACTATTTCTTATGTCTTTTCATGATTATCAGCAGAACATACATTTCATTTAAACCATTTCTAATTATTTCGGACAAGTTTGTCTCCTCTGGGTGAATATTATAGGTGATTAAGTATGATTTAAAGCGGAAAAGTCAACAAATTTTCTTTTTGCCCCATTTTTTTTTTCACTTTTGGAGGTAAGACAATTGTCTTACGTCTTTAAAGGGTTTTTAGCAGAACATATACATCTAATTTAGACCCTTTCTAATCATTTTTGACAAGTTTTTCCTCCTACCTTTGTGTTTAACCCCCTTACTCACTATTCTTCCCCAGCATTTAACCCACCAACCCACGATTCTACCCCAGTGTTTAACCCGCCATCCTACTTTTCTACCCTAGTGTTTAACCCCCTTAACCCCTTTTCTACCTGAGCGTTTAACCGCCCAAACCATCATTATTCCAAAGTGTTTTACCCTCTTACCCGGTATTCTACCCCAGTGTTCAACCCCCTTCCCCACCATTCTACCCCAGTGTTTAACCCCCGAACCCAGAATTCTACCCCAGTGTTTGAACTCCTTACCAACTATTCTACCCCAGTATTTTACCCCCTTAACCACCATTCTACCCAAGTGTTTAACCCCCCTACTCACTATTCTACACCAGTTTTAAACCCCCTTACTCACTGTTCCAGCCCAGTGTTTAACACCTTTACTCACCATTTTACCCCAGTGTTTAACCCCCCAACCCACTATTCTACCCCAGTGTTTAACCCCCTTACTCACGATTCTACCCCAGTATTTAACTGCCTAATCCACTATTCTACCCCAGTGTTTTACACCCTACCCACAATGCTTCCCCAGTGTTAAACCCCCTGACTGAGTAAGGGGGTACGGGGGTTGTAAGGGGGCTAAAATCCCAGTGTTTAACCCCCTTACTCACTATTCTATCCCAGTGTTTTACCCAATTACCCTCAATTCTACCCCAGTTTTTTACCCCCTTACTCACTGTTCTACCCCACTGTTTAACCCCCCAACCCACAATTCTACCCCAGTGTTTAACCCCCCTATGCACTATTCTACCCCAGTGTTTAACCCCCTTACTCACCATTCTACCCCAGTGTTTAACCCCCCAACCCACTATTCTACCCCAGTGTTTAACCCCCTACCCACTATTCTACCCCAGTATTTAACCCCCTTACTCACGATTCTACCCCAGTGTTTAACCCCCCCTACCCACTATTCTACCCCAGTGTTTAACCCCCTTTCTCACTATTCTACCCCAGTGTTTAACCCCCCACCCACTATTCTACCCAAGTGTTTAACCCCCTTACTCACGATTCTACCCCAGTGTTTACCCCTGTTACTCACTATCGTTGTGCAGTGTTTAACCCCTTTTCTCCTGATTTTTCCCCACTGTTTACCCCCTCACTCACTATTCTATCCAAGTGTTTAACCCCCTTATTCACTATTTTACCCCAGTGTTTAACTTCCTTACTCACTATTCTACCCCTGTGTTTAAGTCCCGTTCCCACGATTCTACCCCAGTGTTTAACTGTAAGGAAGAAGTTAGTTTATGAGGGAAAGAAAGTTAGGTGACAAATGTGTGGTTTTGTTGCAGTGATGTCAGTTATGTTGTGTCCCCTCCATGTTGCCGCTTAGTAGTTGATTTCCACTCGTACCACGTTGGAATCCGCTTGTAGTCTAGGGCAATACAAGGTATCAAACCTAAAGGGAACTTAAACAATGAAACACAGACTTCTACGCACACTTCCATAGGCAGTTATCAAACAGATAAACAGGTGCTGACAACAGAGTGCAGGGCATAACCAGGTTCGCCCCAGGATTCAGGTCCCCAACCTAAGATATGAACGCAGCGGATCTAGGAAGTCTATGACTTGTTGCGGCCTAGGCTTACACCTAGTGGCCTGCTATGTGTCTGGCCGCACTCAGAGGTCTATGACAGTAGTACAGTCGAGGCTTACACTCAGTGGTCTGCCGCGGTGTCTGGCTGCATACAGCCTAGGCTTACACCCTAATGGTCTGCCATGGTGTCTGACCGCTCCTACTACCTAAAGGGACTTGTTGCAACCTAGGCTTACACCCAGTGGCTTGCTATGGTGTCTGGCTGCCTACAGCCTTGGCTTACATCCATCTGCCTACTGTGGTGTCTGGCTACACTCAGAGGTTTCTAGGCCTAGATCGGCTAGAGTTGAGATCCTAGGGAGCATACCCAGCTCGTCTTATGACAACTGTTACAAGCAGAACAGGATAGGCTGCGGAACCTGGGGCCCTGTATCCGGGACAAACCTCTGGAAAGCCTCCGTACCTCAGCTGCCACATTGGATGCCCCCTGTTCACACACCTAGATGGAATAGAATGAATAGGAAGCATTATTGTGAATAGAAAATGTAACAACGTTTATTGCAATGCACAAGATTTGTCACCATCATACTATCAAGATATTGCATGCAGAGATAACAAGACAAGACAAGGATAAACAGCAAAGTATGCACCCCCCATTATTCCGGAAAGGACTATGGCCGCCAGGAGCTTGTTAAGCAATGCTCTCCGAATGTATCACTGAGCTTCCCTTAAATGCCATCCTGAGCAACCCCTTCCACTCCCCAATGTCCTTCAGTCATCCAATAGGATTCTGCCAGGCACACTCTACAACCCTTTTCCCTTCTTAGCCTGTTATGAGACCACCCCTACAGACACAAAAGGAATTGAGGGACAAATACCTCCGAATCCTTCATCCTGAATGGATGGAGTCCCTGCATGGGTGCCCTCAGGGCTATACACACACTTACACAATTTAACACATTCCAATGACCATCAGTGACATCTGTTTCCAACACTACAGCCCATCTCATCCACATGCCCCCCTCAGTCTTTCCCAGTGTTTATGGTTTCTATTGTATTGAAGCGGCTGCTGGAATTTATGGTACGACTGTAAAGTCCTCTTTGGTAGACACTTAGGCACCCCAAGCCTGTCCTTGTCCCTCTCCATCGGTGTGTCCAGCTGGGCTTTATGGGCCCTGATGGATAACCCTTCTGTGATCATGCTGGGGTTGCCTAGTGTCCAGGTTCCTGTTCCGGCTTGCGTGCATGGGAATGAAATTAGTCCTTACATAACCCTCTTATTCACGATTCTACCCCAGTGTTTAACCCCCTCACTCACAATTCTACCCCAGTTTTTTACGCCCGTATTCACTATTTTACACCAGTGTTTAACCTCCATACTCAGTATTCTACCCCAGTGTTTTATCCCAGTTCCTGCTATTCTACCCCAGTGTTCAACCCCCTAATTCACTGTTCTACCGTAGTGTTAAAACCCCTTACTTAATATTCTGCCCCAGTGTTTAACCCCCCTTTCCCACTTTTCTACCCTTGTGTTTTACACCCCAACCAAGTGTTCTACCCCAGTGTTTAACCCCTTTTCCCACTCTTCTATCCCAGTGTTTACCTCCCTTACTCAATATTTTACCCCAGTGTTTTACCCCCTTTCCCACTATTCTACCCCAGGGTTTTACTCTCCTTCTCACTATTCTACCCCAGTGTTTAACCCCCGTTCCCTCGATTCTACCCCAGTGTTTAACCCCCGTTCCTGCTGTTCAACCCCAGTGTTTAACCCCCTTATTCACTATTCTACCCCAGTGTTAAACCCCCTTACTTAATATTCATTTTTTCCACTTTTCCACCCTTGTGTTTTACACCCAAACCAAGTGTTCTACCCCAGTGTTTAAATCTCTTTCTCACTAATCTTCCCCAGTGTTTTATCTCCCAACCCCACTTTTTTACTCCAGTATTTAACCCCCTTACTCACTTTTCTACCCCAGTGTTGAACCCCCTTTCCCCCATTCTACCTCAGTGTTCAACCCCCTTTCCCGCTATTCTACCCAAGTGTTTTGCCCCCTTACTCACTTTTTTACTCCAGTGTTTAACCCCCTTTCCCACTGTTCTACCCCAGTGTTTAACCCCTTACTCACTATTCTACCCCAGTGTTTAACCCTCCTACCCACTATTCTACCCCAGTGTTTAATCCCCCTTACCCACTATTCTACTTCAGTGTTT